>PVJA010000170.1:0-125408 GCA_004027025.1 Myocastor coypus
TCCCTCCCTCCCTCCCTCCCTCTCTAGTGTATTTGGTACAGGGTCTTATTACACAGATCAGCCTCACAGTGATCCTCCTGTTTTCAGTCTCCCCAGCCCTGGGATTGCAGGCATGCACCACCACACCGTTGTCTCCGTGGCTGACTCAGTGCACCTGGAGGCAGGGCTTGTGTGGCATGTGATGCAGTGGATTGAACCCCGCTTCCTGAGCTTACCTAAGCAGGCATGTGGTCTTTGGAACTATCTCTGCAGCCCTGGTACCTCCTCTTTTGAGGCAAGCAAATGAGTCCCAAAGTCTCACAGGAAGTAAAGACAGCTATCCATTTCCCTGACAAGATCTCTATGGTTCAGCGCATTGAAATAAAAGCAAAGCATCACAATGAACCATGATGAAGCCATCCTATGCGGCTATTGGAAGCAAAATATTCAATAATTAGCCTAATACAGCTAGCTAATAATGATCAGACAGTGTTTTTCCTGTAGTTCTTGTAAGTTTCAAAGAGACCATTCAGCAAAACAAACAGTAAACTAAACTAAGAGAACTCAGGGTGCAACGACTCTGACTCACAAATCATGTTATTGACCATTGTCTTGTTTACAGAATTCTATTTCCTCTGAAGATGATTACATTTCTTTTTCATATTTCTGCAGAACAGAGCTACCTTCCTACAGCCAAAGAGAAGTTCCCTTCGCTAATAACAACACGGCGGTAGCTGTTTAAGAGGAGCTAGCAAGTCTTATGATTTCAACAGCATGGCACGGTGGCACTTTTAATGCACCCAGTAAGCTTCTATCTGAAAAATTATTATGATGTCGCTGTGAAGCACGAGAGTGTGACACACACCCGGATTCAGGCACCTGCAGGTGCAAGAGCTATGCCTAGCTAAGGTTTGCATGATCCCAAAGTTCTAATCTCCAGCACGACTCTAACAAAACTACGCAAAGATACGTTAGCTGTTGCCAGAGGAAGAGAGACAGTGTTCTGTGGATGGGTTTTCAAAACCAACCATCTTTTCTTTGAATATCCCCTCATTGCTCATGCCTGAGAATTAGAATAAAAATAATGAGGGCTTCAGCCACACAGGCAGTTCTTGCCACTACGCCATAGAAAGGAGAATCTAAACGCAGAGAAGTGAGTTCTCTGTGTGTAGCTGAAGGAACATGCCTTGGCAAGGAGCTATTGCGCGTTGCGCACAGCTCACAGGGCACTTCCTAAGAGGACCCCCAGGGCCGTGAGCAGTGGAGCCCTGCGCATGTCAAGCTGGGGCACCTGGATCTAGGCATCCCGTTAGCATACATGGCAAGCAACACCCCAACATGGCTTAAGGTATGCTGCTCTCACAAGGCCAGAGTAAATGGGGTTTCCTGAAAGGACTGGTTTATACCCAGTGTTCCACGAGCCACGGGGTTCCTAAAGGAATCTAAGGTATTGCTGTTGTCAAAGTGTTCCCATTTGGACAGCATATAATTTTCTCGGTGAAATTATCATAGGAAAACTCTGCATTGTGCAGCTCTGTGCACATATGTACATGGGTGTGTGTGTGTCTCTGTGTGTGTGTGTGTGTGTGTGTGTTCAACAGTTGTTCCAAGCCAAGGGGATGAGAATCAAGAAAAGCAAGGACAACGACCAACTGCCCCCTCAGTTCAGCAGCTCCCATACTTGACATTAGTCTCCAATAAGGTAGTAGAATCATGAGGCTACCAGCTACAAGTAGCCACATAATCACCTAACTATGACAATAAAGAATGTGACAAATGGGGTTTACATACATACATATGTTGAAATATGGGCTGCGTGCATGCGCGCACACATGCACACACACACACACACACACACACACACACACACACAGAAGCAGCTACACAAAAGCCAACCCATAGTAGACCAGAATGAGGCTAACCTCTTCAGCATAGTTTCAGTAATTGCATCTATTAGAATCACGCAGCTCTGGCTGTCAGCTCTAAAAGGTGGAGACCTTAGAGGAGAGTTTTGGACTCTAAGGTTCAATGTCTTCCTCAATAAAATAAAGTCACATCCCTTCCCAATAAGCCCAAGGTAGACACCCCCTAACACCCCACTTACAATTGCAGTGCAGGTGGCAGTACCTAGTAACTCGTGATCCATGAAGGTGGGCGGCTGTTAGGACTGAGGCAGGGGGCAACTGGACGGAACCACCATCATGGCCTCATTAGTGTGACTAAAAAGAAAAGGAAGAAAGAGGCACAGCAGGAGGAAACTGACTATAAATATACAAACGGTGTGTGGGGTAGAGTTGGAGCTGAATCCGAGGCAAATGTCTAGAATCTGGGCTCTTAAAGGCGACCATGATGGGAGTGGAGCGGTTAGCAGAGCTGTGAAGGCATAGCAGTGTATACCTGCCGCTAATATCCTCTTCTTTCCTAGTCACATATCTTACGCATTTTGCATGAAAAGCCACATGAGTATTTGGTTTTTGCAAGGGACGAGATTTAGAAACGAGAGCCAAGCTTCCAGAGCCCCTAAGGAGATGTGCGTGGTTCACCCTGGGACCTTCTTACTGGATCCAGGGGTGCCGAGGGTTGAGGAAATGTCCTGAGCTCGCCTAGCTTCCACTGCTTTTGCAGTGAACTTTTACACAATAACTATGAAGATTACACTAAGGAAGATCCCCACATAATCCTCATAACATGTTATAAAGTATTTGCTAACTATTACGCATCCTGTTATCTCCCTTCGCTTTAAGCTAGGTTGGTATATTTCTATTTACATATAAAAAGTCAAAGCAAGAGACACAAAGAAGCAGTGGAGTGGCAACAAAACATAAAAAAGCTTAAATCAACAGTTTCCAGCGTGAAGTCAAAATGCAGACAGATTTAACCCAGTAGTAATTTAGCTTTTGCTGCAACTCAAAACATGTCTCTCTGAAGCACCTCCATGTGTTGCTTCAGGTGAATAGTTCTAGGAAACTCCTGTCTTAAAAGAATGCTCCCCAGGGAAATGTTCAATAGTTCTCTCACTTTCTTTGTTTCTGGGTGAACTAAGTGATAACGGCTGCAGGGCTGCGCAAAGATCTCCTGAACTCCTTGCGGTGACTTTGGAAAGATGCACTTCCATAGGAAAACGGGGGTTTTGTAGGCAAGGCCAGTGTAAAATGCTGAGACAGAAGATGGTCCCAGATTATGAAAGAAAGAAAGAAAGAAAGAAAGAAAGAAAGAAAGAAAGACTCAGAGATGGAGTGACTCTATGCGAGAAAGAACACTGACCACAGCCATGTTAAGGGGAAGTGTGCCGGTGAGCCTAAACATAGGCAGCTTCACAACTTCTCCAAGGAAATCGACTTCACTTCCGGGGCATCTGGAAGGTGCGTACCCTTCACTTTGATTTTGGCCTAGTGAATCCAGGTTTGTCCTCTGGCCATTGAAACTGTTAAGATAACACATTCATGTTGCAGTAAGCCACCAGGCTTATACTACTGTATTAGCCCAGCAATAGGAACCTAAGGGAGAATGACCTCTGTGACCTGACCTCCCCACGATGCGTGTGTTGGTGAGCACTAGGTTGTATCTTCCAAATGAAGGGCTCAGCAATCCATCTGCAGAACGGCGGCTTTCAGGACAAGTATTTTCCGGTTACCTTACTTCTCTTAACACCTTCCCACAGCTTTCTGTGTCTCTAAGTTCTCAAATCATCCCACAAACACTACTCTAAGGTTCTGAGCAGGTGTACATTCATAGAACATTAATAATCCTCTCTAGTTTTTTCATTTCAATTTCTATAAAATAAGCCAATAAAAATATGTATTTGGTATACATATTTTGGCTAATTCTTGTCCGTAGTTTTGTAGGGAAAAGACTGAATTAGAGTTAAGAAACAATTGTACAGTTTGGGCTCGGTGTGGTGGCTTCTGCCTGGAATCCGAACACTAGGAAAGCTGAGGCATAAGGAACCATATGAGTTTGAGGCTAGCCTGCGATACAAAGTGAGTTTGAAGCCAGCCTGAGCTGCACAATGAAAAATCTGATTTAAAAAAATAGATGTGCAGCTTAATATGTTTGCTCACTCAAAACAGTTGTTTAGGGAAACTATCAAAATATCACTCTCTGCTTGACCTTTTGTTGAATCATCAGGATCAGTAATGAATACTAGACTCTGACCTTAAGAAATATGGGGGTCGAGGAGATAGCTCAGGGGCACAAGTACCTACTTGGCAAGGGCAAGGTCCTTAGTTCAATCCTCAGTTCCACAAAAAAAGAAAGAAACAAACGAAGAAATCTGAAGTGTCAAACCTCACACCTGCTCACTATGTGCTGATTCTACAATGCTGAGTTGTAGTACGCCCTCAAGAAGGCTAGCAATACGGTACTGATGTCACACAAGGTCTCGAATCTCTGGCACAGAGAAGGTCAGCTAATAGAGATTGTTGGGCTGGAAATATAAATATTCCTTTTTTTTTTTCCCCACTTCATCACTTTATTTAACTCACCTAGCTAATGATTATTGTCATCTTCCACATGACATAAATCCCAGCGTAATGAGAATTATCTGCTTAAACCCTTTTGGAGGCATTCCTATCTAGATGTGAGATACTACTGATTACCTTCTCCGGTACCTGCCGCTATGGAGGGGTATGCATGTGTAATCAATGTACTGAAGCTCCAGCTAATGATCTGAGGCAGCTTGGCCTATGTGTCACGTTGACAAGGGACACTGAGCACATGTAGAGGAGTTTCCCTGGAAACAACACATTTTGCCTTTGCTTGTCTCTGGTGTTTGTCAATATTTTTGAGACTCTCAGAAAGAGCCACACACATTCTTCAGAGGCTCCAGAAGGGAAATAGGAACACTGATAGTGTGGTGCCATGTCACCAAAGCAAATCATGCCACCCCTGAAGCCTGAGTCAGGTGACAGAGAGAGTGGATTCTCCTGCAGACAAGATTAAAGTGCACTTCAGGGAAGAGTCACCGGAATGGCTTCTTCATATGCGAAGGCAACATATATTTACCGGAAATGAAATCTTGGGTAAAATAATTTTTAATCCTGTCTGTGTTCCCTATGAACTAGAAAGATTTTTCTTGATTTACTCAGTTCAATTTCTGGGCTTTTCCCCTGTCTGTACTAATGGCAAACAACCAATCATCAAAGCTCTAATCAGATTTTGCAGAAGGCCACTGACATCATTTTCCATCATTTAAACGTTGCCGGCCTGCCTCCTTTCTGCATGAATCACGAAGATTAATGTGCAAAGGGTTTTAAGTGCATCCCAGAAAAATTAGCAAATTATCCCCGTTTCTTTCTTTCACTCACGGCTCATCTGCTGTGGGCGTTTTGTAGTCTCTGTTTTGCTTCCTAAGGGCAGTATTGTTCCAAGAAAGAAAAATAGGAAAGTCCTCCTCTGCTTAGCAGTGGGATGGCTCCTGGGATAAACAACACATTTTTTTTCCCCACAGAAAGCTTCACAGAAAGGTGCTGCTGTTATTTTGTGAATAAATGCCTCTCCACTTAAGCATTGGATCACAGAGCCATATAAATATGTTGGAGTTTTGCTTTCAGGTTGATCATTTTCAAAATCCTGCACAGCCTTTTCAGCTTCAAATTTTTATGTCAGTTTGACAGGGAAAGGTTTTCGGTTTTTAGACAAAAGCAGCTTGGGTTGCCTTAAAATTTGTTGTATCGATCCACAGCACCACTTTTGTGCCAATGCCATGCCATTTTCTGTCAGCGTAACCTTGAAATGTAACTGCAAATCAAGGGCTGTGCCATCGCCTGCTTCGCATGGTAGCCAAGCTGCCTGTGTCCTTTGGGGTCTCATCTTGTTCCAGATGAATTTTAGGCTTGTTTTCTCTAGTACTGTGATTGGACCTGAATCTGCATGTTGGTTTTGGAAGGAGGCCCATTTTCACAATATGATTTCTGCCCATCCAGTAACAAAGGGTATCTTTTCCTTTTTTTTTTTTGACAACCTCTTCAATCTCTTTTTGTCAGCATGCTATAATTTCCTTTTCTAAATTTTTCATTTCTTTGACTGTGTTAATACCTACACATTTAATTTTCTTTTATGTTATGGTGAACTGCATTTTTTTTGGCTAAGTTCTTTCTTGTGGATCTCAGTACTGGTGTACAGGAACACCGTTCATTCTCGTGTTTTGGTTTTGTATCGTCCTGCATTGCTGAATTTGGTTATCAGGTCCAGGAGAACTTGCAGAAAGATTTGGGGTCATCTATGCAAAAGATCATATGCCTATACAAATCCTGCAGTTCCTTCTCTCATTTGATTCCTCCCATTAATACTAGAGCATTGGGGCTGGGGAGATAGCTCCGAGGCACAAGTGCCTGCTGGGCAAGTGCAAGGTCGTGAGTTCGAACCCTGGTCCCACCAAAAAAAAAAAATACTAGAGCATTATCAAATAGAAACAGTGACTATGGGCATCCTTTCCTTGTTTCTGATGATGAAAGACAAACTTTCTGTTTTTACCTCACTTTCTTACATGTTAGCTGTTGGACTGTCATGAATAGTTTAATCAGATTGCAATAACATTGTTCCCTACTTGTTTTCTTCAGAGCTTTTAACATGAACGGTGGTTGGATTTTCTCAAAGGATTTTTTCTGTACAAACTGTATGTTCTACTGATTTTTGTCCCTAGAAAGAATGCTAGTCCTGGGGTCGGCCAGATAGCTCAGCAATCTAAAAGTGCCATTTATGCAGGCTTAGGCAGGCTCAGGGAACTGTGGGTCAGTCCCTGGTACCCTAGCCCTGCCTTCAGGGCAGAGTCAGCTGGCAAAAAAGAAAGAAAAAAGAATATTAGATCCATTCAGCTATTTGACTTTGGACAAAGAAGCAAAAATATACATTGAAGACCAAAGATAGTCTCATTAGCAGACAGTACTGGGAATACTGGCTCTCCATATGCAGAATGCAGCATGTGGTCCTGTATCTTTAACCATATATCAAATTCAAATCAGCATAGAAAGAAGAACTAAATGTGCAAACAGAAACTACCCACTGGAAGATAAAATAGATGAAACTCTCATAGCCATTGCGACAGGCAAGGATTTTCTAGACGAAACTCCCATTGCACAAGAAATAGCAGCAAGAATCAACAAATGGGATTACATGAAATCTAAAAGCTTCTGCACATTAAAGCAAACAATTATAGAGTGAAGAGACAACAGACTGAATGGAAAATGAATTTGTCAGCTAGTCCTCAGACCAGTGTCTACAATACAGAGCAAATTTAAAAAACTGGACTGGACAAAACCTGACACCCAGTGAACAAACTGGCAAGGGAAATGAGCAGATGCAATCCAGAAGAGGTGAAAATGCCCAATAAAAACACATGCAGGAATGTTTAACATCTCTGGCCTTGAGGGAAATGCAGCTTAAGATAACGCTGGGATTCTGTTCTACTCCAGAAAGAATGACTACCATTGAGTAATCAGATGTAATAAATATAGTTGAGGGTGTAGTGGAATAGAAACCTTCTACATTGTTGGCGGAATAAGTGAAATACTACCAACATTATAGAATCTTTATAGAAAATTCTCCAAAATCAGAAATAGCTGGGCATGGTGACACACCTGTAATCCCAGCACTGGGGAGGCTGAGGCAGGAGAATTATTATGAGTTCAAGTGCAGCCTGGGCTACAAAGTGAGCTCAAGTCCAGCATAAACTGCAGAGCAAGGCCCTGCTTTAAAAAGGAAGCAGAAAGAGTGAAAAAGAGAGACAGACAGACAGACAGAGGAAGGAGGGAAGGAAGGAAGGAAGGAAAAAAGAAAACAAAAGGAAATTCCATTAGACTCAGCTTTTCCCTTCATAGGTATTTTCTCAAAAGAGCTAAGGACAACATATTTCAGAGCTGCGTGCATACCAGTGTTTATTGTAGCATAATTAATAAAACATGGAATCAGCCTATACGCTCATTGGAAGAAAAAATAGATAAAGAAAATGGGGCATCCAAAATGGAGTACCGCTTGGATATAAACAAGGACAAATTTGGGAGACCTGTGGGAAAACGGATGTACTTTACATGTATAATATGCAGTGAAACAATTCAGAGACCCAAACTTAAATCCCATCTGATGTATCGCATTTGAGTGATCTGAAACACAAACTGCAAAATGAAAGTTTGATGAAAGGAAACAGAGCGGCCAGCCAAACAGCTCAGGGATTAAAGCACTTTCTTAGGCAGAGCGCAATGGCCAGAGTTCGAACCCCAGCCTTCATTGCTGTCCCTGCCTCCGGGGCACGTTGAAACAGTACTAAATATATATAAAGAAAGGAAGCAGGAAGCCGAGCTAGATCGTTTACAAAGAGGAGACCAAAGTTCTGTGCCAGGGGAGGTTCAACAAGTGCCAGGTGCATATCCCAAGGATCTCAACGCATTTAGTCTTTATATATTGAAAACATGAGCTAAATATAAGAATTAGAATCATAAAAATTGGGAATTAGGGTATGCAGACATAGGAAAGAAGGTGAGTGGGGTAAGAAAGGTAATATGAAGAATCAAACTGTGTTCAGCGCATGTGCATAGTCCCTAAGATGAGGGTAAATGTCACATGCCCTAAGCATGTACCACAGGAGGTATACACAGCAGAATGCATCAGCAGATTCAACCATACACATATTACAAACTTCAAAATCAAAACTGAAAAATCTAGTACTAAACATGTGTAATCTTCTCAAAGTGTGTTTCACTTCAATTATTCAGAACACTGATGCCGAAGTTTTACATTGAAAAATAATAATTACAGTAGTGTTATGCCAAATGCACATAATTTTGACAGAAAAAGATATTACATTATTTTCTACAATGTTGTAACAATTCATACCAAGAACACTCATAGCAAGAACAATTTCAATTACTTTTTCTTTTGTAGTCCTGTCAGAAAAAGTGGTACGCTTTGCTAACTGGGGAAGCAATAAGGTTTATTACTATAACTCATATTTAACATCTACTGTGACAAACAAGCAACTTTTCACGATTTTTTCCTTCTCCCTTTGGCTTTTACTTCTAGGGGCAAACACTGCCCACTTTAATGATTTACAGACTCATTCCTACTTTTTCTACATCATCATTTAATATCATAAAAATATTAATCGTATTTTGAAAAGAGGATCTGATAATTCCATTCTCTGAGCACCTTCTGGCCCTGATTCAATTTTTTGCTTTGGTTTTCCATAAAACTTTACCTTTTTGTGTGAACAGGATGTACTGTGTGAAAAATTAAAAATATCATCTCAGCATCTAGCTATAACAATTTAACTTACTTCATCTGAGTAGCTACGCCAGAGACCAATAATTTTCATCAGGTAAGGATCTGAAATATTTTGAAGCTTGTCTTCAACTCTTGACAAACTGTCTCTCTCCCCCGTCTGCTTCCTTTTCTAGGATACAGCAAATCAGAGTCCCAAGATGACAGCAAACTGCATTTCTCAGTCATAGTCTCTGGTGTTCTGCCCTCCTAGACAATGTAAGAGCATGCATTGCGCCGCTTGGCTTCTTGGCTGTTTAAAATGTTAAAAACTGACAGAAATGACTACCATTAAGAAATGACCACAATTGAGGAAGCCTCTTGAAACTTCAAGCTCATTTCTTTTCAACTCTGGCCTGTTCCAGATATTGGCCCAGCAGATTACAAATCCCTGTAATAACTTTCATTCCTTCAGAGATTAATTCATTTTTCATTCTGTATTTAGCTTTTCTACTTGTCTTACTGGTAGACCTGGTTCGAAAAAAATTAATTTTTTGAAAAAAATTCTTTTGTCCATGATCTATTCATTTCTTTGACCACTACCTGTTGGATTCTTTGCCTTTCAAAATAAACATATTAAAGCTCTTTACATAACGTAATTTAAATAAATTAGCATCTAAAACTAAACACTGTATTCACAGATCAGATTGATTACTACTCTTCGTTTTATCTTTTAGCAAAATAATAAAATTTCTTATCTGCTTGTGAGTGACCACACTAGGTGCTAATATACGATTGCTATGGGTTTTGTCAGTTGTCCCTGGAAAGCCTCATGCAATCATGGAGTCTGAGACTGACTCATGATCCACTGGGATTATGGGTTTTAATACTGATGGGATTATGGGTTGTAGTACTTCTGGGATTATGAGTATGAGTGTTACACCAAGCCCGAGGTGAAGAACTTTTATTTAATCTAAGAGAGTCAGAGAGACAACTCTCTGTTGCCACTGTTGCTGTTCCAGTGCCATGAATCGGATCTTCTCTGCCCTGTGCCACTCAGCGTTGGAGCCAGCAGAATATGGACTGAAACCTTTAGGAACTATGAGCTTAATAAACCTTTCCTTTCTTCGTTATGTCAGTTATTTGTCTTAGTGAAGACAGAAGAGTAACCGAGACAATGATAAAATTAGAATTCATAGGAACGGACCGCATTGGAAATAAGAACTCTATTGACAGATGCAAAATACGGAAATATGCCTATTTAAAAAAGAAAAATATTACTTTTCATACCTGTGTGCTATTTATAAGAACTTTGCTTAGGTGGAAGAGTCAGGAAATGTCCTGAAGAAGTTATTATGAAGAAAAATGGAAAGAGAAACGGCAATTACTCAGTTGTTGGAGCAAAAGAAAGAAATATGTGTGC
The DNA here is from genome assembly GCA_004027025.1 of Myocastor coypus. NCBI lineage: Eukaryota > Metazoa > Chordata > Mammalia > Rodentia > Myocastoridae > Myocastor > Myocastor coypus. The sequence continues at coordinate 10,595 of PVJA010000170.1, forward strand.
ACAAAGCCATTGAATCAACAAGTACTGTGATGTGCTGCAGGATTTAAACAAAGAATACTACACATTAAGTTTGGTTGTTGTGTCAAGAAGATGAACTCAGAAGTCCAGGTAGCATGTGCGCTACTTACGAAGAGCACACGTTCTAGGAAGAAGGGAAACTCCAGCGGCCACAACTGAGAAGTTACGCCGGTCTTCTAGTTTAAGCTTCCCAGGAACCTCCATACAGAGCGTACGTGAAACCGACTGAGAGCCTGAAGGTCCTCTGTCCTTCGTGAGTCTGGCCAGTGTGGCAACTCTAGTTGGCTTTGGGGATTCAATCCTAGTGCACAGTGACCGTTGGGTGATCACAATTTTTCTCATGTCACAGGCCAGCCACTCCAATGAGTACCATAGTTGCTGTTCTAAGCTGCTTTTGTTCTAAAGTAGCTTAATAGATGCTGCCATCCCTAATCTGCAGAGATGAGACACACCTTCCTCAGCCAGCACTTGCTCTGAAAAGTCTTTCTATATGAAGATGAACTTGCATAACCCTTATTCATATTTTAGCCAGTTAGTTTCTTTCCTGTACCTGACCCCTTGTGAATTACGCCCTCCTTAGAGCTGTCTTTACGAGACTGTTTCTTGAGGACCATAACTTTTCCTTGTTAGCAAAATCTCCTCAGAGCTCCAAGATAAACCTCATGTACTCAAGGATCTTTGATTTATCACTTTTTTTTTCACTTTCAAGAGGCTTCTCAAAGAGCATTTTAAATTCAGTATTAGGATGAAGTGTGCCTTTGAAAAATTAACTTTCATGCATAGATATACCATTTGTTCTTGTTCTGAAGCAAAATTATATAAGCATAAAAGAACCTTCATTGAATTCTATTACACCATAAAATATTCTGAACAACGAATAAGAACTTTTTTCTGGGAAATGGAAGTGGAACAGGACTGAGCCTTCTGTCTCCTCTGGTTGCAGCGACACGTTGTGTGCTAGAGACATCCCTTTTGGCACTGGGAAAGCAAGACGTGGGAATCTGGAGTGTGCTTAAATACTTCAGAGAGGAAATGCACTGTCGTCAATGCACAGTGTAATGTCTAGGTTGAAGAGTGTCATCTAAGCCCATGATCGTCTGCAGCACTCATTTGTTTTAAAGATTAAATATAATGTGTTACAAGCAAAAATCCAATGCTTTTAGCAGAGGAGATGTTGACTATTTAAAGCGAAGTGGGACAAACCTTTTCCAGTAAAATGAATTCATCAGTCAGTGATCATTATTCCTTCGTTTTATCATCACATTCCCAGAAATACAATTAAATTTCATTCATGGAACAGCAGGAATGTGCTGTTATCAGAAGCTAATTTTAGAGCCCATATTATTCACCATTAGAAAACGATGTGATATTTAAACCTTGAACTTGACCCTCAAACTAGTTACCAGATGAAATTTGAAAAGGAAGAATACAAATGTCTTTTCATTTGAGTGTTTGCTGTTTCATTTTTGAATTTTAAAACAAAATGAGAAAGCATTGACACATGTTGTTAGTGTTGTTTCAGGTAGGTATTTGTGTAGCAGGTATGTTTTGAAAACTTGAATCCTTTTGGTTAGTGCTTGGAAGTCATAACAAAGTTCTTTTTTTTATCTTAAGCTGAAAATATTGCTCTTAAAAGAGATGTTAGTGACCACCTGAATTTGTAGAAACTCAGATTAAAAGGGTTTTTTAGATGTTCACTCTGTTCAAATTGTGAAATTGCCAAATTATCTTTTAATTCATGAAGGTAACGCAGTGCTGTCTGATAGGCTCATTTCCCTCTTGCGCTTCAATAGGCCTTCCCCAAATTAATATAAGATGATCTAAAAGCTAGGTTCCTAAAAATATAAGTTTATTAGAAGATCCAATGTTGGTCTTTAAATGGATTCATAATAGGCACAGATCAGAAATGCGCTCTCAGTGTAACTTGGGAGCACTGCTCAGTGTGTTCCTGAAAACACCAAAGCCCTGAGTTTTTGTGAAGTCTAATGATGAGTGTAGGTAATACATGGTTCTGTTGTCCTTCAGTAAGGATGCTTGTCACACCAACACATATGTCCGCCCCGTCAGGGAAAGCTGAGCTCCATGGTGCACGCTCCATTCTACATCACCCAGCTTCAAGACTGATACATTCTTGTGAAGTTACTTATGAAAACTTTTATGGGAAAACAAATAAAGGAACAGACTTAAAAGATTGTCTTGCTGTCTTATGTGAGATTTCTCTTAAAACTCAATCTTTTTGTCAATATGGATGAACCAGAATTGGGACTTAATAATCAAAAGTTACTAATCTGAAGATATTGGATTCAGGGAATAAAATGAGAGTCTGACAACTTGAAGATTGTCCTTTTAAGGTAGTCACTTCCTTTCTGTCATTATTTAAATGACTTTGGCTAGCCTGGGAGCTTTGGAAAGAAAGGTTGTCATACATATTCAATGTACTAATGAAGAGCTAAACATATTGGGGGACTTATTAGCACAACACTGGTTATGGTAGGGGAGCGTCAGATCTACTTTGATGTTAGAAACATTCAACAACTCACATAATATTGTTGGCAAAATGTCCGTCAATATTCTTTTCTGTTTTATGCCATGCTTAGTTCTACTGGAGGCAAAATTAAAAAAAATAATAATAATGTGTAAGAAGAGATCTGCCCTAAGAAACAGGAGTGTGGTATATTTTCAGAAGGAACTCTTCTTTCCTGAGAATGTGTCTTAGGTCCCACCCTGAGAGGATCTCTCAACCACGGAGGAGGTTGAAGAGGCAATACATACATAATTGACGATGCTAACTCTGATGTTAAGAAGCCACCACTGGTGGTTCACTAGCTTTAAAAACTCACAAGTGGTTTAGAGAGACAAGGGGTTAAGGGACGGATGGAGGCAGAGCAGGATGTGAAGGCCGAGAACTGGGACAGTGAGGAGAGGGAGCAAGAAGGACATACTACAGTTGGCATTGCTGCTTGTGGAGCCTATTGAACTGGCCTGTGTGTTGGGCTGGCACCTTGTGCTTGCAAGATCAAGATCTGCAGCTTTGCTCTTGCTGTATTTGTGGCCCCTACGTCCACTGCCTGGGGCTAGAGAAGGGAAGATATTCCTCACAGGAGCTATGCTTTCCTCATCAGATAAGGAAACCCTATGCATGCATTTTAATAAGAATCAAAGGATAAAGGATAGAAATGCCTGCTGCTGTAGCAGCAACCAAACCCTTCTCTCTCTGATCTCTCATCTAGATTTTACCAGTCTTCAGAGGCTAAAGTGGAAATTATTTGTTCTTTCTTTAGTCTGTAAATATTGACTTTCGCTAAAATTTGAACAAAAGGCCAAAGATTTGGAGGCACGCAGACGTAGCTCCCGTGTAAGTTAATGGGAATAGATTTGATTCACAAACAGAGGTAGGCTGCATAACTGCATTTCAATCTTCAACATTAAAGAACAAACATGGATCTCATCATTATATCATAGTTCTGCTGGCTGGTGCTGCTTATTTTTAAAGATCCATGGAGTATTTGTCATAGCCAAGGAATTGTTCTTCCCGTATTCCAGTGAAACAGATGTGTTGTATACCAGGCCTGTGATATAGGAGAAGAGAAAGCACAAAGGGGAAGGGGCATCGCGTGTGAGGGTTCCCTGTGGGCTCTTCTCCACAGAGGCAGGAGAAGCAACTCTCAGGTGGAGGGCTCTTCCACTGAATTTGGAAGGAAATGAGCCTATGGCTCATACATACTCGTGGGGTGCCCCCGTCAGAAGAAAGGACAAAGTGAGTGTGAAGGCTTTGAGTTAGGAGTATACTCAGTGTGCTACGGGAAAAGGAAAATGAGGCAGGCAGTGTACAAGCAGTGGCTGAGGAGGTGAAAGGGGTGGTGCAAGGCAGGACCAGGGCTGCGTGTGAGCCACGTAGGATATCTGCGTTTACCGCAAGAGGTCTAGGATACCATAAGAGAGTTTTAGAGATACCTAAAGAGAATTTAGCATTTGCGTAGAGAATGAACTGTAAGGGGATAGAATAGCATGAAAATGATTAAGAATCTGCTGGACTGTCACTTATGGTAAGTGCAGAAGCCTGAACTAGGTGTCAGCTAAGGAAGGCACACCTTGCTTTCTCTCAGAATTTGCCTCATCATAATAGGCCAAATGGTACTTCCTTTTAAACAGAGGAAAATGGGAAACTTGGAGCCCAGGCTTTGTTCTTGCAAAACAGAAAATAATCGGGAGTTTCCCTGGATGTAAAATGGAGAGTCTAACCAAAGATTCAAGTGCCTGCTTGCTTCCTCATTTGATGCAGAAAACCTAGAAATTTGGCCTATGACACGTATTTTAATCCATAAGGGAACATTATAAAGACACAAGGGAAAACGATTTAAGACCAAATTATATACGTGTATCATTTGCAAAATTTTATTCCTGAATCAGCCATGATAAATGCAGAATATTGAATCAGTAGGAAAATGATGAATTGTTCATCAAATTGTAAATATTAGCTTCCTACTGCTTCTGTAACAAATGACTACCAGCTTGTGGCTTAACCTAGTGGACTTCACTGCTCTTCAGTCCTGGAGGTCAGTCTCTGTCATCCACCACACAGGACAGTATTTCTGGTGGTAGGAATCCACTGTGGCTTTAGCAGCTTCTACAGATTACTGCATTTGTTGGCTGATTTTTTTTTTTTTTTTTTTTTTTTTGAGACAGGGTCTCGCTATGCAGTCCAGGCTGGCCTTGAACTCACTTTTTTTAGCCCAGGCTGGTCTCAAACTCGCACTGATCCTCCTGCCTCAGCCTCCCAAGTGCTGGGATTACAGGTGTTCACCACCACAACCGGCCATAGGTCTGCATTTTATTCTGCTCACCGATTACCTTTGTAATTGTTACTTTTTAAAGAGAGTGCAAAATATTACTCGAACGGAAAAATTACAAATGATGTAGAGTTTCACTAAAGAAAATAAGATGGATTTCACAGCATGCACTATGTTGCATGGTGTTCTCTTCAAATTAGTTGTTTGTCTTGCCAGATATGTACACACAAAATTAGAAGGAAGAAAGAAGTACCTAAGAAATTGAGAAGAAAAAGATGTGAAATAATTGCAAAGAGGAGGCATTGATTATTTATTATCTATACAATTTTTTCTTTTTTCTTTTTTCAGAACTGGGGATTGAACTCAGACCCTTGTACTTCTGAGGCAAGCAGTTATTCTGTTGAGTTATCTCCCCAGCCCCTTACCTATATAATTTAAATTTTCAAAAATGTATTATCCTGCAATAATTTTTTCTAAAAATTTCTATCAATGCATAAGAAATACACTACTTTTGTCTGGCTCATCATCCTACTTTTAAGTAAATAGGTGATAAGTAAATCATGGAGATGGACCAGGGCAGCAGAGCCGGAATGGCCTGGCGTGGGTCATAGGCAGGCACAAGCACCAGCCATGCTTGCTGTAGCAAGGTTCTCCTGTGGTCAGCACTTCTCCTTCCTAGATGCAAAAATAGAGTCTTGTGCTGCAAAATGATGTTTTGGGACAGCCTCTCAACCTGAAGTCCAGGCTGGCCCCAACCTCACAATGATCATCCTGCCTCAGCCTTCTGAGTGATGGCATTACAGATGTGCATTACCATATCCAGCAATATATCAAATATTAATGTCCTTTAAAAGTGAAATTCAAACATTCTGAAGTAAACAGAAATGAAAGAGATTTCCAGAATCAGTTTCACCACAAACATTAACCGATGGTAATCTTTCACGGTGGAATGAAAATACACTAGAGAGAAACATTAAAAATTAAACACCATAAAGATAACTATGCAGGTAAATGTAAACCAAAAATGATTAAAAAAAAAAAAAAAAAAAAAAAAAAAGACCAGCAATATATGCTGGTGGACTAAACACTTGCTTAGGAAAGCACAGGGACCAGGATTTGAACCCCTGTTCCACATGCCATACTGGCACCCCTCTGGGGCATGCTGCGCTGGTGACTGAGGCCAAATGAGGTGGCTCACACCTGTGATCCCAGTGCTGAGGAGGCTGAGACAGGAGGATCACTAGGAGTCTGAGCCGCACAGAGAGACCCTGTGCCAAATACATAAAACGAAAATAATAATAATAATAATAGTAATATTTGAGGTTATCGTGATCATTTTCTCTTGTTTGACCCAAAAAATAAGAGCCTAACATACTAATTATAAAGCTGGGATGATACTGATGCAGTGCACAAGTACATAATGCATGTGGTGATAGAGCCCAGGGCAGAGCCCAGAAATGGCGAGGACTAAAGTAAACGTGGGGCCACTGCTCCAGCTAAGCTGGAATCCAACCAAAGGAGAGCACTGTCCATCACGATGTCGAGTTTTATCTCTAGAAAAACCAAACAAAATACTTTTAGAGAAGAGTGCAATAACAGCAAAAAACTTCAATCAGATTAAAACACAACCATTTCATATAACATATAATAATGATGAAGACATAGACTAATAAACATACAGGACAAGCAAAAAGCAAGCGACAAGAGGAAGACATAAACCATATTTCAGTAATTACAATAAGTTTAAGTCGGTTGAACATGATAGATATAGTGTCAGAAGATTAAGAAAATTGTACAGCAGTATAGTTTCTGAAACACCAGATCAAAGGACACGCAGAAAGGATGGGAAGTCAGTGCAGCATGAAATAGAAAACAGAGATAAGCAGACAAAATGACTAAGAGAGAAAATTTCACTAGATAGGGTGCTAATCTGACAAATTATTGTAATGCTAAATCTAGCAAAACAAATATATATATATATATATGTATACATACATATATATATATATATATATATATTCTAAGTCACATGAATGAATTTCTGATAGAATTGTAGAACTGATAAAATGAACACTACATTGACACTAGTTGATAGTGTTGATAGCACTGTTTCAATAATGTATGAAACGGCACTGATTTTTTAAAAATAGTAAAAGTTAATGAAACTAAAACCCAACTGCACCTAGCAATGTCTGCCAGCTTTCAATGCAGCGATGCGATACGCATTGTCCCAAGAGCACGGGACAGGTTCTTCGTCCCAGAGACATGGAGCCACAAGACAGGCACAGCATGTGCAGGGGTTTACATTATGCCACGCATGTTCACAAACCAGCATAGAATGTAATTAAAAGTAAAACACAAGGAACTTTGGGGAATTTACAAAAACTGAGCAGTTAAATGACACATCGTATGCTTTTTTTTTTTTGAGACTCGGTCTCGCTATGCAGTTCAGGCTGGCCTTGAGCTCACTTTTGTAGCCCAGGCTGGTCTCGAATTCGCACCGATCCTCCTGCCTCAGCCTCCCGAGTGCTGGGATTACAGGCGTGCGCCACCACGCCCGGCTTACATCATATGTTTAATGGGTCAAACAAGAGATAATGCTATGCAGCAGTTCTCAACCTGTGGGTCGCGACCCTTGTGGGGGTCGAATGACCAAAACACAGAGGTCGCCTGAAGCCATTGGAAAATGTTATTTATTTGGAATTACAGTTTTGAAGTAGTCACCAAAATTATTTTTTGGTTTGGGGTCACCGCAACATGATGACCTGTACTGCAGGGTCACGGCATTAGAAAGGTTGAGAACCACTGCTTATAGAGGTAGTGACAGTGACAGCACACACGGGCGAAAAGCACTTGGATCCAGGGACAGCAGCCTTGAGGGCAAAATAATATTCTTTCTTTTTTTATTTATTGTATAGTAATTAATACATTGCATAATGTTGTCTTCCTCATAGTTGTTTAGAGTACAAGACGCAGACATAATTTCTTGTCCAAACCTCAGTACAGATCTTTCTTTTCATTGTACAAAGAGAAAGTAGCTGTATACTTAGTCCAAGATAACACTAGTAGATTACTTGCCAGATTATCTGGCTCATCTGGCATTATCGGGGGCTGTTGACTTGAGCCTTCTACAACTTGGCATATTAATGTGGTTTTTATACCTCATGGTTAGACTTTTCTACTGGATGGTTAAGACCAAGATAAAGCAAGATCTATGTTACACAATCATGTAATTTTTGTATTTGACAAGATCAGTCAATCACAGCTATACTTGGTTTACATAAAAGTTCAAAAAGCAAAAAAAGATCTCAAATTAATAACCTTTTTCTCTATCTCAGCAAAGTAAACAAAGGAAAGGAAAAAAAAAAAAAAACCCTCCAGAAATAGAAAACAATAAATGTTGTAGAAAATAAATAAAATCGGAAACAAAAAGGATGGATGAAATGAACATAAAAGATATTTTCAAAATGTCTCAAAGTTGGTCAACCTCTCACACCAGCCATGAAATAGATAAGGAAGGACAAAAACTACTAAGACTGGGAATGAAACCAGGGGCCTCACTTTTGAGTTTAGAGATATGAAAACAATGGTAAAAAAAAAAAAAAAAACAACTCACTGAGCAACGTTGTATGTTATGAGTCAGTGCTGAAAAAAACAACGAGAAGGCCCAACGAAGGTAGCTCAGAGGACTCGCTGAGATTCGTCCCTCAGTGCGCACTGAACCTCAGAAGCCACTCAGCTTTATTTCAGGCTAGTGAACGTGATCTCATGCGTAATCACTTCAGTAAAAGAGGACCATAAGCGTAGTTATGAACATGACCAAGATCTCTATTGACCTCCAGCTTTTCTGAATTACTAGGTTCATACAGATGTTAACCATTAACATTCCAAGTGAGAGAGAAAGCAACAAACAGGGAGCCCACAGGCGAAGCTGCTATCTATTACCTGGAGTCCCAGCTTTCCGGGATTCCCCTATCCCAGCTTTCCGGGATTTTCAGTAACAAAGCGTAGCTGTCCCTGGGCTTTGTTTATTGCACTCTGTTCCTTGAGATGCAAATTAGACTACAGAGCAATTATGTCAATAATTGGACAAATTAAATGAAAATTCTGTAGAGATGCATAAATCGCTAAAATTAATTTTTGAATTGAAATTTTGAATATACAAGTAACAAGAAACTGAATTCAAAATTAAAAAAGAGAAAAGAAACATTTACTGCAAAGAAAAGTGCTGTATCTAAGGAACTGGTAGATTCTGACATGTGTTTATACCATTATTAATACAAGCACTTCAGGTAGACTGTCAAAAATTAGACAAAGGATAACAGTGTTTCTAATATGCTATGAGGCTGCCATTGCCTGACACAACTGCAAAATATTCTAAAAGGTAGGAGTAGCTATGGACCAATAGCCCTCAAGAGTAGTGACACAAGGATACTCAATGAAGTAGCAAATGCAGCACTAAGTTGAAAAAGTATGCCACATGACTCTCTGGGATTTATTATAGGAGCCCAGGGCTGATTCAATGCATGAAACCCCCTCCATATAAATAATCATCACAAAAGAAAGTCTTACCTTAATGAGAGTAAAAAAATCTTTTGATAAGATATAACAAATATTTATGAGTACAATACTCAAAATAGTGGGAATAAAAGAGAATTTATCAAACAGTGACAGTGTTTTCTGGAAAATTGTATTGATGCTCCCCACTTATATTCAGCATTGCATTGGAGAGCCTACTCAGAAAACTGTAGTAAAGAAAAAGGAATATGTTGGAAAAGGAAATAGAACATAACTTATATCTTCAGACAACATAAACTTGCACAGAAAATACTGAAACATGACTTAACATATTTAAAGTTTAAACAAGTTCAGCAAATTAAGAAAAAATGATATATACACAAAATTAAATTTTATTTCTAGTCACTAACAAAAGCAATTAAAGTTAAAGAAGACATTTATCTATAACCACTACTAGAAATAATAAAATCCTTAGAAATGAATTTATTAAGAAAAGTTCAGTACTCCTGCATTAAAAACTTGATCACATTACTGGAAGACAATAAAGACAATCTAAACAAAGGGAAGGACAACCTGTCTTTATAAAGGGGAACATACAGTATTAGGATAACAATATTCCTCTCATTTATTGACAGGTGAGTACAGTCCCTGGTCAAAGTCCAAATACCTTATTTGCCAAATGGATTTGCTAAGTTTCCTGAAATTCATTTGGAAATTAAGATCTAAAGTAAAACTAATTAACAACAAACCCGGAGATCTCACATCTACAGTGATACACATAGCAGCTTTGCTACATAGAGACACACAAGTTGTCACAATGAAAGGGTTTAGACATATGTGTGTACATATGTACATATGTATATATACATATATATATATATATATATATATATATATGTATGCAAGCATGTATTTATATATACATCCTCAAACATTCGCTCTCACCAACCTACTCAACTTACATGTATGTGCTAATATTGTATATTGTCAATTTTTAAATAAGTGACCATATTAAAACAGATTTAGTGCATCACAAATGGTCAACTGGTAAACATATATTTAAATCTCAAAATTACTTATTTTATGTGAAAGGAATGAGCCTTGCAAAACACATAAATATTTCTGTGTATTTGGTAAGAGGAAAACCAGAAGACAGTAATCCCAATACAATTGTTTGTCAAACCATATTTTTCCTGCCTTGATTTTACATAAGAGTTTTATGTGTTTCATTAATTTTCATGTGGTCATTTCCCAGATGATTATGGAAAAGAAAATCAGTAGTATTCTAGAAAATGTATAAAAATTATGAAATTATATTTTAGTAGTGGCAAAACCATAAGATTGGTTGAGTAGAGCAAGCCATGGAGTCATGGCTTTGTCACAGCTGGGAAATCTGTCTGCGATAACGTACAGCTCCTCCTGTAACTGCCAATGTCCTTAATTGAATTGTGAGTCCTGTGGGATCCGACTTCTTTTAGCGACTGATTGGAATTATATGATATCATTGTCTGACATAAAAGATCAAGAGGCCTGCCTCCAGCTCTAACCAGTGAACGCTGAATAACAAGGTGAATAAATTATCAAGCCGCAGAAGCTCAGCTTCTGTAATGAAATCCTTTGTTACTTTTCAAAAGTGGTCTTGGGAAGAGCAGGCTGGGAAACAATACATTCATTGATGAGAAATGAAGATTGCCCTTTCTTCCAACTGATGAAAATTGATGAGAGAAAATAGCCAAAAGAGATAGCATTATGGTGATGCATTCCAGTGACAGCAGCTGTGGAAGTAACAGAAAAGTGGGCCCCTGAAGTTTGGACTCCAGTATGAATGAGTGAAAGTCCTTACCTTTTATTACAGTCCAATGTCAGTTGGAAGATCATGATGTTGCGGATTTAAATTGCCATTTTTAATTACTTGGTTCAGGCAAGCAAATGTCAGGTATGATAATTTGTTATTTAAAACCCCCTGAAGATCTCCACCTATATTAAATTTTCATTGCTGCATAATAAATTACCATTAATTTAATTCCTTGCATTTATGTTGTCAGTGTTTGTGGAGGTCAGAGCATAGGTATGGTTTAGCTCAATGCTTTTGCCTGGGCCTTACAAGGTACCTGCATTCTTCTATGGGAAATTGGGTAGGGAATCAGGTTTGAGACGCATTGTGTGGGGAAATCCACTGCGCTTGTCGAGTTGATTGTGAAAAGCTTTCGATGGCTCTCTGGCCAAGGCCACTCTCTACTCCTGCCATTTCTTGTCACATGAACTTCTCCAACTCAGCTCATTACTCATGAAGCTAGCAAAATTCTGCCATATAGTATACTGAAAAGGGAAGTGACATCTGATTTCCTGTTCATTTTCCTCTATCTTTTTTAAAGAGAGAAACTCAAAAGTTTGTACTTTGAGTAGTACTGCTGAAGAGTAGGGCAATTACAAAAGGCCTTGGGACCTACAAAACAGAAATCACTAAAAAATAAAAAAATAATAAAAAAAATAAATAAAAAAAAGAAATCACTGAAGGTGACAAGGGTCTGCCCATACCACTGGCTATTGGATATTTCCACATTCAAAACCTCATGGAAAAGAGCCAATGGTTAAACCATCTATTCTCAACAAATGACACTTCTTTTCTGGGACTAATCTTGTGGCAATTAACTAATGAGCATTATCACCAGCCAGATAATTGTCACCAATTGTCACTGACAATTATTTAGAATATAAGCAATATATCCTCACATTCCTCACCAGCTTTTCATGGGTTACATCCACGAACCCATCTCCTGATACCCTGCAATAAGAAAACTAATGAAGTCCCATTTAAGAGAATGACCACAAGTTGCGTGTATTTTCCCATGGAAAGAGGTTGTGCATCCTCTTAGACTTCAATATTCTGGTCATAGCTAGTACTTGGCTTCTAAAAGTGGTAGACTCAGCCTTAACTTACCTTGAAGACCCAAAACCAAGAAGAAAACCAATGATTTCTCATTTTCTCCTTTTCAACTACAAATTCCTGGGCTGAAAGTGTGTGCACCTGTGGTAGCTCTGGGACTAGCAGAGCCCTATGCATTTCTGTAAGTGGCAAAAGGTGCAGAACTCTCTTCAACTGCCTGAACTACTTCGACAATTTAGGTTATCTGCTCTTCTCATTTTTGAAATAGTAAATGATGAATCAAACTTAGATGTCAAATTAATTACCCAACCATAGAAAGGGAAATACTTGTCACCTTTTTTAACCTACCACTGAAATGTCTCCAAACTTACTTTCAAAAGAGAAAGAATTTCTCAGGGGAAATTAAAGCACCTGTGCATCCAGGGAATAAGACAGCCTGGGTTGCCACAAAGCCAGCCACATGATCCATGTGTTCGTTTATCCTTTTAATTCCTGAAACTACTTTCTCTGACCAATCGATTGAAGGTGCACTGACTTAATTCTCATTGCCACGGGAGCACAAGCAGTTGTTTACCGCAGTAGCATGAAGCACTTTAGAGAACGCTAAGCCCACAGAGAATGTCAACTGGACAGAGGGACTCGGTGGTAAACATGTCACAATTGATGTTCCCACCCCTACAATCCTGGCAGCCTTCACAAATGAACAAGTTCAGTAGATTTTTTCATACAAGACAAATTCCTAAAAACTAAGTGTGAAACAATTATGTTAGCATAAAAGAATAGATTTTCTGGGCTGGGTGGCAGCTGTAGTAGGGGAAGAGCAGATAATGAAAAATGGCTCCCAATAGAGGCCAGACTGATGCATTTATGGTGGTTTGGATGGACTGAATTTAAAAGTCCTCTGTCCGGTCGTTTCGAGTCCCACTGAGTTATTCTGAGAAATGATAAAAAGAAATGCTGATAGCCCAACCTGACTTACACAAATTACATGAAAATGTTTAGATGTGAGCCCGATGTGAAACTAGCCCGGGTGATTATAGTATGTCATCCTTGCTGAAGCTACAACATAATCATTTTGTAAGAGTACAAATACATTACTCAGCACTAACCATTTCGGACTAGACCTCGAAATTCCAGGAGACATCAGCAAGGCAAATGAGACTTGTGGAAGAGTGCTCTTAATAATTTAATTCTCCAGTGCACAATGGCATGCATAGCCCTCTTGCTTGATCCATCCTCTTCCTCTTCCTCTTCCTCTTCCTCTTCCTCTTCCTCTTCCTCTCCTTCTTCTTCTTCTTCTTCTTCTTCTTCTTCTTCTTCTTCTTCTTCTTCTTCTTCTTCTTCTTCTTATTATTATTATTATTATTATTATTATTTTCTACTAAGGATTTGAGTAGAACAGGCAGTGCTGCCTAGAAAAATTTTTGTTGTTCATCAGACTCTCAAACAGTTTTAAACCATCTATTTCGCTCTTGATAGCAACACAGAACACATGCAGACTGCAGTCTGGAAAGCCACAAGGTATGTTTTGTTTCATGGAGTGATTATGAAGACAGAAAACTATAGTCAGTATTTCTAAGAGTACCTAGGCTTATAACTACTCATGAAAAAAGTGTGGTCTCTAGCTGCTCCCATTAGCTGTATAAGCCTCAATTTTATCCTTCCTTATAGCTTAGTAATATTCCGTTATGTAAAAATATCATGACCTTTTTATCCCTTCCTTAATTGATGAGCATTTGGGTCATTTCCAGGATTTAGCTATGACAAATCATGTTGCTATATACATGGGTGTGCTTATAGCACTGTGGTATGATAGTTACAACTTTTCTGGAAAAAAATAGCCAGAAGTTGAATGGCTGGGTTCAATAAGACTTCAAATTCTCTTTTCTTGATTTCTACAGTGATTATACCAGTTTATACTCCCATATTCATAAATTTAGTAAAACAGATCCGCATGTTTGCACATCCAAACATCTCCCTACTCAAAGAACCTGGAAGAGCCAATGAAATCCAAAGGTACAGCAGATGTAATTAAAAGGTAAGGAACTGCTCAAAGGGAAAGAACAACTGAGATGAGGAAAAGGACAAAAGAAAGAAAGAAAAGAAGAGAGAGAGAGAAGAGAACAAAGTATGTACGCAAGATAGGGAGCATGATTGTACTGTTAATTTCTATTGGTTTATTGAAAGAAACAGTTAATGCCTTATGTTTGATCAGCTTTGGAAGCCTGTATCTGGTAATCAGAACAACTACTTTGAAGACAACAATGTATGAAATAAAAAATATCATTTTTCCATCATCTCATTTTGAAATTCTGTATCTTTTTATTGTTTTTTGTCTTACTTTTTATTCTCTTTAAAATAAAAAAAAATGTGGATGGGTGGTTTCTCTAACTGCCATCAAAGAACAAGAGGGTTAGGACATAGGCAAGCTATAGGAATGGTTTGTCCTAAGGTGCAATAAAAGTAGGACTAGTGGCAGTTTTTGTTATGTCATCCTATAGTCAACAGAGTGTGGTAGAAACTTACGAAAGCGTTTGAATTTTCTTCTGTGTGTGCAGCTATTGTAAGCAGGTACAGCCACCTTTGGAGATCAGTTAACTCCTGGAGAACATATTAGTTCAAAGCTAAAATGAATATTGTACTTAAATAGGTAAACAGGACACTCATCCAGAGTTCAGATTTTATCCATTTGCTAACATGCTTCATCCACTTTCAGCGACATCGTTTTGCAAAGCAAATACAAATGTAAGCAAATAGACTCATGCAAAATCGAACAGCCTTAGACACTTTTCAATGAAAGTGCTCCTTTCCACATGGTCCTTGTGTTCTGAAGTGGCTCATTCTAAGAGAGTGTAATAAAGGCATTCACAATTCTGTAGAGACATTGAAATTTAGTAGAAAGAAGATGAGTAGAAATCAGATAACTGGAAATTTATCTCTTCTCAATAGTAAAATAATAAAAAAAATCCTTATTCAAGTGATTTATCAAGCTATATTTGGGATTCCCTGGCAGGCAGCATAATTATTTATAGTTTGTAAAACTTTGAGCTTTCAATCACACAGTGGTCTTATTCTAATACAAATGCCAGAGAAAAGGAAACACCACCTACTTATAATTGATCCTAGTGTATTCTTCTACTAGAAGTAATGCTTTCTGCCAAATTAAGATCAAAGGAAATTTTATAATATTCAGGGCTTCTATAGATTTAACTTGAGTTCAAATAGTTATTCTTGTCTTTCAAAAATTGCATAATTCTGTTTTTTTCAAGATTTTGTGCTACAGTGAAACCTCTTAAAGAGAGATATTTTTACTTGACACAAACGCACACACAAACAGATAAATTTTTTAAAATATCAGAAAAAAAAAACCTGATGTCAACCTTTGAAGCAAGGCTTTAAGGGTCACTTACAGAAGAGAAACTCTTACTGCATTGCTTCCATGAACTCAGCTAGCAGATTAGGACTTGCACAGTAGACCAATTCATTCATGATGTTGAGGTTGAAATTTTTTTTAATGAAATGATTCAAAAGTATGGCAATAAAAGAGTTTTCATAGATTCCCCAGCCTTTTGCCTTCACAAATCTTCCCAATCTATTTCTTTCCAGACATCTTATAACATTTAGGCGATAAACTCTTTGAACATTAGAAATCTTTAAGAATAAATCTCAAAAATGTATTTGTGGCATTCTTTACCCAGCCCAGCACTGACTATTGAGTTCTACCTAGTAGTTCTTTCATGTTATACACATATGCTTTTCTCAAGCATAAAATTGGTCACATTACATTTAAAACACTGACAGAAGTGAACACTATAATAAACTAATACTCACATGTATCTTCAATATGACTAACATATGGCAACATCTATTTAATGTAAATACCCCATCTCCTTTTCTCCTTTGAAACTTTCTTATTTTGAAGTACATCCTAAATATTAAGCTACTTACAGTGCAACTAACACACTATTAAGTCTAATAAAGAATTTTATTTTCTATAGCAAAACCTTAATATTAATGTCAAACAAACAAATTCTAAATTATTTCATAGTATAAGCAAATATTTAGTCCTTCTTTAAAAGTGTTTGCTTTGTTTAACTTTTATAGTTGGTGTGTTTAAATAAAAACACAGCATACGGTACAAATACTAATCATTTTTTCTGTCTTATTCAAAAGCAAATTTAATTTTTGAGATATTAGAGATGTACATAATATTAGAGACCGTCATATAAAGCTCTCTACTACCTTAAGCCCAGTTTTTTCTATTATTAATATCTTCCATTATGAAAATATTATTGATATATTTAATAATCAATATTTAAATTTTGTTATTAGCTAGAGTCTCTATTATTACATTTCCTCAGGTATTTCCACTTTGCCTTTTGCTCTCCCTACAATTTATGCAGAATCTCCCTTGGTATTCAGCTATCATATCTTACATTCTTCTCAGCTGTGACAATTTCTCAGATTTTCTTTCAATTGACAACCTACACAGTTTGCTTTTTATGTTTATCGTATTTATTGGATCGTGTTTGGTCTGTTTATTTATTATGGCCGCCTCAGCCTGCCCTGGGGATGGGGTTGGCACAGCATGTGATGCCAGGGATAGAACTGCAGTGTTTGCAGCTGTCTAAGCTTTCCTAAGCAGGTGTTTTCAACTGCGGAGCTATCTCGCCAGCTCTGACCTTCACAGTTTGGATGCTGACTAACTATCCAGTATTTTCCAGCAAGTCCCATCCAGGGAAGTGCCCGCTGTTTTGCTTTATGAGTAGACTCAGTGACACGTTTTGCGGAGAAGATCACAAAGGTAAAGGACAAAAGGCAAGATCTCTGTCACAGCACACTGAAGGCACACGCTACCACCCTAGCTTATCAGTTTCAGTGCTGACCTTCATCACCTTGCTGAGCTCGTCCGCTACCTCCATTGTGAAACTGCTCTTTCTTAAGATCTTTAATCACATGTGCTCTTTGCAAGGAATCGCGGAGTGAGACCTGACACGGCATGCACTTTGGTGGCATGGAATATGAAAGCACTGCTCTGAGGTGGTGCTTGCCCTGCACAGCGTGAGACCCAGAGGCAGCGGCTCAGCAGGAAGTCCTGACTGACATCACCCTGGCCATTTATTTGTAACTCAAAGATGGGAGAACAAGGATAAAGAAGAAAAGCATTTTCCACATTCATATAGAAGAAATTTTGGTCAGGGATTGGGGAAGATGCAGGATAATTTGCTACGTGATACATACAAAACTAGTCTCAGCAAGCTTATGGGGCAGTGGCTTCCTGCAGGGAAGGAGGAGCACGTCGCCAGAGCAAGCATCTCTGGGAACAATTTATTCTTGATTTTGCCTAGTTTGCTTCTACAGATGTGCTCCAGTTTTAGCCATGCATTGCAGGAGTCTCATTCAAGCGTCCAAATAAATGATGACTGAAGTTGCGTAAACCATTCATGACCTTCATGACAAATCAAATCAATATGAAAACACAATAGAAAGAACAAAGCAGAAATATGAAGGCTAAAGAAGTAAATTGATGAAATAAAAATCTAATTGGAATCTGGAATAGTACGTAAAAGTCAGGGGAAGAGATAATCTGTGGCCGTGAGGACACATTTTCTGAAACTATTCAGTCAGTGAAAACACAAAAGTATATGGGCCAGCGAGATGGATCCGTGTTCTAAAGCACCTGCTTAGGCAAGCTCAAGCAACCACAGGGACCACAGTTCAATCCAGGTCACTTCATGCTGCACCAGCCCCACCCCCAGGGAAGCCTGAGCTAGCCATAATATTTTTATTTTTTGTCTTTTTTGAGACAGGGTCTCACTGTGCAATTCAGGCTGGCCTTGAGCTCACTTTTGTAGCCCAGGCTGGTCTCGAACTCTCACCGATCCTCCTGCCTCAGCCTCCCGAGTGCTGGGATGACAGACATGTGCCACCATGCCCGGCTTGCCATAATATTTTTAAAAAGACAAAAATATAAGGAAAAGAAGAGTGAAGAGAGTTGGTGGGTATGGGCAGCCCAGTTGCGTGCACAATTGTTTGCATTATGCAAGGTTCAGGGAAAGGAGGGATAAAGGGACAGACAGCTTGTGCAATACAGTGCCTAGTAAAACCTTCCTAAGTTATCAGAGAAAGATGGGCAGACTGATTAATAAGCATCAGCACAAAGAGGTTCCTCAGGCCCTCAAAAGACAAAGACAGACAGAATTCAAAAAGAAGAAGACAAAGACGTCATGTCTAATAAAGGGGAAGCTCTGTTTGCATTATCAAAGGCTTTCTCAGCAAGGACAGAATGGAATGTTATTGCTGAAATTCTCCATCTTTGCAAAGATTTTTATTGGATGATGATGATGATGATGATGATGCCATTTATGTACTTGGTAGAGGGTCTCACTACGCAGCTCGGATTCATAATGAGCCTCCTGTTTCCAGCCTCCTCAAGGCTGGGATTGCAGGTGTGTGCCACTAAACCCAGACTCATTTGCTGGCTCAGTGTGCTCCAAGGGTGTGGCCAGTGCAGCATGAGCTTAACAAGGCAGGTGCTTAGCCCACTGAGCTATCTAACTGGCCACAAAGGTATTTTATCTAAAAAAATATGTCTGGAAAAGTTTTACATGGACGGTGCAACCCCTCTCCCGGGTTTACACATTTCCTCTATTGTTTATCACTGATGCAGTCTGGATTTAGGTATACGCTTTTGGTACATTTAGTTATAATTCAATATGTTAATACAAAACTATTTTGTTTTATTGCTTCACATTTTCTAAGTATGGGCCTTGGGAGCTCTTCTCACAGGATTTTCTGCCCACTCACATACCATTATCATTGTATTTTGTTTTGTTTTTGAGCACTTTCTTATTTCTTGTGCTATAAAAGTCTCATTAAATCTTTCTGGCCACAGTCCTAGAATCAGCAATTCCCCCAGGGATTCCTGGAAAGCAATATTAGCAACCTTGGCTAGGTGCTAGATGTGTTCATTAATGCGGGCATATTATTTCTTTTAGGCTTTCTTACCTAAGAAAACTGAGAAATACACAAAAATGAATCATCGTTGGTGTGATATAGTAAGTCGAAATTTTGAAGAATTAGTAAACCTCTGAATGTATCTGTGAATGATTTATGTGTAAACCATCAACTTAGGAGGGACACCCAGAAGTGGTTGGTATTAGCTAGTAGCTTTGTAGCATGGCTGGAATAAAAAGGGAAAGAAGAAAGATTTCCCTTTTCCCCTTCAGAGGAGCTCCAGTTTTTGCCATCACCTTTGGAAATCTGGATCTGGTTTCTCATGGCTTCTGGTTCAAATATTTCAGCCTTCCGGTGCAGACGCGTCAGCTTCCCAGCACGAGCTCACCCCCGCTCTGCAGTGAGTGCCAGGCCTTGGACTTGCTCCTTGAGTTTTCCCTTGAATGAAAAGCCAGTTTGCATTCTACCACCTCTGATTCTGCAGGTGGACATTGCATGCCTGTTTGATAAATCATTTATCTAATCAAATATACTTTCCTATTAAAATAATATTTTATATACTAACTGACACAGAGCTAATATTATAGGATTTACACTTGTTCACAAACATAAGTGGTCATGAACTCAGGTACCACTAACCGTACTCACACATAGCTTCATTTCGTTGGTTTCATATCTCATATGCATTTCCAAAGCTGTTTATGTGAACATTTTCCCCTCAAATTCTTCAGTTAGCTGCTTTATACATGCTTAACACATTTATATGTCTTTTGACACATCCTACATTTCGCTACATGGTTCTCTGGAATTCCTGAATCTTTTAATGCACATACTCTAAGGTTGATTCTTTATGTTTTGTGCTATAAATTTGAATGGATTTTAAGAAGTGCATTCTGTCATATCTTTACAAGTATAGTAGAGAATAGTTTAGCCATCATAAACAAATATGCTCTATACTTCACCTACTCAACTTTTTCCTTCAAATTCCTATCACTCTTCGGTCTTTCTACTTTCTTACTAAATAAAGAATTCTCTAGGCTGCTCTACAAATGGAAGCATAAAGTTTATAACATTGTTATGTTCATCTGGGTTAGAAATATCTGAGATTCATCTAGGTTACTGCATGGCCTAACAATTCAGTTTGATACCAAACAACAACCGCACTGCAAGGACACACAAGTTTGCTTCCAAGTTGACCTACATAAGGACATCTTTCTGCTTTAGATATGGGACAATTATAAATAAAATTGGTACAGACATTGGAAGCAGGCCTACATTTTCACATAACTTTTCAAATCAAATGAGCAAATACTATCTAGTTGGGCAATAAAATCAGTGGTTTGTAAACTGAGATGTTACTCGTCATTGTAAGAAACTGACAACCTGTCTTAGAAAATGAACATTATGGGCCCAGCGGGATGGCTCAGTGGCCTAAAGCGCCTGCTTGGGAAAGCTTGGGCGGCTTCAGGGACCGCGGTTTGATCCCCAGCACCACATGCTGCGCCAGCCCTGCCCTCGGGGTGGACTGAGCCGGCCATGAAAACGAGTGAATAAACAAACAAAGGTTCTGAAACAAGAAAAAATAAATAAATAAAATTAAAAAAAAAAAGAAAATCAATATTATGCTTTGAATTCCTCTAATTATGTTAAGTGGAATACATCAGACAAAGAAAGAAAAATACTGCAAAATCTAAAAATAATGAATGCATAACAATGGAGATTATCATGGTAGTTACAAAGAACTGAGGATGAAGATAGAGAAGATATTGGTCAGGAAAGAAAATTTTGATTTAACTGGTAGAATATGATAATGACTTCTACTATACAATTCAGTCAATATAGTTATTAATGTACTGGAAAATTGAGAACGTCTGAAAATTGATATTGAATGTTTCTACACAAAACCTCTAACATCTAGTGATTAATATCTTAAGAATGTTGATATACTTATTCCAAATTGTATACATATTTCATATTTCAAAACGTCTTCTTGTGCATAGCAAATATACATCTTTTTTTTTTTTTTTTTCAGTATCGGGCGTTGAACTCAGGATTTTGCACTTGTTGGGCAAGCGCTTATTCTATGGATCTATCTCCCTGGCCCCACACTATCTTTTTCTTGGTTCCAAGGACGGAACTCAGTACCTTGTGCTTGCCAGGAAGGTGCTTATGCCACTGAGCTATCTTCCTAACATTATATTGGTCAAACTGGAAAGAAGGGAGAAAAAGAGAGGAGAGAGGAAGGCAGAAGTCAGGTTATTTCCTCTTAAGATTCTCATCAGCAGTGGCTATGTTCTCTGTTAGTCAGCGTTACTCTGTGGAGTCATCTGTTGATATTTTTCTTTACAGCTAATGTGTTCAAGAGACTACTTCATTGCTCTTTAGTGTTTTCTGATATTCCTTATATGTCTGTCTTCCACATTCCCCGGAGCTAAAACCTAGACACAGAATTATGACCAAATTTAGGTTTCATTGAATGTTTAGGAAGAAAGACATCATATTCTTTCAGAGATATAGAATGTTATGTACTGCTGCAGTAACATGTATTCTGTGGACACAATTTCTGTTTGATCATTCTCTGCGATCTTAGGCCTGACAGGTAGGCTTATGTGTGATCAGTCTGATATGTTATTTATAATAGCACCCAACACCTTTTTTTTTTTTTTTCTTATCATTTCCTGGATGCTTTAATTAGCACTGTCCCTCACCTTTATCCACTGTCACATTGGAAATTACTCTGTCTGTTGCACTTCTTTACTTTTTATTTCTCCAGATACTCTTGTCTTTTCAAAGCTATAGCCTTGTTGACAACTAGTAATTTCTAGCTACAAAAAGTGTTTGTGAATGCCAGGCCCTCACTGGGCTCAGAGGCCTCTGGAACTATGCTGCCCATCAAGACATGCACTTCCTCTAGCTAGTGTGACTGCTCTGCTTCCCCGAGTAATCACAGTGCTCCGTGCCCAACTTTGCCTTCTCATGACCAGGCTTACGCTTGGCAGAGCCTGACATGCAGTCATGAGTCAGCACCTGAAGCTCGTTAATCCTTCTTCCCTTTCTGAATCTGTCTTTGATTTATTCTTTGGGATCTTTGGCCAGTATGTTACCCACAACCAAAAGCATATTGGAAATGGACAACAGAGTTGACTTCAGTGCCAGCTAGACTTTTTTTTAAAAATTATGTAATCCTCACTTATGCCATTTGTTTTTGTGTTTTAAGGTTCTTGGTGCACAGGTCAGCCTAGCCTTGAACTGGATAGGCAGTCTAGGCTGGACTCACACTTGCACGGACACTCCTGCTCAGCCGACTGAGTGGTGACAGTACAGGCGTGCGCTGCCGTGCCCGATGTCCCATTTTTTAACATGATAAGCATTTTAAAAGTTATATTTTCTTATCCCTCCCAGTGTGATGTCTTAACCCAGGAAGACTTCATAAATAGAATAAGATACTATTAATAGAATAAAATTCAAAGTTGAATGAAAATTTTATATTTTTTCAGGAGGTTAATGCTGAATTGCCACTTCATTATAAAAAAAATTAGAAAAACTTCATAAAAAATAGAAAGATTAACTGTAACCTTAACATACAGTAATTGTTTCAAAATCCTCTTTTGTTTTTTTCTGCATGTTTTACATACATGGTTAACCATACTTTATGAAAAATATCCATTTTCATTTTGCAATAAATCAAATATGCTTCAAATATATGATGGATATTTTGCTTACTATAGAACCTAACATGCAATATTGTATTTTTTAAGTATTTAGGATAGGGTCTACAGAGTTTCACTATGTAGAGCTGACTCATAGTGATTCTCCTATTTTCAGCCTCCCAAAGTGCTGGGCTTACAGTCACACACCACCATACCCAGTCTCAGTAACCATCTCCGTGGGGGCAGGGCCGGAAGGGATCATTGGGAATTGAGCCACTGCCACTGGGCTGTGCCTAGACAGGTGCTTGAGTCCATTGAGCTATCTGATTGACTGCACAGCAGTTTTCCTTCTTTCTTTCTTTCTTTCTTTCTTTCTTTCTTTTTCGTTTTTGTAGCAGTTCGTTCTGTGATCACATTTCATTTCCCCACACCCAATTCCCTATGTCCCACTGTTGTAGGCAGCTAAATTAGATAGAAATATTATAGGCAGTCAGACAGGGCCAGGCCCTTGAGGACAATATAGAAGGCAACATGCTTATTCAGCTTTGTAAGAGGCAGACACCCCTGCTGTGGGCCAGACCTTCAAACAGAAGAGTAAGGAAATGCAGCCATCTACTTCCTTAAAGATGTGTATCTGGGATTGATATTCTAAATGGATATCCATCACCCTAAAGAGCCTAAATGAACGAGGAACCCAACCCTAACAGGAAGAACCCTTATTCTATATTCATGCTTGCTTGCTACTTGACTCCCTTCCCAATTTGATCCCAACTTAATCAATTTCACCTGAGCAATGGCGGTTCTAATCTCATTGGTCGATCATAGTTTTGTCCCACCTCATGCCTACCTAAGCGAGTTCCAATGGTTTTCACCTTAGGTCCACCTTATCACATGATTTTGTCATATAAGGCCCCTAAAAAAGACAATTTCCTGGGTAACCCCCTAGCCCCCCCCATCTGTTCTCCTCTTGGACAGAAGCTTTCTTTCCCAATAAATATTCCGTTCTAAACCTCCATCTCATTCCAAAAATTCATTCTTCAGTTTTAGAGAACATGAACTCCTCCAAGTATCTTTCAGGTTAGGAGTTTCATTTATTTTCCCATATCAGCACTAATAAAATTTTTACCTTTCCAAAATGAAAAACTTATTTCCTCTCCTTTGGATAAAATATCATCAGGCCAAACACACCTTGAAACAAGGAAATACGCTTACTAAATACTTACAATTTAACTGAGAAAATGCAACACGGCAGAGACTCTTAGATTTAAGGGGAGACAAATTAAAGACAAAGACCAAATGTTTTTAGTTATTATCTCACTTTATTTTCAGATTCTCTTTTCAGAAAATGCAAGGGGGAAGAGACACTTGTGTGCAGACTCGCTCATCGACATAAATGACGGTTACATATGCCACGTTCCTAAACCGATAAAAGTTTCTTGCTGCAGAGTCGCCGCTCTGAGACCTCACGCGAGGGTATTAAAATTTAGCTTCACTCTAAACTCAAACAAATCAGAGTGGCCTTCTCTTTCCCAAGCTAAATACTTCATTGGTGATGTTTTACTGCTTGAAACCACAAAACGCTACTTGCTTTTCAGAAAATTTGAATTGATATAAATTTCACTAAAGACTGTCACATATAATAAAAGAAAAACATATTACTATCATTTCTTTTCCATAGTCTATTAATTTGGTAATCCTATTGAAAAAGCTATTAAATTCCATCTGGCACAATTTTTCCATATAAACCAATTCTATTTATTGTTCAGGATTGTGTTACCTCTGAGAGGTTTTTACAGGTTATTCTTTTTAATAGTTGTCCCATTACTGAAGGATTTAAGTTACATTCACTGAACCATAATAGCCACGATAACAGTTCTTTTCATCCTGAAAAATTGATACAGTGTTGGCATTCAATCTTGTCATTTCCCAATTCTCAATAAATTTTCATAAATAGCCAGCAGCAGTGGTTCAGTAAGTTTTTCAACAAAATCCATTAACACCTCAGATAGTAGATCATTCAAACTTTCTATGCTTATTTTGCCCGCGTGTACACTTACCTGTTTTTAATCAACAGCTATTTTCGAAACTATTATGTTAAATTGAATTCCCAGAGTGAAAATAATGCTTTGTGTAAAGCTATTTCTTCACATGAAACGTAATTCCTATATTCACCTTGTACAAGGAGAATGACAATATTCGTCTGAGATGCATACACAGGGCAATGGGTATTCGGCAGGCTCCGCCCTACAGTGAGGGCATCAACTTGCTCCTCTTGATCGATCATAGGAGGAGAGACCTGCTGCTTATATCCTCAGATAGTTTGTACAGTTTCTAAATGGGGAGATGAATTAATTTCCTTGAATATACACCAGTCATTGGAGTAGGCTGATCAGCATTCTACCCCCATCCCTGCCAAATAAAAAAGCTGTGCCTATGTCTGCAGTTGGTACAAGGGGTCATGTGTGAAGAAAGAGTCTGTGTTCCTGTTAGTAACCTGAGCACCTTGAAACCAGGTCATTCTCATCTCAGAATGTCTTTAAGAGAAAGACAATGAGGCTTCAGGGGTGGGGCCGTGGAAACAGAGACACAAAGAACAGAACATCTGCGGATGGGCAGAGGTAGGAATCATGCTCTTACAGACCGAGGGTTGCCGACAGTTCCCACCTCCCACAGCAGGGAGGATCTGCGGGGCAGATGCAACCCCAGAGCCCACAGAAGGGGGCAGCTCTGCTCCTGCCTGGATCCTGGGCTTCCAACTTCCAAGACGGAGAGCATGAACTTATGTTAGTGCTCAGCTACACAGTGGGAGTTATCTGTTACAGTGACTATAAGAAAGCAATACAGTCACTTTGAAGGCACATATAAAGAGAGACCAATCATGATGAAAAAGACGAACGCCCTGTCTTCCAATCTTTTTTATTCCAATAAGATTGTAAAACTATCTTCTAAGTAGAATGTGCATATAGTTGTGTGCTTCATACAGATTTCAGTTTATTTTGGTGTCATAGTTTTTGTGTCTGTAATTCAGTGGATTTCCCTAGGGAATGAGATCTTCCCCATCGTTCTGCCTAATATTACATGTCCTCAGAGTCAAATACTGTAACCACAGAAAAGAATAGTGAAAGATCTGTGCAATTTGTGCAGGGAAGCGCCGACAACTCCAGCTATAATCATTAACTTGCCTGCCTCTTCTCAGTAGTATAGGGACAACTTTGATTTCTAGACCATAGACTTTACTAGGCTGACTGTGAGTGAAGAAAATGCTTGTAAAACTTTGAAAGTGATGGGAGGGTACTATGAAGTAAGGCTTCCCTTGAACATAATTGTCTTATAGAAAGAATTAGAATGTTCGTTGGGAATGAGCTGCACAGGTTTTAGGCCAAAGTCATAAAGCAACTCAGCAAAGCCATTTTCCTAGGTCTTTAAAACATGGTGGATGCAATTCCTTCTAAGTTCTTCATTTGATTTGTCACAGCTCACACGGAGCATCAGGATAGATAATGGCGCCTAATTGCCTTCAAAATTCCCCCACTTGCATTGAGAAAACTCTTCCTACTCTCACTTGTGGGTCAGAGAACTTAGAAGACATGTTCAAATTTCTGTGAATGTCACATAACAGAAAGGACGACATGCAGTGGAGGCCAGGAACCAAGGAGACGAACTCCCCCAATCAGACCGTGGGATAACAGAGCGATGTCAGCGGGCTGACGTGGGAGGCTACTGAGTGGGTTCTCCCAGGGATCACCAGGGAGGGGCGAGCTGCTCTGGCCACCACTCACAGAGAGGGAAGTGCCGGACACAGGAGAGATCTGCTGTCAGCACAAGTTGCAAAGTCAAATTGAGGAAATCATCAGTGTTCATGGTGCCTGTAGCCGTGAGGCATCAAAATCCTCAGCGTAAGACTATAGGAAAGTGTGAAATACTACTGTCCCGGGAACAAGATTCCTGTAGGAAAGAGGAAGCCTCACTGCTGGTGAGATGCCTCAGGGGCCTCAAGTACCTGCCTAGGCAAGCTTAGGCAACGGCAGCAACTGCCCTTGGATCCGCAGGAGCAAGTGCCGCACCTGTCCCACCTCCAGGGCAGGCTGAGCCAGCCATAATAAAAACAAAGAGGAAGCTTAAGCTCATAGGGCTTAGAAAGTGAAAGTAGACTTACCGGGCGGGCATGGTGCCAGGAATCCCAGCTCTTGGAAGGCTGGAAACACGTGGATGACTAGGAGTCCGAAGTGGTAAGGAGACCCCAAACACCATGTAGACTCTGCTGTAAAATACAAGATAAATAAATTCATTAATGTCTCTGGAAAAAAATTCTTTTTATAATATGTATGTATGCCTAAATGGATGACTTTTTTTTTTCACAACGTCTCAAGAACTGGTACCAACTAACAACAATGATTCGAAACAGCATAGATTATAAGCATTAGCTAAGAATATTGCAGCAGCAAAAAAAGAAGGAAAATGGACGAAAGGGGTATAGAGGCAAAGGCAGGGACGTGGGTGGGAAGGGAAGGGGGATTAATAAAGAAACAAGGTCTCTTGTGTACACTTTCATACTCTCCACAATGAGTGTAAACATTGTATACCAATAATATTAACATTTTAAGATGATGAGCCAGCGCTGCCCTGGATTTTCATCCCCTCATAAAGAAAGACGTGCACGACCTCCACCTGCTTCTGGGGAGACCGCATGCTCCGCGGTGGATCAGGGAATTCCCTCAGTGCCAGTTAATGTGAGTTTGATAGTGCTGCTCTGCTCTTCTGTATCCTTATGGATTTCTGCCTACTGACATCTCTCTGATTATTGGGAGGGAAGCACAGAAAACTCCAGCTGCATTGGGAATCTGCTTCTGTTTCAATTCTTTCCGTTTTTGCTGCCTAGTCAAAGAATGTGTAGGTGTGGCTCCAACTTCATGCTGCATCGACCTAAACAATGACAAATTGCAGGTGCAGTGGATTTGAAACATTTCCTCCATGCATTACGTTCCCATCACTAAAATGAAATGCCCAAGGCAGCTAACTTAAAGGAGATAGAATAGATTTGGCTCCTGGCTGTGGAGGGTCCAGTACAGGGGCAAGTGCCCCAGAGCTTAGGTCTTCAGCAAAGCAGTCCAGTGTGGTGCATCTGCTTGCTGGGGTTCAGCGCTTCCTCCTCTGCAAGGACGGCCTGGCCCCAGCTCTCCAGTTCTACAGAATCTCCCCTAATGACCTAAGTGCCTCATGCAGGGCACCACCACCTCTTAAATGCCCACCACTTTGGAGACTAAGCTTAGAACGCATGGACTTTCAGAGGATTTTCATTCAAACCGTATTGTTCTGCAAAATGCTATTTTCATGAGAAAGCAATGCCGAACCAGAGGTTAATAAAAGTATTTGCAAACTACCCAAAAGAAAGAAAAAGCCAAAATGAAACAGCAAGCAGATTTGAACAAATTCCTCACCAAAGAGGATTTGTAGCGTTTGTAAGATCAAGGCACCTAATAATTAAAATCATAATGATACAGCTACAAACTTATATAGTGACAAAATTAGCTAATATAAACAAGACCAAGGGCCATGAGCGTATAAAACCACTGAAATTCCTGGCCAAAATCAGCACTTGAGGAAAAGAGTTTTCTAATTCCCTACAGATCTGTACATGTACTCTATAGCTACATGTAGTCATACTCGTAGGTATTTCATTTGCAGACATGAACACGTAGGTTCACACAACATCTGCATAAATATTTACATTCATAACTTTCATACTGGAAATTGGAAATAAACCCAGTTGTTTGCAGGGAATGAATCAGCAAGCTGTAATATATTTATACACTGAAATATTACTCAGGAGTAAAGAAAAAAAGTTGACTTAAAGTGGATAAATCCCACAGGTATTAAGTTTAGTGAAGGAAGGTAAAGAACTACAGTTTGCATAAAGACCCTTAGAGAACATTCTTGAAAAGACAATATTACCTCTTACAAAGCAAATGTAAGATGAGTGATTATCAGACCCTAGGAAGAAGACAATGGAACTTTAAAGGGATTGCATGATGGGATTAATTACAGCGAAGAAATTGCTTGTCTTCCTTATTTTGGCAATGTTTACAGAAAACTACGTGAATGCTAAAATTTGTAAAAATGAATACCAATACAAACCAAATTTATTTCACATTATGTGAACAAACAGTTTAAAAGAGCAAAATATGCATGCATCTAAACTTTCTGCAAAACAATCAACTCTTCATATTTAATTTGGGGGCATTATCAGGGATGGCATGTGAAATATTATTACATTGCTCTATTTTCATCCACCAGCATAGTCAATCATTCATTTAATAAAAAATTTAAAACAAGTGGTCATTTCAGAAGTTGGGTGAAGTATGAGCTGCAAAGTCGGACCAGTTAGCGTGGGCCAGTTCCAGCAACATCAGCCATCTGGAGACTAAGGCAGGAGGATCACATTGCAAGCCCAGCACGAGAACTTCCTGACATGCTGGGAAGCTAAGTTAAAATCAAGAGCAAAGTTCGTACCTCAGTGCAAGGCCCTGGACTCAATGCCCAATACCACACACATCAACGAGCAGACGAACAACTTTCAAACCTTACATCTCGTGATATTTAAAGCTTAGTTCTCAGTCTCATGTGGGTCTGCAGTCCAGAACCCAGGTCTAAGTGCAGAGGGCTTCAGCCAACATGCAGTGTTGCGAAGCCCCTCGTGACCCCTGACAAATGCAAAACATTGCTCCGGGTTGGATAAGGTCAAGTCAAGAGCTAGGGAAGCATTTGCAAAACAACAACAACAAAATTGCTTTTGTGTACTTAGTGTCTCCTCTCGGTCAGTGTTGTGGAAGGGACACAGTGGTGCTTTTGACGTGCTGTTCCCCAGTGCAGAAGACGGTCCTCCCATGTGAGCAAAGTGAGAGGCACGCCTTATCTGAGATCAGGCAGTGTAGCGCAGGCTGAGAGATCATCTATCTCGTGGGCCTCAAGGCTGTCCAATAGCTGCGGTCAGACGGAGCCAAGCGTGCCTGCTCTTGGCAGGCATATTTCACACGGGGACTGATGGTTTATTCACCCCTTCTCTGTAACATAATTTTACTCTACTGCCTCAGATATGGGGAATCAGGTGTCCTTTATTCACGATGCAACCATGGTGAAAATTGTTAAATGTTAAATGTCAACAATATGTGTGTGTGTTTCTGCAAAACAAACAAACAAACAAACAAAACATTCCATTATTGACAGCGATGCGTTTCAAATGGAGTGTCGTATACTCAGCTAAAGTGTTTGTGGGCATTAACCCCAGACCTGCTTTCAGCAGTCCAGTAGAGATCTGAGCTAGTGCCATAGGAACCAGACTGACGTTCTCACACAATCTGCACTCCCAGCCAGACTCGTGATGTCCCTCCCATTCTAACGCCACCACCCACCTTTTGGCACAAAACACTCGTCCCACGCTCACACTCCTTCGAGGACGCTTCCGATTATTCTTCCAAAATTCCACTGTAACTTACGTAGCAGTGCCACATTTTTCTTCGAAAACACTGCTCTGTTAACTCTCTTTCTTCTTTATAATTACTCACGTGTTCTCTAGCACACTGTAAATCAGTCACAGATACCAAAATGCCATATTCCTGCCTAAATCTTCCTAGGTATATGTGGCTCCAGCGAGCTCCCTTTCACTATCTGAACAGAGGTATTTGCTACATTTGGTTAGCTTTCTAAAAGAGTGTAACACTCTCCTGTTTCTTCTTTATCTTTAGGTATTAGCTAATTCCAGTTCCTCAAGGCAAATTTCCAATGAATCTCCATCCAACAAAGCTTTCTATCATTTTACAGGCCAGGGTTGGACTTGTCACAGCAATTACCTAAGTTTTTGTCATAGCCACATTCCAAATACAGCACAGAATCTAAACCTTGTCCTTCATTTAAAAATCATCTCTAGCGGGCCCGGAGGGATGGCTCAGTGGTCTAAGGGACTGTGGTTCGATCCCCGGCACCACATGCTGCGCCAGCCCTGACCTTGGAATGGGCTGAGCCGGCCATAAAAATGAGTGAATAAACAAACAAAGGTTCTGAAACAAGAATAAAAATAATAAATAAAAAAATTTAAAAAAGAATTAAAAAAAATAAAAAATAAATAAATAAAAATCATCTCTAGCAAGTAACAAAGGATGCTGTCTCATTTCTAGAATTACAGAGTATTCAGTCCATACATGGTATAAAAGTGTATTTAATAAAATGCTACTGAATGATAAAAATGAAATAGAATTTATAGAGTTTATTGTATTTATTTTCTAGTAATTAACATGCTTACACTGCATAATTAGATACTTGATTTATAATTTCTTTTATGGAGACACATTCGTGCATTTAAAGTAGAGATACTTTCTAGAGGGACAATAAACTAAGTCCCTTATATATTGTATTTAGGAAATTCATACCTGTTGAAAAAAATTGGAGGTCTCCTAAAAGAAATAAACAGAGGGGCCTAGGATTGTCAGAAATGGAGGCACGGCTCCGAGGAGGCATGCCCTTCAACTTTAATGCCAGAGGCGAACTGTGCTGCTCAGTAGTAAACACATGTGACATGAACTGACTTGAGCCGAGGTGGAGAAGCCATAAGTGCCATTCACAAGCTAAGTTACAGCAGAGATGGACCATGGGCTTTCTGGGTGGTCCTTAAAGAGTTCATCCTGCCCAAAGCTGATTGTTGAGCCCTTGATATAAGATGTCCTGTCCAGGCTTATCAGGAAAGCAGGGACTTACACAACTGAGGTTTACCAAGTTCTATCTATCTGTTGGCAGCCACTGTCTTCCTTGATCTTTGTCCTAAGTCTCGACAGTGGACAGTGATGTGGAGGCACTTTTCAGAGCATACGCTGTTAGAAATGGTGAAGTCTGGCCTTGAAGCCAGGCTATTCTACAGCGACTCTGTGCACAGCTTGGTTCACCACACTGCTATGTCAGTGGCTACTTCGTCAGGATGGCGCACCTTAGGCGTGACCAAGAGGGGCCATGTAGCGGTTTCCTTCTGACGTTAGAGCAGAGGGCAAGACCATTATAGTTAACTCTGCATTGAACTCTTTCTCATCATAGTGCCCTGAGTGGAATGCAGAAAGAAGAGCTCTCTTCCTCATACAGGATTTACACAGAAGTCTTAGAGCAGAGAACTTCTCTAGCAATATCACAAGGAGTATGCTTTAGGGGATGCTACTGGGCTCAGAGTTTATATTAAAGCTCAGTAGAAAAACTGGAGGTTTAGTTCTGTGATGCAACACGTACCTAGTGGGAGCTGGGCTTAACCTCAGTCTAAATAAGTAAGCAATCAGCCAGGGAAGCACTGGAACTTACCTGTGCCTACCCTTGTGTTTTCAGCTGAGCTTGGTTGGTTGGTCGCAAGTCTTGCCCTTCCTGATATTCACATCATCAGGATTGGAAGTCCAGCACCTGATGACCAGCATTTCCTTACTGTCTAGCTCATCTGTGGTGTCTTTTAGCTGTCTGTACACTGTACAGAGCCCTCTCCCAAACAGCACATCATGTTTTGGTCAAAGCTATGTTTTATTCTCCGGGAACTGCCATAGAAGGGCTACAGGTTCATTTGTAAGGCATCGCACCAAAAGCCTCAGTCTCACCGGTGCAGACAGTGGGCTAGAACACATGCTGACCAAAGAGCGGCTGCATTAGTTGACTGTTTGGCCTCCCATTTAATTTTCTTTTCCTTGTAGCGATTGTCGGAGGCATCGGTACATTTGATTAAAATATCATTGTTTTCCTAGTTCTCTTAGAATGTCTAAAATGCAAAGAGATCCCCAGTCGTAGCACCACCCTCTTTTTCCATCCCGTCTTCCCTAATGTCACTAATCTTCCCTTATGTTCATGCTGCATTTGCCGATGTCACCCCCATTGCCTTCAGTATCACTCTGAGTCTTCACGAACTGTCCTTACCTTGCACTCTATCTCCACATTGCTTCTCAGAAACGGCCTCTTCTTAGGTCTCTGCTAAAGCAATCAGCGCTACCCACTGGGTATTCTGTTTCTCATCTGCTTACTGCCTTTAGAAACTACTGTACATCATGACTAATATGCTTGGGTTCTTCTCTTCTTATTGGATTTCTATCACCATGAAACTTGCTGACTTTTTCCCACAGCGAGTTATTCTACTTCTTATCATTACACCATTAAATATTTATTGACCATGTATTGTGTGTCAGACATTTTTCTGCATATTGAGTGTACAAGAAGGAGCACAAAGCCTTTGCTCTCATACATTTATACCACGTTCAATCAGAGAGGAGGGATAAAGAGATGGGATAAAACTCGATGCCATCAAGTCTCATCACTTGCAAAGGTTTTGTTCCAAAAACTTGCCATAGATATTGAATTAATGAATAGTGAGCAGCTGCCCCTAGCGCAGGTAGCCTTGAGGTCCTGCAAGCCTCAGCCACAGCATTTTCTTCAGGTGATCAGTGGGTAACTTGCCTTCAAGAGTGTTTCTTCTCCAAGACACCTTATTTTCCCATATATTATTGCTTTATTAACATTGACTTGATGGCCAGTAGCACCAGAACTCATGCTTGACCCAAACTTCACCAAGGCATAGATTTTGCCCTGAAGGCCTTGTGCAGCCTTCTTGTTCTCAGGAATGCCACACGGCACTGAAGCACACCGCTGGTGGGACCTTTGTCACAGGGACATCACCGGCATGAAGCCAAAGCATTGTCTAAAATGCGGCTGCTCTGACTTCATCAAGTGCCTTTGTCACCAAGTTGTGAGCTGAAGCAGGAGGTTGGAAAGCCACCAAGACTGAGGCAGGGAGCATGGGCTTTTGCGCTCATCATCACCATGTGCTTGTCTGCAGTGAGCGCGGAAAAGTGACACACGTCGACGCTGGGGTTACAGATGCGTTCTACTGAGTAGGAGAATTGGCTCCTACTCAGTCCTTGAGTAATGAGAGCAAATGTTATTGAGAAAAGACCATAGGAAAATGTCTCCAGAACAAAGATTTACAAACAGAAGAAAGTGATGAATGTACAATAATTGATGGCTTATTTAGTGTCTCAGTTACTTTTCTCTCATTGCTGGGACGAAAATGTCCAAAGTGAAGGAAGGACATGTTTGCTTAGCTCACAGTTTGTAGAGGCGTCGGTCCATACTTAGCTGGTTCCAACTTGAGGTGTGTATGGAAGAGGGCAGGAGTTCACGGCTGAAACAGCAAATACAACTAGAGCAAAAGGGGAGGAGAAGCAGAGAGCATTCCTTTCTGCCTTTCATATTGCACACAGGCTATCTACCCCAGGGCAGGTACAACATTCACAGCCATAATCCCAGCTGTGAATTGGATCACAAGTTAATCACAAACCCTAGAAGCCTGCTGCCTCATGCCTGCATGAGGCTTAAGGAGACATCTAGACACAAAGTATAACACTTAGAGAAGGTCAGGCTAGTAAAATAAAGTGAAAAAAATAGGACACAGTAAGATTGAATTGGGAGCAGTGTGGTAAAAACTGTGTAAGGCCTTTCAGTCCATTCTTAGACTTTGATTTTTACCTACAATGAGATAGAAAATTCACATATTTTTAAAGCAAAAAGCATCAACATTGTTCCTATGCATTAACTAATATTTCACGAGTATTAACACATAAAAAGCTTCTTTTTTCTAGCTACTTTATAGCAAGTAGAATGTAAGGGTCAATCACACAATTCTAGAGAAGAAAATATGTGAGATTATTGAAGGATGTACAAGTTAACAAAACTAATATTTAGAAGTTGTGAAATTGGTAATATGTTTTAGAGCTATTGTTAGAAGTTGTTATAGGTTGTGCCCCAGTAACTGCAATAGATAGATAGATAGATAGATAGATAGATAGATAGATAGACAGATATAGTAGATAGATGTTAGATGATAGATACATAGACAGGTAGGGTAGATAGATGATAGATGATAGATACATAAATACACAGATAGGTATAGATAGATAAGTAGATGAGAGACAGAGAAATTATACATGATGAAAATTTATAAACTGGTTTACAAGATCAAGTTTGTATTTTGTGAGATGAAGAAGGGGAGACAAAGAATTGATCCCAGAGTCAGGGGTGCCTAAAGGGGAAGCAGCAGCTACATCTGGAGCAGTTAATTTGAGGTACCAAGTAAATGTCCAATCTTGCCTGGGTATATCTGGTAATCTGAGCAAGAGATTTGACAGTAAAAATCGATACCTTAACAAGCATTGTTAATTCTTTTCTTGCTCTGAAATTCTGTAACATATGCATTGTTATATGTTACCTCATTTCTACTATCTGTTTTTGCTTTTCATTTTATTCTTTAAAATAAATTATATTTTAAAAAATGATCCTGATGAAAAACATCGCTTGGGAACAAAATACGGTAATCTGAACTTCAAGGGACTTATTCAGGCTATTGGTGATGTGGGAGGCAACAGTTTTACTTGATTTTAAGAGTAAATCCTGACATCTGATGCCAGAAGGCTGATAATATTGTCTAGACAGTAACCTACGCAGGGCCATGCAAAGAGACTTGAGAGCAATGAGATCTAAGGTGGCCCAAGGAAGCAGACCCTTATTATTGGTCTTACTGATCTTTACTAACTCCATATTGTTTTGATGTGTGCAAAATAACAGTCTCAGTACACAATGCACAGCTTATTATGAGAATACATTAAATAATTCATACGACTACAGCAGGCATCATCGGATTTTCTTCCTTTCAAACAACTTATAATAGGCTTCTTCTATATCCATGGAGCGAGGAAGAATCGTTTTCAGTATTTAAACATTCTCAATCAGGTGTGAATTTTTCCCCCTTTAATTGAATTTAAAAAGTAATCATGACCTCTTTGTACGCATTTGTGATTTTTCTGATTTCTGTAAGCCTTAGCTGATGACTAGGATAAAAAGGAATTGGTCCCCACCTGTCAATCAAGCAGGGAAAGTTTCTTCTTGGGTTTGGTTTTCTGCGCCCACTCTGAGGCTGGAGCTTTCTGAAATAACAATGCTAATTACTGTTGTTGTTAGTGATTCTGTGAGTGGCACAGAAACGCGTTTTAAATGTTAATTTGTGTGCTGGCGCGACGGCATTTCATCTTTCTTTTTCAAAGGTTATCTTCTCTTCCTAATTGAGCATCCCTCTCTGGAGATGAACATGTCCGATCCATCATTAGACTACAGTCTCAGACATCAAAAAGAAAAATAAAAGAGACAGGTCTGTAACACGTCCCTGGCACAGGCTTCCTTCCCACTGAGGGGCACGTATCTGAGGCTGACACTTTCAGAAACAAAAGTAGGTGCTATCTTGAAGATCAGAGCCCAAGTTCAAACTACAAACCTTCTGTCCTGGCTTCTCAGTTCTGCTGGGGTATTGGACATGCTTTGGAACATAATCCAGATCTTCCCTAATACCATTTCCATTTCTGAAGTTCTACTCGTGCTGATCTATTTCTCCTGGCCCATTTCTACGGAAGAAAGTTTATGTTCAGTGATAGAGACACCACCAAAAGTTTTAGTAGTCTCCGTGTAGCTACAGAAATAGCTTCTTTTACTTGCTAGGCAATAGGCTTACTGTTATAGAATGCGTGTGAATTCAGGGTACCTTCAGAGCACACGGGAGAGGACCGGAAACACTCTGTCAATTAGACTGCCTATTTCCTGTTGGGGACTCTGGGATTTTGAAATATTTGCAAAGACTTCAATAGGTGAGCATCTCAAATCCAAAAATCCAAAATCCAAAATAAGGCTGAGAGTATTAACAGGAATACACCCGAACAGAGGGAAGTCCTACACTTACTCGCCTGGTTTGGTATTCACCGATCATCCAGAGCCTCCTTCTAGATATACCCAAGGTCCAGGAGAGGAGGGCACATCAAGTATTGTTTTGAGAAAATATGCCTTGGAATTCAGCCAAGTCACTAAAAATCAATGCTTTGCCCAAGATATAAATTAGAAATCATTTAATAACTTTCTCTTTCTTCCTAGAGTCTCTTCTGCTGAATACACTATATTCAACGTTTTCTTTACAAAAGTAGGCCTAGTGTCTTTTTTATGGGGTTTCTCAAAGGAATTTTAATTTTGGCAGATTCTTCTAATGAAAGGTCATCCTAAGATTTAGAGAAATAACTTCATAGAACTCTTTACCGAGCTAATACATCTGTCCATTTGTTGTGGTTCGTATCTAGTTGTCCCCCCACCCTAAAGCCTCATGGAAATCATGGGACTGTCAGGCAAGTGTCTCGAGGGGTGGGGACAAAGACCAAGGCGGGACTTGAGGTGCGTGGCCAAGA
This sequence comes from Myocastor coypus, assembly GCA_004027025.1. NCBI lineage: Eukaryota > Metazoa > Chordata > Mammalia > Rodentia > Myocastoridae > Myocastor > Myocastor coypus. Next base: position 47,697 of record PVJA010000170.1, read on the forward strand.
GAACCGTTAAACTGACAGCGCTTTCTGGCACAGCCTCGCCCTCCAGGGCGGTTTCTCCGAGGTAGAGAGCAGATCATTCTGGACTTGGCAGCGCCCCACCTCTCCTCCCAACCCTGTAAAGCTTGGGCAGCATCTTGAGACCTCCAGTAACTGTGAGGTAATAAGCCTTTCCTCCCCTAAGTTGGCGTGTTGGGTATTTGTCTCAGCAACAATAAAACAGTAACTAAGACACCATCTTTTGACAATTCAGCATCAGATTTCCTGGAGTGTCCCTGAACCCAACAACCGATCCAGTCTAAGTTAGGTAGCTATCCTTTGTGTTTCAAAACACCCTATGGTTAGCCCTGACACACTGCTGTAGATTTATCCATGCCCATGTCTGTTCTGTAAGTCAAGCCTCATGTAAAAGAACATGGTACATCATTTGTCACGCATGCTTTCCGACCATTTTCAGTGGAGCTTGGACTGGCGTAAGTACTCAGTGAATGCTGCTTGAAAACCAACATGCATGCGTCCGTAGATGCGCAAAGACATGGTTACCAAAGAAACATGGAAGCCGGTGACTTTGAGGCTGTGATTCCAGGAGCAAGAGTTTCATTTTTTAGCCAACACTCAAGGTCACAGCTAGATTTATCTGGCAAATGTTTCAGATTACTCGAGTTGCAGAATCTTGAAAAAGTGAAACCTGACTATTATCTTGGTGCTTAATCTGTTGCCCTGATCGACTAGAGGGTACGACCAAACCTGTTCTTTGTTTAGGGTGAGTAATGTCTCCAGTTTTACCAACAGAAGCAAGACGTAGGTGTTTATCAGACCACATGGATCTCCATGTACAGACTGGAAAATACAGCTAACCAACTTAAAGTCTGTAAAGCACGAAAGAAAAAAAAAAAAAAAACACTTGAGGAAAAGCAAAGAATCAGGGAACTATTCCTGTTTCACAGACGCCCTGTATGTTTGGAGTACGATGTCTTGCGATGGAAGAAAGGCAGAGATTTCCTTGAGGCAAAGCAGAGGTCATTGCCAGGTATGCACATGCCCAGCAGAGTTTCTGACTACACCCAGCATACACGCCTAAGAGGACTACACTATTTGCGCTAGATTTTTGTTGACTCTCTCTTGGCCTGAGGTTACACTGTCCCTCGAGCGACCGCAGTGTTGGAAGGGACACCAGCTTCCTCCTTTCATCTCCAGCTGAGTGGTGCGGGAGTCCCCTGCTCTGTCCCTACTACGTTTTCCTCTAGTGGCTTTTCCAAAACTCAACACCAAGGGTGTCCTCTTCCTTCTGCTGGTGGAGGCGCAGCAGAAAGCAAATCCGGTTTTCCTTTGACGGTGAGCTAAAAGAAAGGGTGACAGAGATTGGCGCATGATCAAGTCTTCAACAGGTTTAGAGAGAAGAGGTATCCGCACAGAACCAGCGTGAGAGGAAGAGCCGCTTGGATGGACTCCTAACTACACACAACTGCACATAAAAATTATGGCTTTGACAGACATTTATCTAATAGCAGCAGTCTGGGTCTTAAGTGAATCTCCCTTGTTGAGGTTGTAGTTTGGAAAGAACAAAAGGCACGTGGACATCACTGGCCTCGAAGCAGTCACCTCAAAATGGCTTCTGAAACTTTCTTTGTACTTGGAAGACTCTTACCCCCAGCTCCCCATGGCCCTCCAGTGGTGCAGCCCAGTCTCAGGAGACCTGCGGATGCTTCGAACCTCTGGGCACCATCAAAGGATGCTAATTTTCATCATTAGGGATAATGATAATAATGGTGAATGATACACAAGCATTTTTAATTCCCAAGTATATCCTAACTTTTGTATACATTGCATTTAATCTTCTTAAATGATGAGAGAGGAATTACTGTCTCGTATTTTCTTTTTTCATTTTATTTAATTTCATTTTTAAGGCCTGTGAGCCTGCATCTGAAGGTGCTGCGCACGAGGCAGCGGTGCACTGTAAAGGTCCCGACCGATAGCTTGAGAGTCTGGAGATTAGAAGTTTGACTTCGGTGGGTGGGTTTGTTGTCTCTTCAGGCTTGGGGAGAGGATCTGTTCCCTGCCTGTCCCCCAGTGCATGGTCATCTGGTGGCTTTTGTCAGTGTGTGGAGAAATCATCTCAGCCTCTGCTTTCTATTCTCAACTCCTCCTGTGAGCCTAGCTTTGCTGCTAAATATAAACACACCAGTCACGTGGGATCCGTGTGCAACGTAATGGACCTGTTTTTAATTTGATTGTATCTCTCTTTCTAAGTAATAGCACATTCTGAAGTGTCACTTTCTAATTTTGGAGGGTACTGGGGATTGAACTCAGGACCTTGTGCTTGGCAGACAGCCACGTATGCTGCTGAGCTACTTCCCAAGCGAATGTCACATTCTTTTTTTTTTTTTTTTTTATGGCCAGGCCAGCCTGCCCTGGGGATAGGGCTAGCACAGCATGTGGTGTCAGGGATTAAACCGTGACCTGTGAGGGTGCCTAAGCTTTCCTAAGCACGTTCTTTAGACCGCTGAGCCATCTTGAAATGTTACATTCTAAGTGGGTTGAGACTACTAAATATCTGTTTTATTTTTCGTTTTTTTTTTTTTCTTTTTTTACAAAATTCAGCTCATAACAATGAATTACTTCACTTAATTCTTGATACTTCTGAGGGCTGAGTTACTATGTATAATTCAATAAGTAAATATACACTACAACTAAAACATATAAAGTAGGTTCTTAAGGGTCCCAGAGAGAAGATGGCAGGATTCAGTTTTTATCCCACAGTGTACTGGCAGCCGGAGGTCCTAAGCACCACGTTGTTATGCCCGTATGACAACAGCCGTGGTACAGTCAAACCCCACGGAACATGGAAGTACATACTGTAAGGCCAGCACCCAGAAGGCTGAGGCAGGACTGCTGCAAGTGCGAGGAGAGAGTGTTCAACCCCAGCCTGAGCTATGCAGCAAGACGTGTTTCAACAAAATAAAAGCATATCTCAGGCCCTGGCGGGCCCCGGCAGTAGAGGTTCTCTATTTTGCCTTCACTAGCACATCCCATGGAATCTCAACTCCAACCACACGAATTTACAGCTAAGGTAAGTGCCACCAGTGGGGACTCTGTGCTTGTTTTAGAAATGAGACTGGAATGCAAACTGTCAAATGGAGTCAGCTCTTATGGGCCACAACAAGAAGAGGAAAGGTGCCCTGAGGCCTGGAAGGACACAGAGTGCTACCACACAGCGTCGTTGCATGGCAATGGTGAGTCATGGTTGACCTGAGTGTATCTGACATAACTCTTCACAACAATCTTCTCTCTGTTTTCAGGTCAAGGTATGAGGTCCTAAGGGTCACTTCTGAAGACCAGCCTCCTTCTGCAGACTTACGTCCTTCCCTGTCCAGTGTATCACGCGTTCCTTCTGACATAGTGCCTGAAGGACCCTCCCCACCTTCATCCTGCCTTGCCTATCCTTTTGGAAGGTCTCACGTGCCACTCAAAGACTTCTTTCATTTCAGATTCACTTCTGGGGTCATTTCATACAGAAGCCATTTCTCGCCCCTCCCTATAGCCACAAATCTAGGGTGGATACCATTCCTCAGACTCTGGTGACACAGTCTAAAAAACTGATCTTGGGCGGCTGACCTCCAAATGACACAGGGAACCTCTAATTGATATAGGGAAAACTGATATCCTAATATGAACTGGGATGAGTTTGTGTTCTCTGAAATCGAAGAATGAATTTTAGGAACAAATGGAGGTAATGAGCAGAACATACCCATCGAGAGAAAGAAAGCCCCTGTCCAAGAAAGGGAAAGGAGGGGTGTCTCAAGTGGATATCCCCAGGAAGCTGTCTCTTCCAGGGACTTTTATAGAGGAAAACCATGTGGGGGGAAGAGTCTCAGTTGATGAGGAGGATAGAAACTCGCTTAGGTGGGCTATGGTCAACCAATGAAGTTACAAGCACCATTGATCAGGTAAAATTGATTAAATCCAGTACCGAAAAGGGAAGCAAGTCACAGAGCAAGCAAGCTTGCTTACGGAACAGGGTCTCTTCCTGTTGGGGGTTGGGTTAGTGACTCATTTAGGCTACTTTAGGGTGATTGATGCCTATTTATAATATTGATTCCCCATGCACGTTCCTACATTTCTGGCTACATTTGTTTCCTCTTTCCCCTTGAGGTCTGGCCTACAGCACAGGTGTCTGCCTCTTGCAAAGCTGTAAAGTCACCTTCTCCTCCATCTTGTCTCCTTGAGGGCCTGGCCCTGCCCAACAGCCTATAATATTTCTATCTAACAAAACTGCCTGCAACACTGGTACAGTCCAAGCTCTGCTCTTGCTTACTGACCAAGCATCGGTGCCGGTGGGCTTGTGTGCACCTTTCATGGAATCATAAGCTTCCTCTGATGTTGACGTTGGCTGCCAACTGAATGGGACTGAAAACTGTGTGGGGGGTTAGTTACTGCTAATCTCAAACATCACCATGACTAAAATTGAGATTTTCATGTAGAATGGACATATTCAGAATGGAAAAAAGAAATCTCCTATTTTAATAGAAAAGAAAACCGGTAACTAGAACCCAAAAATAACTTGTTTTAGGTCTTATAATAAGATCAATGATATAAAGTATAGCAAAACTACTGGCAGTTTTCACAGCTTTCAAAGACAGCGCAATATTACACATAGAGCAGGAGCAGATGCGTCCGCCATCCTCTGCAGCCTGCTGCCCTCTCTCACACATGCTCACTTATCTGTTGTTTCAAAGAGAAAAAAGAAAAATAGCGATAACCCAGTTTGATAACAGGCTAGTCAGAAGTGTAATAGTGAATAATTTATTGTGTAGTTATCTTCACAGTAGCTGTTCAGACTACAGATATAGACTTGAAATATTTGATAACAGGCTAGTCAGAAGTGTAATAGTGAATAATTTATTGTGTACAGTTATCTTCACAGTAGCTGTTCAGACTACAGATACAGACTTGAAATATCGTACATACAATATTAGCTCAAGCATTTCAGTGTAGTGAACTAAGAGAAATGATCTGTTGAACTCACTTTACTATACTCCCTTTGCCCTTTTCTCCATCACACTTTTTCTTTCCTTCTGAACTATTTATTTACTATTGACACTCTCTGTAGTAATTTTTGATCTAGCTATAGTTTCTCACACTACTGAGAAAGTGCAATGTTTCCACATGCAGGAAACAATTTCTTTCCCATATGAGTGCAGTCTTGAGTTTCATCCATTTACCTGTAAACATGTGAAGTCTGCCCTTCTTCATGGCTGAGTAGTTCTCCATGATATTGAAGTAAATCTTTTCTTGTCTGTTCCTCGGTTGATGGGCACTGGCCTACAGATATGATTTTGGAAGTATTGCTTGTCTCTCCTTAAGAGTCTCAGCTCTAGTGGCATAAGTTCTTCTCTAAATTTTACAAATTCTTTGTAACATAGGTCTTGCTTTATCTTGGTCTTAACCATCCAGCAGAAAAGTCCAACCATAGGTATAAAAAGGAAAGCCATATTAATATGCTAATCTGTAAATGGCTCAAGTCAACGGTCCACCCTGAGGTGGGGTGGTGCAGCATGTGGTGCCAGGGATCAAGTAGTGGTCCCAGCGTTTGCCTGAACTTTCCTAGGCAAGCACTTTAGAGCACTGAGCCATCTCGCTGACCCTGACAGGTTCATTTCACTTATAATTATGGTCTACAATTACATCTATTTACTTACAAAAACCTCAAATTCATCTTTCTTTAAAGCTGAGTATTACTGTATTGAAAAAAGCAAAAATAATCACATCTTTTTCACACATTCCCCAGTTGATGGACATTTCCAAGGCTTACCTATAACAAAATGTGCTATTATAAACATGGGTGCAAATATATCACTGTGCTATGAGGTCTTCATTTCCTCTGGAAAGAAACTCACAAGGAGAAGAGCTGGCTTGAAAGGGACTGCTATTCTACTTTTTTTTTTTTTTTTAAAGGAAACCTCATATTGTTTCCCTACCACAACCACAAAACAGAAAGAGTAAATAAGATCCAAAATGTATAATAGACAGAGGGAAATAGAATGCTCAGATGGAAGCCAGGCATAGTGGCGCATGCCTGTAATCCAAGCATTTTGGAGGCTGAGGCAGGAGGATCAGCGCAAGCTCAAGACCAGCCTAGGCTATCAAACTGAGCTCAAGGCCAGCCTGAACTGCATAGCAAGACCCTGTCTCAACAAAGACAAAATAAATAAATAAATAAATAAATAAATAAATAAATAATAAAATAAAATGCTCAGATGAAAAGAGCAACTGGGATAAGGAAAAAGATAAGAAAGAAAGAAAAAAATATATATGATAGCTAAGATAGTTCATGGTTAATTTCTATTAGTTCACTGAAAGCAACAGTTAGTGCTTCTACAATTTGACCAGTTTTGCATGCCTGTACCTGGCAATATGAGCCACTACTTTGGAGATAACATTATGCAATATAATAACCATTGTTAATTTTATATCATCTTATTTTGAAATTCTTTATCATTATTCTCATTTTCCTCTCTTTTCAAAATACACACACACAAAAAAAATGGGTAGGTTCACTTGTCTTTGTTGAAAGGTAGTGAAGTCGTTTTTCTCACCTCTAATTTAATGCAAAGCCACCACTAAAAACCTGAGTCTCATAACTGAATTACATATATGTGACAAGGCTGTGTGAGTTTTTAAGAGATCATTTTAATGAGTCTTCTGAAAGAAATAGGTAACTCAAGTCATCAAGTCAGAGAAAAATGAGGCAATTAATGCGAGGTAATACTTCTATTTCTAAACAGATACATAAAATGTTTTCCTTGAAGTTGACTGCCTTTATTTAATGCAGAATATTCTCAGTCTCAAAATAAAAGTACCTTAAAAAAGTACCTTAATAAAGAGCATTTATTCCTTACCACATCAGAAAAAGAAATCTAACCTAATATTTATAGATTTGTTTTTATTTTTTAAATGTCCTGTATGTTTTGTATTTTTTAAAAAAGTGACAATAATTTACTTTATTCCTCAGATGAAAATTTTAGCCATAAAATGAAAGTATTAAGGGCAATGCCAGGCCCTAGGGGACTCTGATGACTCCAGTAGCTACCTGTTTTCTGTTTTTTTTCAAACTACCACGTCACAGAGGACTTAAATTTTGATCAGTGAGCAAAATTTCAGAGGAAAACTTCATTCCCAGAGAATTGGAAGCTGTAACGACATCTCTGGTTATAAATCCAAAATAAAATGAGTTATGTTTTAGAAAATGAAAACGTCTTATCTTGAAGAATGAATATAACCTGTTATAAGATTAATGTTAATGCAAAAACAAAACAAAACAAAAAAAAACAACAAATAATACTACTAATAAAAACCATATTGCCTGCATACCCACAGACTTCACAACTACTTCAAAGATTTTTGTCAAACTCTAGCACAGCAAGCTGGCTCTTCTGACTCTCAAGGAAGTGAATTTATCACTTGATACTGAGTGCTGAAGAGCTCTCCACTGAGGATTTATAGACTGCTACACACTCGAGACTGAAATGTCATCAAGATTGTTAAGACTTTATGCCTTAATACTACGAGATTTCCAAAGAAGTGAATGCTACCTATAAAAGCAATCAAAGACATAAAAATGAGAGTTAACTCAGTGAATCAAAGAGATTTCTTAGTAATAAACTCAATTCACTGAACCACTTAAACTTACTGACCACTTACAATATGCTAGGCACTAATTTTTTGTGTATTAACCTTCATAATCCTACAACAACCCAAAGGACTGGGAATTTTCACTGCTCCTTGGCCCCAAAGTTCAAAGGACTGAGTGACTAGTCCAACATCTGCCTCCACTAGAAGCAAAACTGGAGTTCAGTGCAAGCATCCAGCCACTGAGACCCAAAGTTGCAGCTCCTGTGTGCTTTCCTTCAACCAGTCTCTGACAGGTACCTCCCTGCTACAATCCCTCCTTCCCAGTGAAAGAAGACAAAAACCCAAGCTTCACAATGGTGAGCTTTTTGATAGAGGTTATAAACTCTGCCCATCCAATTTGCTAAAGAACTTGAAGGGGCTTGACTTAGGAGTGCAAGTGAGGATGGGACTATCTTCTATTAAAGACATTGTATGCTATTTTGAGCTTGCACTTCATTTTCACTCTTAAAATTTTCCTTGCCTCCCTCCTTCATATCACTAGCTACAAGTTCTCAGTTTTGACAGAAGTTAGATGAGGCAAAATCCTATTGTGGTAGCTGTTGGTGAAGGATTTTTTGGATTGACTGGAACCATAAGACACTGAACATAACCTCCTCTAATTCATACACAGAAAAAATGGAACTGTTGCTTAAAATTGCCAGTGATGTGCATGGAAGCTGACCCTTCCACATTGGTGGAATATTTTATTGTTCAAGTTTGTGCCTTTGAACGAAATGAGCTAGGGCTTCTGCCCAGTGCTAAGAGAAGATCAGGAATTTTGCTGTACTATATAACACCAAAAGCAATAAATACCTATTGAGATTACTGCATGATTCAAAGACTACTAATAGCTTCTACATTTCAGAACTCCATTAATGATGGACATGTTCATTAAATTGTAGCTTCCCCTTTACAAAATCTGGTAGAGGGAACACTACTGTGGAGTCGAACGTGTTTTGCTTTGTTTCATTTTTCCGGTCTTCCAGTAAAAGGACAAACAAACTCAGAAGCTTGCTGATATGGAACAGTTTTTCAGAGTTATATTCTTAGCTGCCGGTATCTTACACTAATCTCCACTGTAGATTTTAGTGTTTAATTATCTAAATGAACTTCTATAGTTTTACTTTGCCACTGTAATTCTTGAGCAGGTCTTGTTCCCTAATGGGAGGGAGCTGTTAATGTTCATTTTGTTCATTTTGATATGATTTTTGCTACATTCAGATTAAAGGCTGCAGCATTATCACTGTTCCAGTAGGCCTTTGTGGGAGGTTCTGGAGAGAATACATATGGCTCACTCTGTACATATATTTGGGTAGAGTAAGTCACAACTTTAAAGCTCAAAGGAACATAGGAATACAATATACTTAAAGCTCATTAAGTCATGTGCAGTAGCATTCTGGTTATTTTACCAGTGATTAAAAAGAAAGGAGTGGAGGAATGCAGAACTGAGTCGTGGGAGGAGCGCGCGTCTCCAGGAGTCTGAGAATCGCTGTCTCTGATGTAGCGATGAGCTTCTTCTTTCCAAGTTGTTTCCTTTGTGACCTCAGCAAAGCATCTTAAGTGATGTGCCACCCATACCTGCACAATCGAGTCTGCTGGCCAGGCCCCCAAATAGGAAGAAGGTCCCTCAGAGAAAGCTAAGACTGGCACTAACCTGGCCACCAAGGCACAGGCCCTTCCCGACCTAGCGTGCACTACACACACATTCAGGTGCGCCACTCACTGGACTGTTCGTTGCTCTCCCTCACCAACGCACCAGCTGAAGGGTTGAAAGGAAAGAGAACTAATTCCTTTTCGAACTCCAAACTTTAACCTAATCAATGTCAATTTTTAAAAATCATAAATGATTGTAATATTTTCTGCAAGTACACTTCAAGCTGACACAGACACTGTAATCTTGTTCTGTCCCATTGAGCCCTTATATCAATGTGGTAGCACATTCGGTCCATTCGCTTTTGGTTCTAAACTGGTAACTTACCATTTTTGTTTGGGACTTCGTAGTATAAATCTGGGTGGATCAGGTGCTTTGGCATTCTTGGATGATGAATACGCATTCTGTCTCTCTGAGTCTGAAGGTGAACAATGTATCACCTCTAAGTGGCATCTTAGAACATGCCAAAACATCGTGTTCAAATTGCTTAAAACTGGTGCATCCACTTGTGAGAGTTTCTGCTTTGCCATAACCGGTCATATGAAAAAAATTAAGGATTAATAATTGTAAGAATGTGCTTACTAGAACTAAGCATATGAAAACTTCATGTGAAAATCCTGGCTAGTGAATTAGAATGCGCACAGAGCTAGAAAGGCTGACTGCTTGTCACTTTGAGTCTTGACTACCCTTGCCTGCTACGGACACTTGGCTGAGACCCTTTATGCCCAGAGTCTTTTGCTCTGAAACAATGCCTATAGTCAAGGTCCTGCGTGAGGCAATTTCTCACATGTCACTGAAGTAGTTCTAGTAGTGGTCCTATGGCACTTTTTTCACAAAAGAGTTTTGACTACGTCTATCAAACAGAAAATAAATCCTTGAGTTCCAAGCCTGGCAAAAATGGAGGCTGCAGCTCAAGCAGAGAAAATCAGCTTTTCCTTTCTCTGCCTGTTTACTCATTTCCTGTCCTCAGCACACTGTGTCACAACCAGCACATCAGTGAGGGGTGTCTTCTCCAGTCAGTCTAGATGCTCAAGTGCTAATCGCTCCTCAACACCCTCACAGGCCCACTACCAAATACTGTTGTCACAGCTGTCTGGACCCACTCAAGCTGAAATGTTCGATGGTCACTGTTCACAGGTGACAGCGCCTTTGGCTTCCTCCACGTTCTGCTCATGGGCTTGGTTACTTTTCTCATTGCTGGGACTGAATGTCTAGCACCAAAAGCCAAGGGAGCAAAGGTTTATGGGAGCTCACCGTCGGGAGAGGCCTCAGCTCATGGCTGGCTGGTTCCAAGTCAGGGTTGATGGCAGGTGACTAACTCAGGGTAAAAAAGCAGCAAAGCAGCCAGTCGCAGCAGCAAAGCTCTCTGCCTTCCCTTCTATCTCACCCAGGCAACCCGCCCGGGGAGGGCCTTTCCGTCATCCATTTAGAGCACTATGGCAGCCCAGTCACTGAGGTGACTGAGTGATCACACACCTTCAGTGCCAGCCTCACGCCCCATAGCCTCAGCTACCTCTGAAAAGCACCATCTATGACTGCAGGAGGCCTTGGGGGCGGGGGCAGGATCTAGACACCAACCACAACACCAGCATTGCCTGGTGGTCATGAAGTGGTTCATACAAATTCAGACACATATTGCAAATGTAAAGATTTCCAGCCGCAGAAGAGAGGCAGCTTGCTTCTCGTATTTCCTAATAGACCTAGAGTATATTATCTTAAAGTCTCCCCATATGCATTCGTTTCCTTGTTTTTGGTCAGATTTATATAATATACCTATTCCCAAATCAGTCACAGGGCATCATATGCTCATGACTAAGCAAGTGAATTATAAAAGCACAGCTCTGCAGCACCAAAATCCCCTAGGTGAACGTGGCTCCTCTCTTTATGACTGTTTTATGGTGGGAAAATGGAGTTAGGAACTGTGCCTGGCCTGAAGAGAAAAGAATTCATATTTTATTGCAAACCTAACAGCAACAAATACATCTACCAATTTTTAAATCTCACAAAAAGAAATGTTACCACTTTAATTAGTGGAAGAATAGCGTAGACTAAGAAAAGACGGATTTAAATCTGGCAGGACTGTAGTCAACAGTCCTTCTATGCTGTTACAAGTGAAATCTAGATAAAGATGCAGGCACCCTGGAAATGTTCTGAACAAGAGACAGAAATGGATCCACTCCTGACCCAAGAGGTTTTATTTTCCTCCCCCGGGACAAGCACAGCCACTTAATTCTTACCAGAGAGTCATAATTTGCAGTGAAATGAAAATATGATCTTTGCAAATGTCAAGGAGCGACAGGTAGAGAAGAGAGTCTTACACTTTATTTTGTATCTGCCTCACATTATAACATGCTTGGCTCACAATTTTTTAAATAAATTTCAATATAATTTTGGTATACCACCAAAGGCCAGAGAAAAACGTGTCCCTTCACACATGCTACCGAACCATCCAGAGAGTACTTTCAGTGTCATGGTTTATTAGTTTCCTAGCAATGAAAGATTTTTTATTAAGATGGAAAACTAAAGCAAAGCAAACCTTTGAGTGTCACCTTGTGGCGAGCTATCTACCGCTTCCAGGACTGCATATTGCAAAGATCATTCACACTCCTTCGATTTTTCAGGGTGTGCCTGGGACTGCCACTGGCTGAGCAGCCCTGGCAGATGCAAGGCAAAGCTGCTCGCCTTCCCTTCATGTTGCTCCCCCTGTGTAGATGAAAGAGGTAAACACTAACCTACTAATCTGTGTGAAAAAAGAATCGCTTGCTCAGTCTTTGCCATCTTTCATTTTACTTGTGTTTTGATTTATCAGGCACAAACTATATTAAGTTGAAAACCTGTGGGAGGCACAAATCCTTTTGAAGTTGCAGCATGAGAATTATGACTTAGCAGTCTAGGCAGTCAAAGGGGGCCAGAGGCAAGATCTAATTAAGGGTAGAAAGCGCCTCTGGAGTTGAGGGTTCAGTCTAGTCCCTCAAATAGGTCCAACATCATTTCCAGCAGTCATGCCCTGATCCAGGTGAAACTGATGATCAGTTCCGCAGTCTACCATCCCCACAGCCAACCGCAGGTGACCTCATGGTGCGTCCCCTTCTATTGTCCAAGATTTCATTAATAGCCTAAGTGTTTGATTTTCTTTCTAGTGGCTAAGCAGCACATCTTTTATGCTGTCCTCCTCTACATTTACGGTAGGAAGCTCTGGTTCTTAGGTCAATTTCCTAAATAGAAAACCTTTCCATAAACCTCCCTAAAAGTGAACATTTTAGCTAGAAGTCTATAGTGTGGTGACCTCATTGTTACGATGCATTTTTCAGACAGTGTTCCCATTTACATTCAGAGCCTCAAGCCCTCATAGATGGAGCCTTAGAAGGTCCTGTGAAGCCGACAGGCTGTGAGGAGGTGGGAGCTGCTCAGAAGTGGTGCTTCCTGAGCGTGGAAGTGCAGAAAATAAATCTCTTCCTGGGTTTCTCCCTGGAACGCTGTTTCTCGGATGGAGTGAGGTGAGCAGCTTTTCCTCTACCCTCCCCTGTGCCACGCGGTCCTGTGCTTCAGCCAGCCAAGCACGCAACGAATCCTCTGAGAAGGTGAGTCAAAGCACACTTCCGCCTTACTCTGAAGACGCCATGCAGACAGAATGGGAAAGAGCCCTGATTCTTAGGAAATGTAGCCCATTGTTAAAAGTTAGGTAAGGGTTGCCTACAATTATCTACGGAGACTTTATGCTTTGAACCTGCAGGGTGAGGACCCACACCATGAGGCCGTAGAGATCATTAAGGATCAGGCAAGAAGTCCCAGGCCACAATGCAACCACTTACCTACAATTACCCTTATTCACGAATTTTGCTTTTATCACCAGCAGCTAGAGGGACTAGGGAACATTTCTGAGCCACAGGGATGAAGATTTCACATCCGTACAGCCTGAGAGCTGCACTAAGTTTCCTCAAAGATGTCCTTAAGCTCGAAAATTTAACAACCCCATTATGAGATGACAAATGCTATCATTTTTTATTAATTGAGTTGGTTTTACAAATGATGTGGGAAAATAATTTTGTGTTGGTTCCTTCCTTCATTGCAGAGACAAACTTGATACCCAAAACTTAAAGCAGGAAAGCATTAAGGTTAGGTTTATTTTGGCTCACAGTTTGTAGAGGTTTTAGTCCATAGTTTGATGGACCCAAGGCAGAAGGTCATAGCGGAAGAGGAAGAGCTGATGGCATGGCGGACAGGAAGCAGCAAGCCTGCCCTTCAGGGTGCTTGCCTCTCCCCATCAGGCTTCACTTCCCAACCTCATAACTAGCTATAAACCATCAGTAGACCAATCCTGGAACACGCAGCCATGATCCAGAACTGAATACTTGATCCACCTACCTTGCCAAGGTCCCACCTAAGAGCCCATGAGGCTGGCAGAGAGGTGTGCTATGTGCTGCGCCACACAAATGAAGGAAACATCAACATATAAGCTCAAGAATGATGCCTCCATAGTTGGCATCATCTTAGAACCAGAGAAGATGTTCCAAGCAGAGCAATCACAACTTCTAAAGGTTTCTGTATAGTTTTACGAAACGCTTTCATGTCTAACACCCATGTCTACCACTCATGTCTAAGCTAAATGACTCTTACTTCCACTTCACATGTGACGAGATTTCTGTTAAATAATTAAGTCAAAGCATGAGGCTTGTAATTCGAAACCAGGATGGCACTTGGTAATTTTCAATTTGACCAATAGTGTCAAAGTTTTCTTTTAGCTTTTTGATGGTAGTGGAGAATATGCATGTACTTTTATTTGAGCTGCTCTAATGTTGCTATGCTCCCATTTGCTTGGATAGAGCATACAATTGGAGGTGTTTGTCATCTTAAAATAACATCATTTTATCTAATAAAGACACTTGCTTCTATTTTTTCTTATGTATTGGTAGCTTTATGTTATTTCCACATGGTGACTTTAAAAAATATTATTTAGCTTTAATTTATTCTAGCTGAAAATGCAATAGAGCAACTTAATGTTACAAATATATCTCTTGTCATGAGTGAAGTATATAAAAATAAAATATTTTAAGAGTAAATTTAAAACCTGTCATTCAGAAAGAGGGAAGATTGATAATAGCTATGCAAAATGAGGCATAGGATTCAATATTACAAAACTATATCTGTTAATCTCAGTAACACAATAGATAAAATATTAATCATTGTTATTTGGCTATGCTTGTTTTGAAAATATATCTTATGTATTGTTGTATGTTACCCTGTTTCTGTCTGTTTTTATTCTTCTTGTTCTTGTTTTTACTCTCAAAAGTAAAGATAAAATCATAAAAAAACAGAATAAAGTTCTATGTACAAGAAAAAGGAAAGGTAAATTTGAAAATTTGGGGGGCATGTCATAATATTAATCATCTTTTTAAGTGTATTTATGGATATTTATATTCTTACATTAATTTCTTCCCATCAAACTGTAAGTATACTTTGTATAAGACTACATCTTCTCTATTTGCTTATAATTGAGGAGTTATTTTACATGTTATTTAATTGTCTTCTTAATGGTTGTATATTCCAAAGTAATGATATACAAGTGCAAAATAGATGCACAGATGCTACTCAACTTGTAACAGCTTCACATTCTGAAAAACTCTTCATAAATTAAAAATATGGTTAGTTGAAAACGCATTTCCTGGGGCTGGGGAGATAGCTCCATGGCACAAGTGCCTACTTGGCATGTGCAAGGTCATGAATTCGAACCTTGATCCTGCAGCAAAAAAAGAAAAACAAAAATAATTTCATGAGTCTGGGTGTGGTGATGCATGCTTGTAATCCCAGTGCTGGAGAGGCTGAAAACAGGGGGATCTCTATGAGTCTGATCTGCGTAGTGAGACCAGGTAACAAACATATAAATGCAAGTGCGTTTCTCCGAGCTAACCTGGTGAGCCCCTGAGCTTAGCAGCGCGTATACTGCTAAGGATCAGCTGCCTGGTGTTGCCATGCTATGTGGCAGTGCCAAGAGGAATGACGAAAATACCTGACGAAGTTAGCTCGGAGGACTCACTGAGATTTGTCATTCCATGAGCATAGAACCCCTGAAGCAAATCAGCTTTATTTAGGCTAGTCAGCGTGATCTCGTGCATAATCACTTCAGCAAAGGGGGACCGTGTGCCTACTCACAAACCTGACCACGATCTTCATTAACTTCCATCCTTTCCCTATCATTGGGTTCATCCAGGGGTCAACTAGTAGCACTCCAAGTGTTATGGTTTATATCTAGTTGCCCCACCCCCCAAAGCCTCATGTAGTCATTGGGTGGGGACTTCTATAGATTGAGACTTGATTCATGATCCCTGGGATTATTGTGTTTTAGTACTGATGGGATTATTGGTCTGAGTACTGCTGAGACTATGGGTGTGGTCTAGGGCAGATATCCTAAGGCAGAAAGCCTGAATGTAATATAAAGAGAGACAGAGAGACAGACTAGAGCTGTTGCTCTGCTTCCCTGATTGATTGGCTGCCTCTGCCACCATTTTGTTGCTGTTCTGCCGCCATGAACTGGATGCTCTCTGCCCTGTTCCACTCAGCCTTGGGCCAGCCGAATATGGACTGAAACCTCCAGTAACTGTGAGCTAAATAATCCTTTCCTTCCTTCATTTTGAGTGTCGGGTATTTGTCCCAGCAGTGAGTAAAAAGTAACTAAGACACCAAGCAAGGGAGAAAGCAACAGAGAACGCACAGGTGAAGCTGCTATCCAACACTTGGAGTCCCAGCTTTCCAGGACTCCCATATTCCAGCA
The DNA here is from genome assembly GCA_004027025.1 of Myocastor coypus. Taxonomy (NCBI): domain Eukaryota; kingdom Metazoa; phylum Chordata; class Mammalia; order Rodentia; family Myocastoridae; genus Myocastor; species Myocastor coypus. The sequence continues at coordinate 63,785 of PVJA010000170.1, forward strand.
TTCATTAGTCCAGTGTTTACCTTTCCTACATCTCAAACTCCTGGAATAGTCTTGCTATTTTTATGTGCTTTTTTCTTTTTGTTTCGTACTTTTTTGCAATCTTTTCTCATGTGACCCATTTGTGCACATTGAAAATATTTGATATGATTTCGTTTAAAAAAAGACTGTAAGGCAGCTGCCAATAAATTAGCTTTAAATAGCTCTGAGTCAATAGCACAGGTCTTAATATATTCTTCCAATGGTGCATTCTGTGCCTCTAAGGCACACAAAGCCTTTTGCCATTTGGTATTTGCATTGTCAAAAGACAAGATTTGTAACAATAAATACCTCAAATCTGGCGCTGTCACTGTTTTGTGCATAGCTTCCTTAATTTGGAGACAAAATCTACACATGGCTCCTTATCAGATTGGAGGACCTTAGCCAATGACTTTTGAGCATCCCCCAGGCCTTTCCACCCTTTCCCATGCTCTCAAGCAACAGATGCGAGTTTGCACGATAGCCACGTCGTCATATTGCAATTGGGCTTGGACACCAAGACAGGCCCCTGACCCAGTGAGTTGATCTGATGAAACATTAACTGGGGGATTTTGTTCCCTGTTAATCCTCTCTTGAATATCTGCTTCATCTTTCCACCAAGTTCTAAATTGTAAATATTGGCTTGGCTCTAAAATTGTACGACACAAAACTTCCCAATCATGAGGAATTAATCTATGTTCATTTGCTAATACATGTACTAATCCAGTCACATAGGTTGATTGCATACCATAGGCCGCAACAGCCTGCTTTAAGTCTTTAATAACCTTGAATGCCAGAGGTTGGTGTTCCTACTGTACATAGCCCTGGGGAAATTGAGCATTTGGTGGGTGTTGTTGAACCACCACAGGAAAAATGCCCAAAGGAGCAGAATAAGCTTCAAGATCTCTCTGTTGTCTCCCTTGCATAAGAGCCTGAGATATCACACTTCTATAAACCTTTGTGGAAGCTTCCTTTGTTTCCTCATATGGAGGAGCAGAAGGGTTAGAAGATGGCTAAATTTTTGTGAACTGAGATTGAGGAACTACAGAGTTAAAGACCTTCATTTTTACAATCAGTTTAGAAATCAATTGTGACAATTGCTTTATCTGAGCTTATAGCTTACATACCTCATTCTTAGTTTCCTTTTGTTCTACATCCTCCAAATCCTCAGATTCTGGGGAGGTGGCTTGGAATGCCATAATTGTCCTTTTAGAACTCAGTTTGTTAGATTCATCTCCACCATAATGCATCAAGAAATTTAAAGAACTGACATTCTTGGTATTTTGGAAAGCACACTCAAGTACAGGGTCTTGAGACAGTGCAACCTTATCATATTTATACACCACAGGGGCCACTTGCTCTGTGTTCATCCTTTTTGTTTTGCTAGCATCTACATTTGAGAGTGAGGGAGGCAGAGGTCTTCAGAAGGTCTCATGTGCAGATTTATATTTGTGTGCAAGCTGCTCTTCAGGTTTAGCAGTATCAGCATGTGAAGGTGATCTGTTCAAATATTTCCTAGACTCTTCTAAGTCTGATTGTAATGGCTTCAAAGCTAAGGAAATTAAACTACAAAGAGATCATACATGAAGAGGAATGGGTAGCCCCTTTTGGTGAGCACAACACAGCACTCTCATAACTTGTTTCCAAACTTTTAAGTTTAAAGTAGTCTTTTCCTTAGGCTGAAACCCAAAACAATGCCTCCTTGAAACTCTTTGGTATTACCTTTACCCCCACTCTTTTGAGTATCATCCCTATAAGACAGCTATATTCATTTGCTACTGAGGCAGGGTTTCCCATTACTCTGAACTTTTGCTGGTGGTCTCGCCTACTCTGGGCATACTTTTCCCACGTGGTCATGCCTCTCGTCACTCACTCCTGGTCGTCCTTGGTGCCCTGTGTTGTGTGCCACTTGTTGTAATGTTGTGTATCGGTACCGGGTACCGAAAGGAACAATGAGAAGACCTGATGAAAGTAGCTCAGAGGACTCACTGAGACTTGTTTCTCCATGAGCAAAGAAACCCTGAAGCAAATCAGCTTTATTTAGAGTACCCAGTGTGATCTCGTTCATAGGAGGACCATGTGCCTAGCCACGAACGTGACCACCCTCTCTATTAACTTCCATCCCTTCCCTATCCTATCATCGGGTTCATCCAGGGGTCAACTAATAGCATTCCAAGCAAGGGAGAAATCAACAGAGAGCCCACAGGTGATGCTGCCATCCATCACCTGGAGACCCAGCATTCTGGGGCTCACCTATCCCAGCTTTCTGCGATTTTCAGTAGCATATCTCAGCTGTCCCTGGGCCCCATTTATTACACTCCATTTCTCGAAATGTTCATCAGGCTACATCCTGGGACTGGCTGATGGGGAGCTGAAGTTCACTGCCTCTGACTAGGGCCACTCCGGAATGCTACACTGAAGTACAACAGACAGGCCAGAGGAAAGACCAAAGTTTTACATTCAGAGGATGCTTCTCATTGACTGGTTATTGCTTTCCTACTATCACAAAATTCAAGTTGTTTAAGTAGTGTGATCACAAGGCAAAACAATCTGTAGCGTATTCAGTGCTGTCCCTCAAAAAGTTCAAGTCTATATCCAGATCCCTGAAACCGATGTGTTATCTTATTTGGAAAAGTGGCTTTTACATGTGCAATTTAAAGATCTTGCGAGACAGATACCACCCTGGCCTAAACTCTAATGCCGTATGTCTGGTGGGAGGTGCACAGATAGCAAGGCTTGTAGGCCGACAAGGCAACCTGACTACCGAGACCAAAATCTGATAGATCCCCTAGTTTCAAGAAAGGCTGCAGCACCAGTAAAGCTGATTTAAAATCTCTGGGATCCCAGTGTAAAAGAATTAATTTTTGGTTTCATGCTACCAAATTTTTTGGTAATTTGTTACAGCAGCTCTAAGCAACTGATACAATAACTACCTTAATATTGTTAAAAATTTACATTTCTTCACATCCTAAAGATTGCAACACTACAGTACATTTGTCTTTATATATAATTTTGCACAGTGTATTTAAGTTGAGAGATGAAAAGAGTATTCACAGTTTAAGATTTCATGTAGCGAAATTAAAAGTTTTATGTTCAAAAGTCATGTGTGATAGCACATTTATACTATAATCTTCCCTGTAATATTCACACTATCACTTATATACATAACAGGAGACAGACACTTCAATACTTGAACTTGGGCTATTTGAATTAGAGATATATTTGGGTCTATTTTAAAAGCCTATCAGAATTCCTTAAAAATCAAATATATTTGCCATTTTTCATTTGGGTTGGTCATGCAAGACTGCTCTATATTAGTGTATTAGTCTTAAAAAGGTCTGGAAATTTGATCTTGCTAGCACTTTATTTGCCTCTTGACTTAATTCATCATGCAAATTTTCTAAAATTTTCAAAGAATATAATCCTTCATTTTGTATAGACATAGCTATTTATTTCACATTTTATTATTGCATCTTGCAATCATCAATATATTGATATAAAACATATAAGATTGAAACATAACAGGCAAACAGGTTAAAAGGCTGAAATATTAGACATTTGCACAGCAAGCTTTGGGTTAGCTAAAAAACTGGCGGGGGCGGGGGGGTGGAGTTTCCAGGTGCTTGGGATAGATACAGTGAATCATTTGGGACACTGTAGTGCTGACTGAATTCCTGCACAGATGGTCTGAGTCTCCGAGACCTGTATAGGAAAGAGTTGACGTCAACAGCTGAAAGCTCTGTTTACCTGTGGGTCTTGCCTTGGGACACACAAATACAGGTGAAATTGCTCGCAGAGAGGAAAAATGTTCTTTTGCTGCATGACCCTTGTAGCCTGAGGACCGCAAGGGGACAATTCTTAGATAAGAACTGATAGTCTCACAAAAGGCTGCAGAATAATGTGGTACTGGTGTATCGTACCCCAGCCAGTCCTTGGTGGTCAGGCATCATGTTTGGGGGAAAAGTTCTGACACGGACAATGGAAGAGCAGGGTGCTGCACAGCGTCCGCCACTAACAAAAGGGCTGTGGCAGACAGCTGCACTCAAGTGACTCTCCAATGGGCCTATGCATCATTTTCTAGGAATTGTAGCTCCTATTCAGACAGGGAAGAGAAACAATAAGCAGCGTATGAGTCAACGGCCCCCCATCCAACTTCCTGGGATAACAAGGCCTGGGGAAACAGCCTACCTGAAAGCCATGCCTCTATGATGCCCTTTGACCCCCACTGAGGCCAGAGGAATCTATCTGCAGGTGCCTGCCGGGAGCTCCTCTCAAGAGCCATCCACATGAACCTTCCCCGTCCACTCACGCATTTTATTTTTTTCACTTCAGTTAATAGCTTTACCTTCCACTCCTCACTGATGCTTGAAATCACAGCCATCCTTGACCCTTCTTTCCATGATTAATTTCCATTCTAATTACTCAGGGACCAAAGCCTCTTGGATTTGACCTTGAAAAGTTTTTATATGTATCCCTCTCATTGTATTTACTATCAAGAAGAAAATTGAAATCTTACTAATAAGATTTAATAGAATTTTATACAGATTTAATATAAGTTTAGTCAAATAAAAACTATTGAAATAACCTGTAAACTAGGATTTTTACTTTCTAAACTATAGGAAACTCTTTTGGTTCTTGTCGTCATCCAGAGGAGTCTGCATTTGCAATCCTAAGGAAAAGAAGGCTGAGTGGCTCCGCACTGTTGGCTGGGACTCAGCCTCAAGAGAGAGGCTGCGACATCTCCGGGCATGTAGATCATACATCAGAGCCAAAGCAATTAATTGCAATCTACCACTTCCAGGACAACACGTCGTGAGAATGAAGACACTAAGACATACTTGTGGTTGTGGGGTGGTAAGGGGATTCTAAGTTCAGGTAGCATGTTGGCTTGCCAGAACAAAGAAAGGCCTTAACCCCAGGCTGAACCTGGGTCACCATAATTCATGAAAAAGGGAGTAGCTCAGGAATGAGTGACAGAGAAAGCTGCAAAGTAGATAAGTACTGTGAGCTGGGCTGGGCAGGCGGCCTGATATCACATCTGCAGTATCGGGAGTATGAAACAGAGATGAAGAAGAGTAAGCAGCACATCACAAACGGAGTTAATATCTGAAGTTTAGAGGTCAGTGCTGTGGTTCTGATATGTGATCTGCATGCCCTGAGATGTCGTGGCCCCTTTCTTGAGGCTGAAGCCCAACCAGCAGTGCGGAATCGCTCAGCCCACTCATGCATACTGGTCAGGAGCTTGTGGTGGGTTGGCGACTGGCGGTCAGCTTGTAACACCAAGATGAACTGAACAGCTGTGGCGCTGGGTGTGGGAGGCCCACCAGAGTATTGCTATGAACAAAATAAAAAGCATTGAAGAAGAAGGGCTCTTGGTCCTCACTGGTGCTGTTGGCTCCTCTAGAGGAGCCTGTTATACTGGCTTGCCTCCTGGGAACTTGCCCGTTCTCATTGTCAAGGGATTTCTGAACATTATTATCACTGGAAATGACTAAGGTTCACGTTGGGGAGCTCTTATCCTTATTTTCAACAGTGTTCCCTGGTTCTGGGGGGAAAGATGGTGCAGCATTCAGTGTCCTGGGGGAGGTCTCTGTGCTGGCTTTCCTGCTATGGACTCAGCTGTTCCATCATTGGAGGAGTTCAGGATCTCATTGTCACTTAGGATGGTTGCGTTACTATTCAGGGAAACTCTGGCTCAAACATTGAGTGTTGTGTCCTGGCTGCAGTATAGCTCCTTCAGCACGGTAGAGCAGACCTCTTATCTTGCTATCACAGACTTTCTAGCTTCCACTGCTGACCTTTAGTCCTCCCCTGCACAAATCCATGAAACACTGGGTGGGACGTTGTCACAGTACATGAGATATTGTCCTGGTCTCAAAGCTTCCAGTTTGATTCGTGATAGTTGGGCAATAGATAGTCTCTAGGTTCTCAGGTCGACACATGCAGGACATTACCATGGGATGCAAGCCCCCAGCTGCATTCTTTCACATTTCAGGGGGTGGACAGAATTCCTGCACTCCTTTAGTATATAACAATTGGGTGACTATTATAAAATAATCCTATAAACTACCTGTTCTCTACTGTTTCCTTGTTCAACCCTGACTGCAGCAGAGCTAGAGGCATGGAATCCCCAACATGTCACATTGTTTTGAAGACTATACATCAGCAGCTTAGTTAGACTTTCTTGCATTGCTTAAAGCCAATTGAGTGATGAAGGTCTACACTGCCCAGCTATGTACGTATCTGTGTATGCACACACCCAGGATTAAAACATAGACCACGATTATAAGGAAATGCTCAGTAAAAATACAATGGAGATAGATTTAAAAAAATAGAGGATGACAGGAAACTGTGGGAGAATAATAAGAAAGGAATGCAATGCACCAAACAGATACTGATGAAATTAAAAATTTCACTAAAAGGTAGCAAACCCACTGGCACAAAACTGAAGACAGGCTTTTAGAACTTGAAATCAGGATCACAGTTAGTGATCACTAAAGGGAAGATGTCTTCATAATAAAAGTGATCAAGAAACGAAAATTCAACAGCTGCAAGACAATAAAAAGAAATACAGTGTAAGACTTATAGGAGTCTCTGAAAATGCAGAGTGCACACAAATGATATAACAAACTATTTGCAGAAGTAATAATAGACTATCTCAAAACATGGGAAAAGACTGACTATATATATATATATATATATATATATATATATATATATATATATATATTTCAAATTAAAATAACCAAACTAAGTCTGTACCCAGACATATAATTACCAAGATCTCAGAAATTCAGCACAAGAATACAGAAAATAGATTGCCTATAAATGAAAGTCCGTCAGAATCACGGAAGTCTTCTCAATACAAACCCTCCAATCAGCAATAGCTTGGAGTGATGTATATCAGATCCTGAAAAAAAACAACTTCCAATCCAGATTGATGCACCCTGACAAATATCTTCTGTAATTAATGGAGAAATAAGACACTTCCATGATATAGAAAAATTGAAGAAATTCATGACCACCAAGGCAACAAAGTATAACAAAAGATTCTAGACAGAGACAAGAAATTATAAAATGCTGGGGTAGGCATTCTGTTTTCAGACAACGTGAACTTCAAATCAAGAATGGTCAAACCAGTTGAAGATAATCACTACGTTCTTGTTAGGGGTCACTTCAAGGGCAAGAGACAACAATCATGCTGTGTACACACCAAAATGCAAATATTAATAGACATGAAAAATAAAATAAGCAATGAAATGATTGAAATAGGAGACTGCAATACCCCATTGAAGAAATGGATAGATCAGCTAGCCAAAAAATCAGCAAACAAATATCAAAGCTGAACCAAACATGAAAAAAAGACGAACTTGGTAAAAATGCACTGAGTGTTCCACCCAACAACATCAGGATATAAACTTTTCTCAGTGCCTGTGGGATGTTCTGTAAAATAGGAGTTATGCTCTGTGTCTATTTATCCGCCTAAAAACCTCAAACAGTCATGGAAAGGAATTTCTAGAGTTTGAGACTAACTCATGATCCACTGGGATTATGTATTTTAGTACTGCTGGGATTATCGATGTGTGTACCTTCCCAGCCTGGAGTGATGGCCTGAGTGTATTATAAGAGGGAAAGAGAAACAGATTCTGTTGCTCACTGTTACTCTGGTTGGTTCATTGTCTCTGTTCCCATTTGTTGCTATTCCACCATTAACTGCTGCCGTCTGCCATGTGCCAGTCTGCCTTGGATCCAGCCGAGTATGGACTGAAACTTTGAGTAACTGTGAACTAAATTTACCTTTCCTTCATTCATGTTGTGTGTCAGGTAATTGTCCCAGCAACCACAGAAGAGTAACTGAGACAGAATTCGGTACCGGGTGTGGGGCTGTTGCTGTAACTAACCTGACCATGTGGATTACAAGTTTTTGGGAATGGCTGATGGGAAGAGATAGGAAAGGTTTGGAAAAGTCATCTACTTGCAAAGAGCTAGATAAACTTTGGCTGCTCTGTAGGGGAGATTCTGGTCAGAGTTCAGACTAGAAGACTGTCTGGAAGCCTGCATATATAAAATGGCTTGTGGGCAGACATGCAAAAAGTTTGGAGAAGTTGTCTACTTTCAAAGAGCTAGAAAATCTTTGGGTGTTACCCTGGTTGGTCACTTGTCTCTGTCACCATTTGTTGCTGTTCCACCATGAACTGCTGCTCTCTGCCATGTGCTAGTCTGTCTTGAAACCAGCCAAGTATGGACTGAAACCTCCAGTAACTTTGAACTAAATGAACCTTTCCTTCCTTCATTTTGGGTGTTAGGTATTTGTCTCAGCAATGAAAGAAGAGCAAATAAGACAATAGGCAATATACCACCTCAAAGAACATCATGAAGTAAATGAAAAGCAATTGAAATAATGAATATTATGCAACCATACTAAAATTAAACAAGAAACCAATGGCAAAAGAAACTGCAAAATCCGCATTAAAATATGGAAATTAAATAACACTTTCCTCAGCATCCAATGGGTCACAGATGAAACTAAAGATAAAATAATACAAGTAAAGCAAAATTCATATGCAACACACTAGAGCTTGTGTAATGCCCTTAAAGCAGTAGCAAGAGAAATTTATGGTAGTGAATGCTTACATCAGGAAAATAGAACAGGCAGAAATATACAACATAATACTTGCACTTCAAGCTCCTAGAAAAAGAAGAGGAAATCATGTTTAAAGCCCATACCAGAGAGAAATATATACTATTTTCTTCAGATTTTTATTTTCATCATCAAATGTCTGTAAAATAATTACTTTTGTTGTGGGGAGTTGGTACGTGTACACCACATGCCTCAAGTTGATTTTTTTTTATTACATTTTTCTTCCTTTCCTCTCTCTCAATCTCCTGAGCATCAAGCATTACACACAAAAGATGTCCCCGATGTCAAAACGATGAAAATTTCTGTTAGTCTTGGGCAAATGTTTGCCTTGGAAAATTCAAACTTGTCCTTTTGGCTCTTATTCGTACATTCTGGTTATCAAGCTATAGGAGCATGTGCCTATAGCATAAGGCTGTTTCACTCCTACATGGGATAAGCGAAAGCACGTAGATCTCACTTTACTAAAAATCAGAGGAAATAGTGAAATTGAGACACTCGTCAGGATGAGAACTACAGTATTACGAAACACTTTCGCTGCCTAAGTTCTAACACCTAGCTCAAGAAAAAATCATCTAAACTTATACCTTTTATTTTTCTGTTGAGTCCTGTGTTAATCACTACATTAAGAAAGACTGTTGGTCCAGCATCTTTGGTGAAATATAAACAATGAAATTTTTAACTATTGAAATTTCTTGGAAATATTATTATACTAAATGCAAAGACAGAAATCGTTACTCATTTGAAATTTTAATAATTTATATCTTCAACATTTAGAATCAGATGCTAAGCCCAGAACCCAGTCCAGTGGATGCACAGGTGGGAAATCTCAGCCTGCAGCCCTGGCCACCAGAACTTCTCCCCCCTGACAGAGCCCAGGCCCAGTGACTGCTGTGGAATCCTGCAGCAAAATTCACTGCAGAGGGTCTAGGGGTCAGACCTTCTCAGCTAATCCAGGAACTGAAAATCTTGCCAGAGGAGCACAGCAGCCAGACCCAGCCAGGTACATCTGGACAAGATCAAACTTGGTAGATCAGAACCGAAATTTCAGTAGGTGCTCATGGCATAACTTCATCAAAGTTCTACATCAAAGGTCAGAGGACAGTGCTATACAAAAATGACAAACAGAAAGAGCAAAATGCAATCTCAGGCCCTGAGACCACCAAAACAAATGTAAAAGATACTAGCATAGAAAAAAATGGGAATCACACTGCTGATATCTCTGAATTCATAGGAATACAGATAAAAAATAACCTCTGAAGTAGGAAATCTCTTAATGAATAATGTCTGATATAAAAAGACAACTGCAGCAAAGTATAAAAGAAATCAGATCAGAAATAACCTCTAAAAGAAAAATGTAGATATTTCACATGAGCTGCCTCAACCATACAGGGGTCTGCCTCATCTATACAGGTGCACAACTAAAGAATTTCATGACGTCAAAGCCAACCTTACACATACTAATACAATATTACAATATATTTTAGAGAAGGCCCAAATGACCCCAACTGCACAAATGAGAACAGAAAGAACTCACTATCAGAAAAAACACACTTTTTTCAGCTGAACATGGGAAATTTTCTAAAGTAGACACAGATCTTCTGTTCAGATTGTGAAGACACAGTCACAGCTAGTGAAAAGGTAAGAAAGGATCTCTTAAAAACAACAAGGATGCAGAAAAAAATAATTTAAAATCTGCAACATGATGCAAAGATGAACAACGTGAGACTAATAGGCATCAACGAAAAAGAAGGAGTTAGTACTAGTAGCAGAAAACTTCCCAAATATGAGAAAACAATGTGGTATTCAGGTAACTGAAGCATACAGAACTCCAAATAACATAAACCCAACTAAAAACACACCCAGACTTATAATAGTCAAGATCCTGAGAATCCGACAGAAGAATAACATGCTAAAAGACTATAGAAAAGAAACAGATCACATTTAAAAGAAAACTCATGAGAATATCAACAGATTCTTCTTCACAAACCATGAAGTCAAGAAGAGCATGAAACAGTGTTTCAAGTCCTTGATGAAAACAAATTCCAGGCCAGACTGTTATACCCTGCAAAACTCTCTTTAGAGTTTGATTGAGAAGTGAAATACTTCCATGACGAAGAACAACTAAAGAATTTCATGATGTCAAAGCCAACCTAACACATACTAATACAATACTAAAACATATTTTTAGAGAGGGACAAAAGTGACCCAAACTCTATGAATGAGAACAGAAAGAACTCACCAAATAAGACAACCAAATAAACACAGGCAAAAAAACATGTAAACAATAGTAGGAAAAAGTATGTCAATCATTAGTCAATACATTTTATTTATAACATCAATGTAAAAGGCCTTAATTATCCATTTAAAAGAAATAGACTGGCACAGTGGAATAGGGAGCAAACTCCAGCAATATGCTATATACAAGAAATACGTATAACTCATACAAAAATTTATAGGTTGAAAGTCAAAGGATGGAAAACAATACTACATGCTCCAGCACCTCAGAAAAAAGCAGGGGTAGTAATCCTGTTTGCAAATAGTCTGAACTTCATACGAAGATTGATGAAATGAAATAAAGAAAGTCGCTACCTACTGGCTAGGGGAAAATTCAACCTGAAGAAGTAACGTTCATAAGTATGTATGCAACTGACTACAGAAGCACTCAGCTATATAAAGAATCTTTTTTTCTTTTTTATTTTTTTGCAAGACAAGGGTTCAAACTCACGACCTTGCACTTGCCAGGCAGGCACTTTTGCCACAGAGCTATCTCACCAGCCCCTATTAGACAAATTTTAATGGACATGAAAAATCTAATATTCAGTATCACAATCTTTACAAGAGACATTAACATTCTCTTTATCCCAAAGTGGTAGGTCAAGCAGTCAGAAAAATTAGCAAAGATGTAACAGATCTTAACCAGAACTTTGGACATCTGGACTTGGTGGGTCTTTCACCCAAGCACTTTTGAATACACACTTTTTTCAGCTGCACTTGGGACATTTTCTAAAATAGGTCACATACTAATTTGTACGTCATGGTTAAGTATCTGCAAGGAAACAGAAATTATCCCATGCATATTACCTGACCACAGTGTAATGAAACTGGAAACAAATGAGAAAAGAATTCAAAAGGAACCCAGAAATACATGGAAAATAACAACACCCTTCTCATAAACCAGTGGGTTGCAGGTGAGCTTAAACGAGAAATTAAACAATATTTATATTTTAATAAAAATTCAAACACAACATACTGGAACTTATGGGATGCAAGGAAGGCAGTTCTTCGAGTTAAGTTTATAGCTCTTTACTCACATATTAAAAGACAGAATGGGAACAAGTAAATACCCTGATGCTGCACCCAACTCATCTAGAAAAGGAAAAGCAAACCAAACCCAAAGCCAAAAGTCAGTAGGAAATTGTAAATATTAGAGCCAAAATTAATTCAGTTGTGACAAAGAATTAGTTAAACGAAAGCTGGTTCTTTGAAAGCTAAAATAAGATTGATAATCCCCTAGCTAAGCTCATCAAAACGAAGAAAGAAAACACTCCAACTCCAGCAATCAGGAATGAGAAGAGGGTAGTTACCACAGACCCATGAAGACTCGGGAGATCATTACTGCTACTTTGACAATCCTAACTCTCACAGATTTGAAGACTCAGATGAAATGGACAGATTCCTAAAGAGGTACAGTTTACCAAAACTGAGGCAAGAACATATAAGAACTTTCAATAACTTAATAACAGCGAATGAAACAAAAATGTAAGAAAAAACCTACCGTCAAAAAAAAAGTCCAGGTCTTGAATTTACAAGAAATTTACAGAAGATAATAATCCCAATACTCCTGAAACTCTTCAATGAAATTGAAAAGGAAACAATCCTCCCAAAATCATTCCTGGAAGCAAGTATTATACTGATACCAAAACCAGAGAAAGATGTAACTAAAAAAGAAAACTATAGGCCAATCTGTCTCATAAACATAGATGCAAAAATTCTGAATGAAATCCTCATAAGAAGTATAAAAAATCATTAAGAAGGTTATATATCACAACCAGATAGGATTCATCAGAGAAATGCAAGGGTGGTCCAACATACACAAATCTATAAATGTAATGCACAATGTCAATAGAGCCAAATCTAAAGAACACGTGATCATGTCAATTGATTCAGAAAAGGCTTTTGAGAAAGTCAAACACTCATTCATGTCAAGGTAATACAGAAAATTGGAATACATGTCCTCTGCCTAAATTTAATAAAAGGAATCTATGACAATCAAAGGCTAACATAATTCTAAATGGAGAAAATATTTTATTCTCAGATCTATTACAAGACAAGGATGTCCTCTGTCACCAATCCTATACAATATAGCTCTGGAATCATTAGCTAGCCTAGCTCTAGCTGCTAGAGCCATTAGACAAGAAACAGAAATCACAGAACTAAGAATAGATAAAGAAGAAATTAAAGTATTATTTGCAGATAGTCTATTTTGAAGACCCAAAAGGCTCCCCAAAGAATCTACTTGAATTAATAAGCAAATTCATTAGCATAGCAGGGTAAAAAGTACATACAAAAGTCAATAGCACTCCTCTACACAGATAACAAACACACTGAGAGAAATTAGAGGAACAATACCTTTTACAATAGCATGGAGGAAAATGAGATACTTAGGAACTAGTCTAACTAAAGAAGTAAAATATCTTCTCAGTGAAAACTATAGTACTCTGAAGAAAAAAAAAAAAAAAAAAAAAGGATATCCTAGAGGATTTCAGAAAATGGAAAAAAGACATTCACTGCTCCTGGATAGGAAGAACTAACAATCTGAGGACCACCGTTCACCCTAAATTGTTATACAGATTTAATGGCATCCCTTACAATATACTCTCAACATACCTGACAGAGATGGAGAAACCAATCCTAAAATTTATTTGGAACCAAAACCACCTAGAGTAGCAAAGGCAATCCTGGGCAGGAAAGATAAGGCATGAGGCATTACAATTCCTTACCTAAAATTTACTGCAAAGCCATACTGATAGAATCAGCATGGTATTGGTAAAAAATAGACCTGAAGATCAGAGGAGTATATTAGGAGGTGCATAAGCAAATAAAAACACACTCAACCACCTTATCTTTGACAAAGGGGCAAACATGGTTACTGGAATTAAGATAGCCTCTTCAACAAATGGTGCCAGAAAAGCAACATCTTTACATGATGAAAACTAAAAGTTAACCCAGGTCTTTTGCCATGCACTAAACTAAAGTCAAATGGGATGAAAGATCTAAATATTAAAACAGAACCACTAAACCTCCTGGAAGAGAAAGTAGGGGGAAATCTTGAAAACATCAGGGTAGGCAAACAGTTCATGGGCAAAAATCGAAACGCACGTGTAACACACAAAAGACGGATCAACTGGGACTTTGTCTTATTGAGAAGATTTTGCACATCGAAATAAATTAACAGAATTTCACAGTGAAAAGGTACCCCACAAATTTTGAAAAAAAATAACTAGTAAGTATTCAGACAAAGATCTTCTATCTAGAATTTATAAAGAACTAAAAAACATTAGGGTCCCAGAATTCAAAGACCCAATCCAGAAATGGGCATCTGAGATGAACACACACTTTCGAGAGGAAGAAATACTACAAGCTTATAAATACATGAAGAAATGCTCCGCATCGCTAACCATCCATGGAATGCAAATTAAAACAACACTTAGGTTGCATCTCACTCCAGAAGGAATGGATATCATAAAGAAATCAACCAACAAAAAAAGTTGGAGAAGTTGTGGAGAAAAAAAGAACACTTCTCATTTGTTGATGAGACTGAAGACTGGTGCACACATTATGGAAAATAGTGTGGAGCCACCTTAAAAAAACTAGGACTGGAAATCCCATTTAATCCAGCTATTCCCTTACTAGGAATTTTCCTGGAAGAACTGAAAACATCATAGTATAGTGATGTTTGTGCTCCTATGTTTATAGCAGCACAATTTGTGATAGCCAACTCTTGGAAACAATCCGTCACTGGAAGAATGGTTGAAAAAGGTATGGGTTATTATACAATGGAATATTACTCACCTATAAAGAATGAGAAACTGAAAGCTTTCATATATAAGTGGATACATCTTGAACATATATTCATAAATTAAATAAGCCAAACCTACATGTGTAAACATCATATAGTCTCCCTAATGTAAGAACTCAAAAGAAGAAAACTGGAAAGGCACAACATAGCTAAATGCAAATTAAGAACTTAATGAAGAGACAGCAAGCAGAAAAGTTAGGAAATATGGCAGGGGCAAATCCTGGCACTTATATACACAGGATGAATTAGACTATGTTCCTAAGAATCTCTAATAGTTTTTTGACACTGTGGATAGCAATGTGTAACACTAAAACTATGCTTGGAATGGCTGGCATTGTGGTCTTGTCGATGTGGGCTGCTTCCAGCTTTATTTCAATTATACTCTCAGGTAAATGTTTTCTTTTTTTTATAAAACAAAAAAGGGTAATAAAAAAGAATAATAGACAAGAAAAAATACCATAGGATTGACCTGTTACAATTTTGTATATGGTTAGATTTCTAAATTGTTGTGTAAAAATGTGCAAATATTCTTAAATCACATTCTGTAGGGATTTATTGGAGTATCAATCATTGATGGAAATAACAGTTCCATGTTAAGACTAAGGCATTTGATACTCAGAAAGACAATGATGTTAGGCTCAAGTGCCTAGGCTATAGGGCAATAATATCACTAAGCTTCTCTTCTGGAGGATTAACAACTTAAGTTCACAGGCCAAAACATTAGAGAAAAAAGAAGGGCTAAAATGATAGCCAATATTCTGACACTAGCTCTTCAAGGTCAGTGAGGACTCAGGACATAAAGTAACCTATACTGTAACATCCTATAACTCAGTAGTATACCAAATTTTCTGTTCCAGGAATTTATGGCGAAGAAAGGTATGGATGATGTATAGTGTGCCTAAGGAGAGTCACTTAGAGAGAAAACATTCTCTCAGGCATTTACAGAAAGCAAACTGATCAAGCAATGGCCATCACTCATCCAGATGGCTGACCCTGACAAAATTCTACAAAATGCTGTACATGGTTTCATGGTAAATCCTGAGGGGATTTAACTGACCTTATCAGATACAAAAGTTACATGTTTTGTTATATAGTTCTTGCTTCAACTTGACCTTAACCATCCAGCAGAAAAATTTAATCCTGAGGCACAAAAAGTAAAGCCAGATTAGTATGTTGAGGTGTAAAAGGCTCAAGTCAACATCTTCTGATAATACCAGTTCCTCTGGTAACCCACTGCTATTATACAATGTTAGACTACGTATATGACTAGTTTCTTTTAGCTCAGTGAAAAAAAAAATAATTGTACCAATGGTGTTTAGAAAAGTTATCATGACTGCATCTTGTACTCTAAACAACTATTATGAAGAAAACCATATGCAGTGTATTAGTTATCATGGCTGTCCTACTAACATGTTTTGAAACTGTGTCATTGTTATTTCTTATTAAAAGTAATAAAATTATGAAAAGTAAAGCAATAGAATCTAAAGTAGAACCAGGTACTATTGTTTTATTTTTATTTTATTTATTTATTGCATTTTAGGATCTTCATGGTGTTCAGGATCTCTCTATTCGATCACAGTCAGAGTGATCTGCCTGTTTACAGCCTTCCCAGATCTGGGAATACTAGCGTCTGCTACCACATCGAATCTCCACTGCCATCTCAGCGTGCCCCAGGAGTGAGACCGGTACAGAGGCCCGGGGTTCAAGCACTGGCCCCAGCACCTGCTTGTAGGTGCTTTAATCCACTCAGCTATTTGACTGGCCTGGACACTATATTTTAGTTAACTTGAAATTTTGACAATTTCACTTACAACCTTTATGACCAGAGTTGATTTTTAGTTTACTCTTATGAACCATGTATACACATATGTTCACCAAGATAATTAATATAAAACTGATAACCTAGAGTAAGTAGTAAGCATAATGAATATATCTCTTTTGCTTTTCTCAAAGCTTGTTTTTTAAACTATATACTTAAAAATATCTGTGGTAGAAAATTAGTGATCGCACTATCATCTGTATTCACCTTCAGACAGATTGTATTCAAGCTTTAATTTTTATCAGTACCATATTTAGCTGACATCTTTTCAGCCATTGCAAACTGTGTAATCTTCTTCTGTTTTGTTTCTTATGTGTTTCTCTTGCCAATATTATATCTGGTAAAATAAGAATCATATAATGGCTCTAAAAATCAAGGATTGGATGTAAAATACGATGTGACATTTCAAATAATTGAACACACATGATTTTGCAAAACACACATGAAGCGTTAACCGGAAATAGAATGAATTAGCAAAGTTAGTAAGCAGGCAAAGATCTCCAAAGACCCTTCATGAAGGACATGACATGTCTTCCCTTACTGAGTTTTGTAGAATAATATAAATTCAAAAGCATTAGTGATCTTTTTAGAGGGGAAAAAAAGCCTGTTCTCATTCAAGAAAAAAATAAAAAATAAAACCCCAAAGACCAATGATTTGAATATATGTGGACCAATTATCATTGGGTCCTGTATATTTTTTCAGGCTCCACCATGTGGGCATTATTGTCATTCTCACAAAGCTTTTGTACCTTTCCTCCATCTTCATGGTGCTGACATTGCTATGTGTGAGAAAGACGTCTAAGGAAATAGTAATGTCAGTTATAATTATGTGACAATGTAGTAAAGGCTAAGGTCTACGTGTACTTGAGTGCTGTGAAATTGCAGGTGGTGTGAAATTTGTTCTGCTCTAGGACAAAAACAGGCTTTGTTCTGCCCTCATAAAAAAGAAAAAGCAAAACAGGGTTTAGTATATTCCACAGGCTGGTGGATTTTAGGAAGGACTTCTTTATGCCTGCCTGGCTTCCATCTACACATACATGAATAACAACATCATAATTTTCCAAGGGAGAGCGCCCTTTTTCTACCCCCATTGTAAATTTCAACAAATGCCTCCCACTCAGCCATTTAGATGCATTCCACACTGGCCAGTGAGCGTAATAAGATCAGAGATGGCACTACTGCCCCAGGTAGGCAAAGGAAGAAGTAGTGAGTATTAGCTTAATTCAACCAATAAGATCGAAAGCATTTGAATGAAGACTGTGTAGGAAACTGTTTCTGAAAAAACACAAAGAAGACAGCACTGGTATACGCCAGGGGTCCTGAATGGAGTTCAGGACCAGGGGTCCTGAATGGAGTTCTAAGTTCCTACCCCAGGATTTTTGATGATGTAACTGAGAAATAGAGGGATAGGAGAAATCTCTTCTGACATTGCAGCACTTTTCCATTTGGTTACTTCAGCTGAATGGAAGGCGCCATTTCTGGGGAGGCTCTAAGGAGTTAGAGATGAGCACTCGAACTTCAATAAGAAGTGAAACATAAGGAGACGGTGGCATAGCCTCCTTTTCTAAGAAGGAGACTGTACATGTCAAACACTGTCACCGTTTTCCCTTGGCATGTGGCTGTACCATCTGCTTTAATAACACAACTCCTCAGAACAAGACCCGCTTTCTTCTATTTTTGTGAGGCGTCATCCCTACTCTGGTACTTTGTGCTTATTAAAAGCCTTGTTAGGAGTTCAGTACACCCGGTGTATTGTATTTACTTTGATTCAGTCATGTGACTTTTCTCCCTGCACCTTTTTCTTATTTTCTTGGACATGCCGACCATATTGAAAAAGGATTGGTGTGATTCAATTCATTGTTACCAGTGGAAGCTGCCACGTGATCATTGCTGGTGAGAGATGCCTCACTGTTGACGCCACAGTTGTAGCAAAATAAAGACAAATTTATTTAATCTCCCTCTTCAGCAGGCTGCTTGGCTCCTGATAGAATCTGAATGCTATGTATTTTTTAAGGGAATCAGGCAAAGACACAGTGCAGCAAGGATTTGCAGGTTTGAGTGATACTTAAGCTGGAAATGGCCACTGACCTGGAAACCTACTAGGCACTAAGAGTCTCAACGGAAAAACGAGGGAAGTTAACGAAAGGCAATTTCTACCATCGCATAAAATGGTTTTCTTCAACTGAATAGTAAATCCTCCCAGGAACACATGCGCTGTTAGCTGCCAATGCAAATTTGATTAATTCAATTAAATACCTTTTATCTTAATATAAGTACATCAATGGCCAGAATTGTAGGAAAACTGACACAAGACAGGGATTGGTAAGTTACAGTGACAGGGATTTTGACATCATTCATTTGAAAGACAGTTTTTCAAAAGAGTAGAGCATGCAGCAGAACTGTTTTGTCAGGAACTTCCTACTATACTGTGCAACATGTACTTATCAGGAAAATAAGATATCAAGAAAATAAAATATCAAGTATGTAATGAGTGCCTAAAACAGGCGCCAACACTTTCACATCAGCTGTTCATTTGCTATCAAAACCTCCATTCACACTCCCGTGATGACCATAGTAAATCTGTCCAGCAGACCTGTGAATGCTTTTATGTCAGCTAATCAGTTACCATAATAAAAAATTTTAACGTGGCTAGTGGAGCATACAAAACATTTCACTTGCATTTCAGCATTTGTGTACTCCACAGTCTCTTGTAGCATTTTTTTTTCTTATGTTACAGTTACCAACAGGAAATGGCAGGACTGGATTTTTGTCCAACACATTTTGCCACCCCCCAAAGGTGCTCCCTATATTTTTAGACCTATTTCTCACTTTGAATCATTCTATTTGGTAAGGCATCCATAATGCAACATTTTCATGAGTCAAAGATGTACTCACAGGAGGGAGATAGTTCATTGGGAAAGTGCCTCGCTGGCAAGTATAAGGTCCTGAGTTTGATCCCCATGTTGTACAGTATAGTAGGAAGTTCCTGACAAAACACGAATAGCCATGGCAACAACAGTGCCACACAGGGAGGTAAAGCTTAGCTTTGTTCTAAAGCCAGGCTGAAGCTAAGCAGATGTGCCAGCAGTGTTAGTGAGACTGGACTGGGTATGACAGTGAAACAAAGCTTACTTTGTGCGAGTGTGTGTGTGTGTGTGTGTGTGTGTGTGTGTGTGTATGTGTGCAGGGTCTCACTACACAGCTCAGACTCAGTGATACTCCTGATTTCTGCCTCCTTATGTTGGGATTACAGGCGTGCACCGCCACACCCAGATTCCTTCACTGAGTCAGTGCATCCAGGGGCAGGGTTGACACAGTACATGGTGCCAGGGATTGAACCTTGGCCCCTGCAATCACCTAAATAAATACTTACTCTGCAGCTTCATTGCTGGCCCGAAAGCTTACTTTTGTGGTAGAATTCAATTGGTATTTTCATTGTAGTACATATAGGGAGGTATTTCTGGAGCTACCTTTTAGGCAAGTACACAGCTGATGTGAAAGTGTTTAAATCTATACTAATTGTACCATATATGGTAGAGTTTAAGAATCTATTTTATTGACATTTTATGCTTTTCCCAGCTACGCATATATGATATGATAGGATAAGATATGACATGATATCATATAACATAATATGAAGCGCCTTAAAAATCGTCAAGAGCAGAGATATCAAGTATGTCCTACAGAAGGCAAGGAAGGCCAAGCACATGCACAGGGGCATGGGCAGTGAGCGGGTATCCAACGTGCTGCGGTCACGTGCACAGACTGCCTTGGGGAAGCAAAATTTCTTTCCATAGAGTGCTATGGTTATTTCTATTGTAGCTCATTCAGGACTTCAGTTCCAGTGCTCTTTGTAGAATTCAGTCACCAATGGTAAAAAAGGCTGATGCTTTTTATAAACACTCCATGAGTATTTAAAACTCAAGATTTTATTTTTGTGACATTTTTTTTCTGCTAAGATCTTGTTGCTTAACATAGTAAAACTCATACAATTAAAATTAATAATTCACCTATAGAAATATTCTAAAGAATAAATGTGGGTGTGACAGACTCATATTTTTGTGCTTTGATGATAACTTTCACATTGTGCTCCATTAAATTAAGCACTAATTGATGACTTCCAGGACAGGAGCAGGAAGAATAATGATGACTGCAAAAACTGATGGGCAATAAAAGAAACAAAATTACAGGCATCAAAGTCCAAAAATGTTGATTTCACATGAGTGTATTAAATATTTCTTCCAACACAGTAAATATTCAAATATGAAAACTTATGTTAGACACAGACATGCCCATTCACTATCAAGTGCCCTATTATTCATTCATTGTCTGCTTTCTGCTCATTCAGAAATAAATATCATCTCTTTCGTTTACATAGGAATTTACCTCTTATCCAAAGGCACCCACTGAGGAAATTACAAATTAATAGTTGTGATGTACATTGTTATTTATTTTAAGTATTGGTATCAACAATATTATTTATTTCTGCTGAATCATGTTAATGTAATTATCTCCTAAGTTAATACATCTGTCAAGATTTGCAATGAATGTGCTAATGTATTTACATCTGGGTGCTAATCTTTACTGGGCTTATTTTGAGGGTTAAGGGTTACATTATAAATACCCTGAGAAACCATAGTAGAAATTAATTTCCTTTTAGCTTTTGTTTTCCCGGCAGTATGATAGTTTCCATAATATTTGCTAGAAAATGTACATGTGTAACATGTAGCTTAACAAAAATACAGCTTTCTCAAAACAAAGAAATAGATTTCTTACTAAGACAAGTGAAATGCAGAAGTTTTTCCCTTATAGATATGTTTAAGATGAAACATTCTAAAGCTTGTATTTTTCTATCATCATCATAGGTAATAAACAGATATTTGATTGGAGAATTTGGTAGAGAGTTTGGCATTATCTGACAGATCCAACAACAAGTCAGAAGACATCACAACCCTAGACTTCAAGACACTGTAAAGCTACAGTGCTAAAAATAACATGGAATTCAGAAAGAAAAAACAACAACAACAACAACAAAAACCCAGACTCACAGATTGATAGAACAAAGCAGCTCCAAACACCCTTCAAATGCCTTTTTTATTTTTATTTATTTATTTATTTATTTATTTATTTATTTATTTTTTGAGACAGGGTCTCGCTATGCAGTTGAGGCTGGCCTTGAGCTCACTTTTGTAGCCCAGGCTGGTCTTGAGCTCACACCGATCCTCCTGCCTCGGCCTCCCGAGTGCTGGGATTACAGGCGTGAGCCACCACGCCCGGCTTCAAATGCCTTTTTTAGCCATGGTAACAAAGAGTGGAAAGCTGGCGTCTGCATCCTGAGGAATGAACCTAGACTCCGGTCCCTCACCATGCACTCAACTGAAATCAACACGGATCAAAGTTCCAAATATTTAAGCAGAAATACTTAGTTGGCTGCAACACACAACAGGTGAAGTTCATGAAGACACAGTGCAGGAAAGATCTCTGAATGAACTTCTGATTGTGCCGGAAATAATACCAAGAGTCAATAAAAAGGATCTCATCAAAATAAAAAGCTTCTGCCACAGCAAAGGAAATCTCTGACCAAAGATGCGATCTACAGAATGGGACACATTGACAGGTAATCATCAGATGGATGAACAGTGTCTAGACTCCATAAAGAAGTAAAAATAATTAAATCCCCAAATGTAAAGACTCGATCTTAAAATGGGCATTAGAAGTGAACAGGCACTTCTCAAATGAAACACAAATGGATAACAACTGTGTGAAAACGATGTTCAGATTCACTGGCCTCTCCAACAGTGCAAACGAAAGCAGTGCTGAGGTTGTACTTCACTCCAGAAAGAATCGCTTCCTTCAAGAAACTAACCAATAACCAATAAGGCCATGGGGAATAAAATGAGTCTTTCATTGTTGGTGGTGGGACTATATACTGCTACAATCACTATGGAAATTAGCATAGGGATTACGAGACAACTAAACTGTAAATTCCCTTCAACCCAGCTATCCCATTCTTGGTATCTTCCCAAAAGACTTTAACTGAGATCTGGGATTACTCAGTAGATTTCATTATACCTAACTCATGAAAACAACCTCTGTGCCCATCAGTAGACAGATGGGAAATAAAATGTGGTATTCATACACTGAACAACACCGTCACTCTCACACAGGGAAGTATGAACTTGAGTCAATGGTAAGAAATGGACGCACCTTCCGAACATTATGTGGAGTGAACCCTCCCCGAGACACAAGCCTAACTATCACAGGTTTTTCTTATAAATGAATTATGCAATAAAATATAAGCAGGAGTGGGAGAGAAAATAGTGGTGTAATGCAGGCTCAGAGAACATATCTAGGAGCATTCCTTCATTTACCAAATTGTCTTACAGGTTTGGTATGATTTTTTGGTCTATTAGTCTAGTTTAATCTGAATACAAGGATAATAATTTATAGGATCTTCTAGGTTGAGTAAATGAATGTAATAGTTGTAAAATACAAACTAGATGAAAGGAAATGGAATAAAAAAATTGAAATGTATAATATACACATACCGATTCCCTTCCACGAACGCAATCATTTTGCACTGCAAACATGTAACAATAAAAGTCAAAAGAGAAATTAATTAAATTAATTGATAGATTTAATTAGTGCATAATTTTAATTCCTTGAAAAGCCCAGAAGTACTTGAACATTATAGCAGATGAACTATGCATTGAAATGGAGCCCACAACTCTCCAGGACCTGTGAAGGTCGCCTCCCTCTTCTTGCACAGGTACCTCCTCCTTACCCACTTTAATGATCCTAAGGTCGTGATGTGCCAAACACAAGGCATCCACACCAGCACGGGCGCAGGACAAGGAAGCTCTGTTTCTCATAGTGATGTTTTCTAGAAGCTGAACCCCAGATACCTCAAGACATTGGAGCTCGGAGTGCACATACAGCCACATAATTACTATATAACTAAAGCAAAAACATTTCATCTGTTCCCATCCAACCCTAGGTTTCCCTTGATCCTAATCATGCCTCCATGATCATCTCTTCCTTTTGAACTGTGCTTCTTGTATAACCTAATATTGAAGCTGAAGGTCTCTGTCCCTCCAGAATGCAGAGTTAAGCATGCGCCCTGCCAACTCCCGTGCATGTTGAAGAGCACTACTGTTCCGCAGGCCACTCAGGCTGTCCTTGGTGCAATGCCCTTCACCTTCCGCGTTCCCCAGGCCTTCCCTGCATCCTGGCATTCACTGCACCCCATCAGTTCCATGACAGCAGTGGCCTTGATAGATTTTTTCCATTATTCACAAGTTCAAGTCCTACTTCAAGCACTTCCTACCTGATCTATCTCTTTTTAGAGACAGTTTAAATGTGTATCATGCACTTCAAAAATCTCATTGTGGTTGTTAATTACCACATAGAATTACACTCAGTTGCTCCAGTCTTCCCCGGCATCAATTTCCACTGTTTGCTACAAAGCTTCCGCAGAGTTGTCCAGGACAATTCACTCTGCATGCCTCTTCCTTGAAAGTGGAGCCTGTCGAGCACTCCTCATGTCCGCTGCTCCTCCAGAGCTTCCTGTTGCTTCATTTGGAAAGACAGTAGGTGAATGAGCAAATTTGTTGGTAACTGTACTAAAGAAAAGCGTGGTGTAACACTGGCAGACTCACCATCACCCCTCATGTTTGTAAAAGCAAACTGGAATGAAAGAAGTACGTATATGGACATTCCTTGTCTAGAGTTCTGTGTAACTAAATAAAGAAAAAAATGAGAACAGACTTTGGCCTTTAAAAAACGATACCAATTCCAATCACACACTTCTTTCTCTTTTTGGTAGACTGCATGCAGATATTGCTTCCAATTTAGGATATTACTTTATGATATTACTTATATTTAAGATATTACTTTATTTATGTTAACTCTTAGTCATGCCAATAGCTCTATGTAATCAGTATAGAAAAGTAAAAATAGCACAGATTACTACCTTTCCAATTCATCTACAACCTTGAAATCGAACTCAGACAAAATGAATTTTCTCTGGCAACTTTAAATACTCCTTCACTAATTTACAAAGATGTTCGGCTCCCTGATCCAATGTTAAGAAACCTGCACATTCTGATCCTCACCTTTTCCCCCATCACCCTTGACACCACTATTCTGACTCCGTGCTGTGATCTCCAGTGCTTAGCACATCCCAAGCTATCAGATGCTGCTGCTGTAGGACAGAAAATATATGAGTAATTATATATGGAGATTTACTAGGTAGGCTTGCAGGATCCGAGGCTGATGAGTCTAAAATGCCCATCTGGGCACAAGAGAGCTGAGAACCTGTAGCTGCTCAGCCGGAGAAGTCGGAAGCTGTAGAACAAGAGGGTCAAGGAAGCAGCACCAGTCCAGCATCAAAGGCTCAGAGGCTACCTGAGGGTCACTGGCACACGAGTGTGATGGGGAGGCGTAGAGACAAGCTGGAGCCCACGTACAAAGCGGTAGCACTGAGGGGTACTGCCAGGACCACTTCTTCCTTCTTCCCCTGTTTGTTCCATCCAGGAAACGAGCCCACTGGTTGGGGCCACCCACAGCCCAGGTGGGCTGCCCGGCTTGGCCAGCTGGCCTGTTTCCCACATCCCCAGCCACACCGAGGACTCTGCTTCCTGCTCTGCAGGTATTTCTTACTTCTCCCAAGTGGATATAACATAATGGAAGTTCCCACTGTAGCTTCTCCCTGGCACAGCTTTTTTTTTCATATTCTTCCTTCAACCTTCCCTACATTTACAGAATGAAATATGCAGTCTTCTGTTATCAGCTTGTATTAACAGTTTTTGCATAGTTTAATTAACTACCTCCATATGATCTCTCCATTTGCAACATCTAATAGAGCATTCTAACTCCCCTAGAATTTAAATTATTCCCCCCAAGATACAGCAATTTATGAATATATTTCTCTACATTACGGTAAAAATTAATTGAAGAGAATTATGTGCTATTTTACTTTTTCCTTTTCATAGAAGAAGGAAAATGTTAATAAATATAAAATGATTAGGATAGTGCCTAATACATGGCAAACCCTCAATAAAAATGAGATATTATTAGCTAGAGAAAGTATTGCATTTTCATGAGAAATCCAGTAGGAACAGGATCCCTTGACTTGAATATTATTACTCAAATTAGAGTAGTAAAACATCTGCACCTTAAACTAAATGACAGTCCCATATTTTTATACAGTAAGTCATGGTCATCAACGCAAATTCTGAAATCTAATTCCATTTAACTCTAAGGCTAATACTACCCATAGTATGTTTCGTTGTCTATCAGTCCAGCGTTGCTCACTAATAAACTAATTGTACTGCCCAATCCTGAAGTTAAAATAAGAATTAACAAACTGCTAATTCGAATACATAAGCTGTTGTTGGCTCACTGTGCCCTTGCTGTGTCCTCCGATGAAATTTTTCATCTGCCAGTGAACCATTCCAGGGCTGAAGCAGCCTTGGTCTACCAGGCGCATGATGCAGCTGCCTGGGGAGATAGGAAAACAACCTGTCATGTCAGGCCAAGCTGCCTCTGGTTATGAATAAAGTTTTATTAGAACTAAGCCATACCCATTGTCTGCATATTGATTATACTAGTCATCATAGCAGAGATCAGTAACTGTGAAAGTCCTTCATATCTGGCCTTTTACTTTTGAAAAATAATTGACTTCAATCTATTCAATAATTCTCAACTCGGGTGAACATTAAATATCTTACCAAGAAAGTTCTACCTTTTGAGACTTTAGTCAAATTTATCTGCAGTGGAAATGTAGTGTTTTCTCATTTATAAATAAGAAACCTTTTAGATGATTCTAATGTATATGAAAGATTAAGAATCATTGGCTAGGAAGACCCTGAAAGGACGGGTATGATGACTACTGTATAGGATACAAATACGAAAAATTTGTTTATGTCATATTTCACTATTTTGTAATATGCCTGCTTGGTAAAGTACTGGTGTTGTTTAGTCACTGATTTACTCAAGATTGACAGTGTATAAGCATTTTCAGGCCCAATTAACAAAGCCATTCGAAAAGAGTAAAGAGAGGCTTCCTGATAATAGCAAGGAGACCCTAGCACCTACTTCATTTCCCTAAACACAACTACTTTTCATTCCTGAAGATCAGGCAGAGGCAGTTAATTAGAAGATCATTTGTGGCTTGATTAGTAAACCTCCCTTGCAGGAAAACACGGAATGCCTCTTACATTAACCACGACTGCAGCAAGTGGAGCACAACTTCTGCACTTGCCCTGTTGGTTACTCATCTAATTTCCTTGTAACTGTAGGCACTGTTGTCATGCCTCTCTGGTAATAAACATTGATGCTTGAACCCTTGTTTTGTTTCTTTTTCCTTCTCTTCTGATAGATAGGTAGACAGACAGACAGACAGACAGACAGACAGACAGACAGACAGACAGGCAGACAGCTCAGCTCACACTTGTATAAGGTTTTAAAATTATTTAATCTCGATTTTTGCCTCGATCGTGTGTGTGTGCTGTTCATGTGTGTGTGTGCGCGCGCACGTGCACATGTGCATACATGTGCATATGCCAAAAGAGACAGAGACTACTACTTAAATTTTTGCAAGGTTGAAGTTTGCAGCTCTTATCATTCTACTTTTATAACAGTCTGGTAAACCTCTTGAAATTATGGCAAGGTCCAAAGAAGAGTCATTCAGTGAAGTTGATATCTCTAGGGTTTTTCACTTATTCAATCCATGAAAGATGGTCGAACTCAGTTCCTCCGACGGGCTCCAGTGAGGCTATGGAGGTAGATGCTCAGAGGGCCATCTAGTGTGCGGAACATCCAGGGCCAGAGGTATCCCATCTGGCATTATTTAACTGTCTTACGTCAGCCAGAGACAAACTGTACTAAAACTGCTACGCCCGTCCCCTTAATTCTATCTGTGCCAACCACTGTGACTTTCTGGATCCCTTAGCCTGGCCTTAAGACCCTCTTACAGTTAGCCTGCATCACCTGAGCAAGAACAGAGATCCAGGCACGGTGGAGTCTACCTCTAGTTCTAGATGCTCAGAAGGGAGAAATGGCGAGACTCAACTGGAGACCAGGCTGGGCAACCTGGAGAGGAGGAAGAGAGGGGAAAGGGGTGGAAGAAGAGGGCACCAGATGACAGAGAATGGGAAGAAACAGAACTATTTTTCCCCAATTCTTGTCAAAATATATAGCAACGCAGCTGCCTGGGTAAGGAGGTGCTGTGTTTAGCTGTTCTATGCACCAGAACTTTCGACTTCATGAAGAAAAATAGGTATGCCAGAAAACTTGTCCCAAGTTTGCACTGTTGCTATGGCCTCTACGGCAGGAGACATGAGCCTGTCTCTGATTCAGAATCAGGAGGGTAGATGTTCCTGATTAAAGGCCAACTTCAAATTCCCTAAACAGTGCTTCATATATTTATCACTTTTTCAATGTTCACCCTGTGAATTCAAGAAAATTAGGACTTCTTTCTGATCTCTTTCAGAAAATGACTCAGTCTCTCCTCTCGTTAAAGTCATGTGAGGGCTGGCAAGATAGCTCAGGTGACTAAGTATCTGCTCTGGCAAGCTGAGGGACCAGGGTTCAATCCCGGCTCCCACCTGCTGTGCAGGCCCTTCCCCAGGGCATACTGAGCCAGCGACCGAGTCCAGGCATGGTGGTACATGCCTATAATCCTAGTGATAGGGAGGCTGAAAACGGAGGATCAGTATAAGTCTGTACTGTGTAGTGAGACCCTGTACCAAATACATAAAAATAAATAAATAAACGAACTCCAGAACATAAAAAAGAATCATGTTTGTAAAATAATCTACTATATTTTTTTTAAAAATCCCTCTTCTCATCCCATTATACACCTTCATCATATTTGTCTCTTAGGCAGCACTAATATGCTTCAAACAATGCTGCAACAGGCAGTCTAATCATTACACCTGAGAAGGTTTTAGCCCTTAACCTAACATAAGTAATCACAAAACTCTTGGACAGATAAACCCAGAGGGATATAAAAGAGGAATGTGAGGAATTCAGTCTCACTCTTTCTATAAAATTATGGTCTTCACTGTGATGTGCTAGGCATGGACACCGATATGATGGGAAGCTATCACTGAAATTTTCACTTTCGTCGAGTGTATGGTAAAGTCCAATGGCCAAAGCATCGTTGTGCATTACCTTGTCTTTGCCTCGAATATGACAGAAGCCCTACTTCTGTGCTTTGCTCTCTTGGGACTGGGCTCCCCTTGCCTACTCATGGAGTGGAAGAGAGCTTGCTCGCTTCAGCACAGCTCCAGAAAAGAGAGGAAATTGTACACAAAGAAAGCCACTGGGGCCCCTGGACGTCTCATGTCTATTCTTCTTAGTTTATTTTTCTAAAGGGCATCAAAGGGATTTTGTCCAAACCGATCCTCCACGTTCCCTGATCACAGAATCAGAAACCCACCCATCAAGCTTAGCAAAGCTGTTCACTCATCGCCATGGCAACAAATGAGAAAAGCTAAGTCTGTTACTTCATGTGAGAGCAGAGAAGTAGGAACAGACGAACTCTCAAGAGCCAATAAAAAGTGGAAACACTATTGCCATGTAAGTGCCTTAAAGAAGACGGTTTAAGGGGTCTATGGACACAATGAGATACAGAAATTATCCAGAAATGCTTTAAAATACTGTGGAACCTTCCTTTAGAAATGGCCTTGAAGCTGGTTAAGCTTCAGTAATCAAATAAGCAAATTCTGAACACCACTCTGCACTACCACTATTTCAGTGGTGAGCCTTTCCTGGAGATTGGCTCCACATCACATGCTGGAAGGCAGCTGGGCATCATCATTTTAAGATCATGAGTTAGTCTTGGCCTTGCTTTGCTTCAAACAGCAGAAATCCTATATCATTAAAATATGCCAGTTGGAGTCCAAATGGTATTTCTTTATATTTATTTCCAGAGGAAAAAAAAGAGTGCCAAAATTTCCTTCTTGAAATAATTTATCTTTATCTCATAGTTTGAAAAGGCAGAAGGAAAACTAAAGGGAACTTCATCAGCTTGGCTATCTCAAAAATGAAATGAAGATTGAAATCTTTGCTAACAGAGTCTTCACCACTGAGCTCATTTTGAAATGAACTAAAAGGTAACTTTCCAATCATGGAGGTCTATAGGATATCTATATGTTACCAGCACGTTAGCGCAGATTTTATATTTCCTGCACGCAATGTTTACTGTTAGCCTTTGGTTATAGGTTTTAAAAATCAAGATAATCATGCATGCACCATCTCAAAGAACATCCATGAAGGACAAACATGAATTATGAAATCATAATCCCGCAATGTCTCAGCTGAGAGCCCTTAGAAAAGTAACTGTACTGTTCCAAAGATTTGCCATCTATAAAATACCATACCTCCTGATCAGTGTAGCATAAAGAAGATGAAGGATTTCGCAAAATGCAAGTCTCTGAACAACACATAGCAGTCTAACCATATTGGTAACTCTCATAGTCAGTAGTATCTAGATTTCTCCTTGCTGTCCTGTGCATCAGTCCTTATGTAGCCAAACGTGTGTTTTCAGAAAAGCATTTGGACGGAAAAGAAACATGAAAAACAGGATTATCCATGGTTCTCCAGCTGAATTCAGGCTCGCGACTTGAGATGGGAGTTTTGGCACCAGCGTGAGGATGGTACAAAGCTGTCCAGGAGAGACTGCCGTAGTCGAAATATATTACTGTCTGCCTGTGTGAATTATCTTCTCATGCTGTTGAGAGGACAGTGCTTACCTGAAATGCTGCAGTATCATAAAACCATTCTTCACTAATATATGCTGGTTGGAAATGGGATATATCAGTCAGATGGGGCTCTCCTGATGGAAAGTTTCAGTAATCATGTCAAGCAATCAATGGGTTTTATAGCCCATAATGGATGGATAGATCTTTCACCAAAATAGCTTAAGTACCTAAAAGCTTTAGATAATTTTGTCATTATAAAATTCACTTGTTTAAAGACAAACTGTTTTCTGAACTAGACCAAGCAAATTCTGTAAATCACAGTTCTGAAACTTTGCTATTATAACGCCATATAGTACCTTTCTTTCTGAAGGAGAATTGGGACACCACAAATTCATTTGTGTGTCTGGAGATACCATTAAGCAAAAAATATTCCACGTGAAAAGCTAGAATTTATTATTGTTCTTTTTGGCATAGTAAATCAAGCCTCGCTATGGGTCACTGAGTGCTACTGCTATCATCTCCCACATTGTGCCTTCAATCTGGCTTTCAAGTTATAAATTAAAATAATCATAAGGGCTAAAAGGTTCCACATCATGAGTTGTAAGTAGATCTTCAAAACTATGTGGCCTGTTTTAACACAAACATTGTGTGTATATGATGCCAAAGAAAATTCTTCTATCAGTTAAAAGGCTTGTGTTTTTGTTGTTGTTGTTGTTGTTTTGAAGAACGTGAAAATGACATGGAATTTCAAAATAAGCTGATAAGAAATAAAGGTTGTTACATTGCACACTGTTATCTTTAAAGCAGCTGCTGTGATTACCAGATAATGTTATGTACAACTGATCTATGTTTATGCAATAACTGTTCTTTTCTTTTTGCTTTCTTTTCTTTAATTTCGTACTGAGGATGGAACTCGTGACCTCATTCTTGCCAGGGAGGCACTTGTGCCACTCACCTGTATTCTCAGCCCTGTTGCTTTCAATAAACCAATAGAAGTTAGTAGCACAATTACCTTAGCTATCTCATGTATATATGTATATTTTTCCCTTTTTCCTTTTCTTCTTTCCTCCATCCCAGTCCTTCGTTCATTTTGAACAATTGCTTTCCCTTTCACAGTATTTATTGTAACTTTCAGACTTCTTTATGTTTTCAGTTCCTTACACTAGGGAGACAATACAATGATTGCACCTGTGAGTCAGATTGATTTCACTTACGAATATGGTCCCTAGTTTCATCCATTTACCTAGGAATGCCTCAACGTTAGCTTTCTTTGCAGCTGAGTAATACATCATTGTATAAAGGATCACATTTTTAAAGAATCAGCTTTTTCATCTATTCTTAAGTCAATGGGCATTTAACTTATTTCCCAGATTTACCTCTGACAAATTGTGCTGCTATAAACATGGGTGCGCATGTACTGCTTTGGTATGATGTGTACGGATCCGTTGATCTTACTGTGATCAGTTCAACCCCGGGAAGACAACGCGGTAGGAACGAGAAAGATAGATAAGACGAAAAGTTGGGCTAGGTGGTTGCCAGTCTGCCTGATGGGAAATACTAACTCAACTCACTCAGAAACGATCCTTTATTTACACTTCTACTAACTTTGTATCCCATGATACAAGGCTAACCAGCAACCACTAGCTGGCCTAAACCAGACAAGATATTTTTCTCAGCAGGACGTTTTCCTCAGCACTGGAATAGCTTTCTGTTCCAGGCAGGGAGGCCCAGTCTCAACTACACACACTTGATTAAAGTCCTGGCTTCTTGCGGCTCCCAACAATGATGTTTTCAGCTCTTCTGAAAAAAAAATACTCAGGAGAATAGCTGGGGTGAATGACATCTTTAATCCTAGTTCTTTCGAGTAATTTACACATGGGTTTTCACAATGGTTGCATCAGTCTACACTACCACAAGCACTGGAGAAATGTTTCTTTTTGTCCACAAAAGTGGACCAAGTGTCCCAAAAGCACTTGCTGTTGGCCGATTTCTTGGTAACAGACATTCTTTTCAAGGCGAGGTAGTATCTCAGTGTTGTTTTAAATTACATGTCTTAAATGACTACCGGCATGTATCATTTTTTCATATATCCATTTGTCATTTGTATTTCTTAATCTGAGAATTGTGTATACTACTCCGATGTCCATTTTTATTGGGTCTTTGAATTTTGAGAGCCTGATTTTTTTCAATTCTTTATATGTTCCAGATAGAAATCCTTTCTCTGAGGGAACTATGGCTAACATTTTTTTTTCCAATCCATGGGCTTTGTTTTTACTCTGTTGATGATTTTACTTGTGTCTTAGTCACTTTTTACTGGTTGCTGGGACAAATACCCGACACTCAAAATGAAGGAAGGAAAGGTTTACTTAGCTCACAGTTCGTGGAGGTTTCAGTCCATATTCGGTTGGGCCAAGGCTGAATGGAACAGGGCAGAGAGCATCCAGTACATGGTGGTGGAACAGCAACAAAATGGTGGCAGAGGTAGCCAACCAAACAGGGTTTCAGAGAAACAGCAACAGCTCTAGCCTGTCTCTCTCGCTAGTTCTTTATATTACATTCAGGCTCTCTGCTTTAGGATATCCGCCCTAGACCACACCCATAGTCTCAGCCTTACTCAGACCAATAATCCCATCAGTACTAAAACACATAATCCAAGGGATCAAGAATCAAGTCTCAAGCTATAGAAGCTACACCCCATGATTGCATGAGGCTTTGGGGGGACAACTAGACATAAACCATAACATTCCGACCCTGGACCTCCAAAGTCTCATACATATCCATTTTTACAAAAGACAGTTTAGTCCATCTGGAAGAGTTGCCAAAGTCCCAATAGTTTCAGCATTGCTGAAAACACCAAATCCCAAGTCTCCTCCAAGATCCAAGGCAAACTCTCAACTGTGAGCCCCTATACAATAGAACAGTTAAGCATATCCAACATTCAAAGGTAGAAGATAAACACTATAATTCTAAAAGTTGCAAACAAATAACTAAATAATAAATTAAAATGTAATGTGTCACATAAATAGTACTGAAGTCAAACACAAAAAGCAAAACATACATGATATTGTGGATAGATTTAACCCTTCATGGTAAAAAACCCTGAAAGAAGTAAGTACAGGTAAATTTGAGAAAAGCTATTTATGACAAAGCAATAGTCAAAATCCCATGAAATGCCAAAAACTGAAAGAATTCCCTACTAAAGTCAGGAGTGAGACAAACATCACCAATATCCTCACTACTTTTAAACACAGTATATGAAACAGTATCCAGAGCAGTCTGGCAAGAGAAAGAAATGACAGGAATACATATAGGAAAGAAAAAGCTCAACCTTTCAACAGGTGTGAATGGCCTGATTTTCTATATAGATACCTGAAAAGCTCCACCAAAGATCTCTTAAAATCTATAACCAATTCAACAAAGTATGATAAAAAATACACATAATTATTTAAATTTGTGTATAGTAAAAACGAAATTGAAGAGAAGAAAATTATGAAAACAAAGAATTCACAATAGCTTCCAGGAAAATAACGTCGTTAAGAGCCATCCGAACCAAAGAAGTGAAAGACTTGCACGAAAAACTACGGGGACCTGAAAAAGGTCATCGAAGGGAACATCATAAAATGTGAAGAGGTAACTTGCTCCTGGATGGGCAGGACAGATTTTGTCAAAGGCTCGTACTCCCAAAACTGTAGTACTGACTCAGTGCAGTCCAAATCAAATCCCAGTCGGCACAATGTATAATCTAGCAAAATGATTTTCACATTTACATGGAACCCAGAATAGAAAATACAATTTTGATTAGTTAGAGTAAATCAGGAGGAGTCATAATACCTGACTTTTAACTTAAGTATAAAGCAACGGTGATAACAATAGGACAATGCTAGAACAAAATCGAATACATGGAACAATATATGAATTAAAAAGGCTAAGATCCCATCATATCAGAAAGAATATTAATTACCAAGAAGTCAAATAACAAAAAATACCAGTGAGACTTTAGCTGCAAAGAAAATCTTCCGCATTGTTAATGAGAATGTAAACTTGTGCAACTTTGATGGAAATCAGCATGGAGACTTCTTCAGTAACTATCATAAGAAATTCCCTTTGACTCAGCCGTCTCTTTTCTAGGTAGTCTACCATGAAGACCTAAAATATCACATTACAGTAACACATACCAACAAATGGGTTTAACAACACAACTCACAATGGCTGAATCCTGGAAGCACCCTGTCTACCCATCAGTAGACGACTGAATAAAGAAGATGTAGAATTTTTACCAATAAAATAGCACTGGAATACAAAAGAGCATAGAATGGAGAGACTTGAAGGAAAATAGATATATCTAGAACATACAAAGTTGAGACGCAAGAGCAGACACACGGTCGTAAATACCATCTGGTACCTGCTATTTGTGTAAGGCAAAGTACAAGCAAAGAGGCTACTAAGCAGTGACTAGAGGGTGATAAATGTGGATGGCTCGTAAATGGGAAGGTTTCCAAGAGAGTAAGGACAAAAGCTACAGGGAAGGAGAGAGAGGGAGAAAAAGCTGTGCCGTGTACAGAAAGCGCATACCCTCAAGACTGTGAACGTGTTATATGCCAGAAACAGGAGCTAAGATTAATCATATCAATAAGCAAGGAAATGAAGAAAAGGGAGTTAGAGGAGGACGGGGAAAAAGAGGAATAACATTAAAAAAGAAACAAGATGTATTACATGCATAAACTCTTCTACAAGAAGATTATAAATTGCATGTTTTGCAGACATGTACTAATACGATAATGCACTGAAAGGAGGGAATAATGGATATATGATGATAATTATAAAACCAGGTGAAAGAGTGTACATTTTCATTTTTTCTGATAAAAGCTAATAAAAATTTACTATGATGTCTAGCTCTAACAAAGACTGAATGGGAGCCAGTGGAATAGCTCAGCAGATTAGAACACGGCTTAGACAGGCTTAGGCAAATGCAGGGATGAGGACAAGATCCACATGCCTCACCAGGCCCTCCCCAGGGTGGTCAGAGCTGGCCGTGAGTCTGGGTGTGGTGGCACACTCCTGTAATCCCAACATTGTGTAGACTGAAAAACAGGAGGATCACCACAAGTCTGAGCTGCACGGTGAGACCCTGTAACAACCAAATACAGCAGTCCCGTATGTGCAGCGATGCCTAAGCCCATAGGAATTCGCATCTTGCCCTAATGTGACCCAGGTGCTCGGCCCAGAGCTAGGTTTTGGTTATGCTTTATCACCACTCCTTCCTTTCTATTGTTCTATGTTTTCCATTATGGGTTGGACATATTTACCCTAAGCCATTGGAAATGTGCAATCTTTAACTTTATATTTTCACCAGGACTCTAAGCAATGCTGAAACTGCTAAGGTGTTGACTGCTGGTGATGGATTGCATGCATTTTTCCATGAAGAGCCAGGCATGTCTTACAGGGAAGAGGCACGGAGTGTTTTTCAATAACTCCTATGAACCTTTTTATGTTTAAAGGTGGAGTCTGGGGAAGGGATATGGTCCTGGGGCGCTGTGCCCATTAGTGGGTCAGCCCGCCCAGGGCTGAAGGTTCTGCTGGGAAATGGGACTTGTTAGCAGAGGCAGGCCCTGTAGGCGTGACCGGAAGGGGGTCTCCTGCCTGGCTCCTCCCACCTTCCTGCGCTCCCTGGCCTTAGCCATCCCAGCAGCTCGCCTCTGCCAGGCCCCTCTACTGTGCTGCTTTGACCTTGGAGTCAGCCACTCATGGACTGTCAATGTGAACGAGCTAAACTTTAGTTCCTCAAATTGAAGTCACAGGGTTCTATGTTTTTCAAGACAAGAAAGTGACTAACACATATGGAAAATGTTTTAAACTGAAAAAAAAAGATGTTTTAAAGTTAATGATACATTATTAAGTATAAGAGCATCAATGTATTAAAGCAAGGGGGAATTTTCAACATCTTGAGATTTACTGACCATATATATTTTACCACGATCACTTTTTATTTAAAATTTGCTGTGTTTCTGTCACATCTCAGTGACCAAACAATTATCATAATTTCTATCAGATTAAAAAAAAAAACAAAACAAAACTATGCTTTGGCTTCAAGACCTACCACTGTGGGGTCTTCCCGTTTGTTATGGTTTATGTCTAGTTGTCCCCACAAAGCCTCATGTAATCATTGGGCGGGGACTTCTATAGATTAAGACTTGACTCATGAGTCATTGGGATTATGTGTTTTAGTACTGATGGGATTATTGGTCTGACTAGGGCTGTGACTATGGGTGTGGTCTAGGGCGGTTATCCTAAAGCAGAGAGCCTGAGAGGAATATAAAGAGAGACAGAGAAACAGACTAGAGCTGTTGTTCTGCTGCCGTGTTTGGCTGGCTACCTCTGTCACCATTTTGCTGCTGTTCCACCGCCATGAACTGGATGCTTGGGCCAGCCGAATATGGACTGAAACTTCCACAAACTGTGAGCTAAATAAGCCTTTCCTGCCTTCATTTTGAGTGTTGGGTATTTGTCCCAGCAACAAGTAAAAAAGTAACTAAGACACCGTCCTCAGAGTATAGATGGTTTATATTCGTGCAGGCCCTGGAAATCGAGAAGCCTTGACAGAGCAGCCAAAGTCATTCACCGGAGAGCTGCTCTGCAACGTTCTGGGAATAGCGGCACTAGTGCACAAAATAAAATATTTGGAGGGGGAACAACGGCACTGTGTCTTATAGTGGAATCAATTTTTAAAAGAAAAGCAAGCAGCCACCATATTCTTTTTTATTTATTTAAAAATTTACTTTTAACTGACACAATTTCAGATACTGTACACATCAACAGGGCTATTAGGCAATGTTTTGGTGCATATATTTGATACTCAAGTTTTATGCTATGATAAATGCATTTATGTCTGCAGAAGCCATTTACTTGTGATGAAAAACTTCACATCCCTTCTTTCTACTTTTTGTTTTATGTATTTAGCTTGTATTAGTACCTATTTGCAGTCCAAAATGTTTACATGTACTGTGTGGACTTGGTACGCTCACAAATAACATGTTAGTTTCTTTGTCATCCCCATGAAACATTCACCATATTCTGACCAAGCCTCATGTACAAATCACGTTGTCTCTATTACATACTTGAGACTGTATTAGGCACTTATGTTTATTGTTCTCTGATGTTACAAGTTTATTTAACTTGGCTTTCAAGTTGAGGATAAACATTTTTAGGACAGGAGCAATATCTCCTCACTATGGTTTGTGTTCGCACTGGGTATAGCGCGAGGACTTATTCGGTGATCTTCTACTCAGAGTCTGAATATCTGTATTTCCAGAGGGCAAGTTCTTATTGTATTTAGAACTACTTCACATTATCTGTCATTTACTTATTTATTATGGTACTGGGGACTGAACTCAGGACCTTTTGTTTGCCAGGCAAGCACTTATTCTACTAAGCTACCTCTCCAGCCCTACGTTTTCTGTCTTTTAAGAAAGGTCCGGGAGATAGCTCAGTGATGAAGTGCCTGCTTAGGCAAGGTGGAGCACTGAGCCAGCCACCAAGTCTGGGCATGTTGGTGCACACCTGTAATCCCAGTGCTGGGGAGGCCGAAAACAGGAGAAACACTGTGAGTCTGAGCTGGGTAGTGAGGCTCTGCACCAAAACCATGGGGAAAAAAGTTGCCAATAAAACTACTTTTTTTTTTTCCCCATGGGTAGAACACGGTGGTGAGGGCTTGACCCCTGGGTGCAGTGCTGGCCTATCCCTGAAGGCACACTGAGACAGCAACTGAGACCAGGCATGGTGGCACATCCCTATAATCCCAGCACCTGGGAGGCTGAAAACAGGAGAATCACTATGAATCTGATTTGCATAGTGAGACCCCGTAAACCCTACTGTGGCATATTATTATTATTATTATTATTATTATTATTATTATTAATTATTATTGTTATTATTATTTTGGAATTGGGGATTGAACTCAGGACCTCGTACTTGTCAGACAGGTGCTTATGCTGCTAAACCATACCCCAGCCATAAAAAGGATTTCTATTTATGAAATAATAAGCAGATTATTAATGTAAGGTACTGTAAGTCAAAATTACAAGAATTAAGATCTATACAACACTACTAATAACATGGTGAAACATAAGTAATTCTGTATAATATTGCATAGGTTTGGAATATGCTTGTTTATATATGTAAATTATAGTATTTTGTGTGTAATAACATACATCAAGGCTATGTGTATAATAAAGGTTATTCGTCTTGCATTATAAAATAATCTAGAGGAATAGACAGTGTTTCATTAATGTCATAAGAATCTTTCATTCATTTGTCCTACTAAGGGTTTAGTAGTAAATAAAATAATCAAATTTTTCCTAAAATTTTATTACAGTTCTGTTAGAATTTGAGCATAAGAGAAAAAGGAAAAAAATGGTTTATATATTATATTATATTATATTATATTACATTATATTATATGACATGTGATCATAATATGCTGTGAGGTTTTTAAAAAATAGATGAGAATAAAAGATATATGGCTATTAGCCTGTCAGAATACTTTATTTACTTCTTTGTGTGTATTTTGTACTCATGGCAATCCTCCCATTTTCAGGCTTCCCAGCGCTGGGGTTACAGGCCTCCCATCTTGCTCAGATTTGATAGCTTGCTCAGCGTCCCATTAGCAGGGCCAGTGTGGCATGTGGTGCCATTGGTACAACCCTAGTCCCTGCCTGTGTCTAAGCAAGGACTCAGGCCACTGAGCTATCTCGCCAGCCCTACTGTCTTAGTTACTTTTTACTCATTGCTGGGACAAATACCTGACACTCAAGATGAAGGAAGGAAAGGTTTATTTAGCTCACAGTTTGTAGAGGTTTCAGTCTATATTTGGCTGGCCCAAGGCTGAGTGGAACACAGCAATGAGCATCCAGTTCATGGCGGCGGAATAGCAACAAAATGGTGGCAGAGGCAGCCAACCAAACAGGGCAGCAGAGAGCAACAGCTCTAGTCTGTCTCTCTGTCTCTCTTTATATTACATTCAGGCTCTCCACCTCAGCCTCCGCCTTAGGCTACACCAATAATCCCAGAAGTACCAAGACCCATAATTCCATCAGTACTAAAACCCATAATCCCAGGGATCATGGATGAAGTTTCAAACTCTTGAAGTGCCCGCCCCTGACTCATGAGGCTTTGGGGGGACAACTAGACATACACCGTAACCCCTACGCTTCCCTGCCTTTTGAACTCACACATCCCATCACTCTTGACATTTTCTGAAACAGTTCTGGAAATCATTTTTTTAAAAAACTACTGGCTCTTTTCCTGTGGAGAGCATGGACTAATTCAGGGCTCCAGAAGTGGTTCTTACCACCTCAAAAGCACAAATAAATCTCAGAACATAAAACCATAGTGAACGCATGCAAACACTACACACACCTTGGCAGCAACATCCTCCTCATTCTTCCTTGGAGGCTCAAATCACATGTGGTTTCTCCACCCACGACTGACCATGCAAAGATGGCACCTCTGTAGCCAAGCAAAGTGCTTACGCTCTGCGTAGCGCATGCTCGGTTCCATGTGAGAGCCAGTCTTTCAGTAGTAGAACAAAAATAGATTCAGACAACCAACAGTGTTCGTTGCAATGTTAACACAGAAAGCTGAAAAAGGTTGCCTCTGCTACGTGGTCATAGTTCCCAAAGCCATCACTAGAACCCAAGACCACAACTACTTCTGGAGCTTTCCTAGAGCAGAGTAGATTAGGCTCTATGTGTTTATGTGTTATACACACACACACACACACACACACACACACACACGCTAGCACAGAGCTATAGAGAAAAGGTGTGTGAAAGAAGGAACAAACAGATCCAGGCATGTTCAAATGCTTCTCTAAAATATAAAGTGTGATTTGCTTTAGTTTTTTTTTTTTTTTTAACGCTAAATTCTATCAACACTATTTCTAAATATGTACTTGGAACTAAAACACTGCTGAATTTTATGATTTTAAATTTTAAAATAAGAGGGGCTGGGGAGATAGCTCCATGGCACAAGTGCCTGCTGGGCAAGTGCAAGGTTTTGAGTTCGAACCCCAGTCCTGCAAAAAAAAAAAATTAAAATAAGAGATGGCACCTGTGGTTTCAGTAGCTTACCAGTTTAGAGTGTTTCCCAACTACAGACTTCTTAGCACCTTACAGAGCTAATAAATTAGTGTTCCCAAGTGAAAGACTTCAAGGTAACTTGATGTTATAAAAATGTGTCATTGCAGTACTGGTATAAATACACTATTATGGAACTTATGTCTCAAAGCATTACTGCTATAGTGGACTTTAGAGTGATCAACACATATGTAATATGGATATAAAGAGAGA
The DNA here is from genome assembly GCA_004027025.1 of Myocastor coypus. Lineage (NCBI taxonomy): Eukaryota > Metazoa > Chordata > Mammalia > Rodentia > Myocastoridae > Myocastor > Myocastor coypus. The sequence goes on from PVJA010000170.1 coordinate 104,394, forward strand.
TCCCACATCTTCATGCAAGTTTTCTTACCTAATCTCATTCCATGCCTGTCTGCTTGGATATGAGCTCCTCTGTGGGACTGTGGGTGACGGGCGGAGTGGATCAACTCTAAGCCTGAGTTGACCCCAGTCTCAGCTCTTCACTACTTCAGAAGTGGACTTGGTGGGTCACATAATCACTCATGATCTCATTTTTCCTCTACCGAAGAAGATTTACACTATCTACCTTCCTGAACATAGGGTATCATCCATGACTTTCACATGTACAATGAGCACGCGGTGCTTTTCGGTTCCTAAGTGATAGCGGCCATTTGCAGAACACATTTTACTTATATCTGCATTTGTCCTGTTCTCTAGGAATGCTATTTTACTGACTTTCATTTAATTATGTCTCCCTACTTCATTGCTGATTAGAGGAGAGGGAAAACGCGAACTCATTTATGTTTGTGTTCTACATATTTCTGGGTTTTATATTAATTAATGTTACATACAGGCCAGCTGAATGAATAAGCATAATATATACGATATTTGCTATGGGGCCAACATTCATAAATTATGAAAGCATAGCACATTACAAACCTGAAAAATTGTAATAGCTGGTAGCTTAAAAACATGAGTTCCTAATGTACAGTATAGAAACCCCTAAGAAAATAATTGATGTTTTTCTGTTAAAGATAAAATACAAAGACACATATCAAACAATATCAAGGATCTTCTCAACCTGTGAACAATGGCCTTCCAATGCTATAGTCAAAGAGGTGATTCAGCATGGACTTTCATTAAGGATTGGATAGAAAACTACCAAATTTAGGAATAAAAATGTTTCAGATTGCTTGCTGTGGAAATAAGAGGAAAGACACTGGCCTGGTTATGTCATTTCCTATTTTATGCTGGAAGGATGCGGCTTATTTTGTTGTTCAACTAAATGAATGCTGGTAGCACTGCCCACGAATCTCAACACCAGTTCCTATGCTCTCCTCAAGAAGAAGACTATCGCAAGGAAACAGGAATTTGCATCTCTAAAGGAAATACCGCACACAATGCACAACTGCACGAGTCCACGCGTAGGATGAAGGGCAAAAGATTGATGTCTACGTGCTCAGGAACCATGGGCTGCATTTCTAGCTTTGTCCTAGAGGGCACTCAGCTTTATTCAACGACTGAAGAATGGACTCATTTTCTATGGCAAACCCCCAGATGCACTTGACACGAGGTGAGGTAGCTGTAGGAAGTAGTTCGTAAAACCCGGCTAAAGACTTATGTAACCTTTCCATGGGTCCTACTTAGGCAAGCATTGCTGTTCTCATGTTGAAAGTAAGGAAAGGAGAATCATCTACTCTAAAGGATGTCATCAAACAGCCCTGGATTTAGCATCACTTAGTGTCACTTTGCTAATTTTCAATTCTATATCCTCGCATAAGGTCCTCCTTCTGCTACACAAAACCTTTATGCTGTCCTTCATGAGTCAATTTCAGTGGAACCCATCTTACACAGGCGTTCCACATCGTGGTCTGAGCTTCGCTCCCGTGCCAAGCAGCCCTGAGCTTGCACACCGATGCACTCACACTGTTAGTGTCCACAGGGTCTGGAGCTTCTTATTTTGATTCAACATGAGAGCTAGGGTAGTATTCCAACTTTTCATGAATGATTTGCCCTTTTGATAATATTTCACCTGATACTTTAGAAAAATTGAACAGACGCCATCACTACAGGGCACCTTGGTTAGATCAGAGCCCAATATCAGAGGGACTTTTCCACAGTCTTTCCACATCATCAAGCTAAATAATGAATCTGAGGTTTCCTGATGTCTTTCCTCCCGTGAAGTTTAAATTAGACTTCGAGTCCCTTGGGTAGTATTCAAAAGAGTTCTAAAGACACTGTAAAAATATTGAAGGAAGCTAAATGAGATTCTTTTACTTAAATATACATACGAACTTCACTGAAATGAAAAAGAAAGTTAAGGTCAATGTTAATATCACTCTCCCAATACTTGACTTTATAGATAAATGCCAATAATTCTGAAGTTTTGCAAGATGGATATTTATAATTACTGCAGATTCCATTACCTAAAAAGCCAGCATTAGAAGATAAAAATTAGATTTTAATGAACAATTCTTTGGAAGGATGTCGTGAATTGGTATCTGGAGGATATAATCATGACTTAAAAATCAAGCAGATTAAATGAGTCTAGGAAAAGACTAGATAGATTAAAATAACTTCAAAGACAGGCCCCTCCTGAACCACTTTTTCTTCCCCCTGGGGGAAAACGAAGTAGGAAGAAAAGAAATGAGAAAGAATAATAAATGGGGTCTTTAAAAATGTAATTTGTGTTTTAATGCTTGTAGTTGATGGGGAAAATGTGGGTTGACAATGTTTACTGTTGTGATTTAGCCCAGCAAACCGAAGGCTTTGGCAGCAAATAAATAGCCGCATGGTGATGGGTGTGGAAACTCAGTGGCCTCCCACAGGATATCGTCCAAGCTCTGCCTTGTCTAATTTCATGAATCCACTGCCATCTTGGGAAAGCTTCATGACCAGGACAAGTTTACGGTATGGGTTTCCTAATGCAGCCTGGGAGCCCTGCTGCTGATGGGAGCTGAAATGATAACAAGCAGTATTGCTGTCACAGTCAATACATAGAGTGGTTTTCCATATCATACACTGTGCTAAATGCTCCATATCCATAAACCATGCTGACCAACAGGAATACATTAGCAAGGATATTGAAGAGGCCAGACTACAACTACCTTGACATGTTCTCAGCTTATTTTTCTTGTCTGAAATCATTATGAGTACCTAAGCAGTATTGTATTGGGAAGAGTTTACAAAGAGATCGACCTACTTTTATATTAAAGTAAGGATTATAATTTAATCTCCACAGTGATCCGGCCCTTCTGTCTATTCTCATAGGCGTCTATAATCTCACTTCATCCTGATGAAATGTCTTCTTTTTTACAGCTTCCTTCTTTTCCTCCTCTTTTCCCTGAGTTTTATTTCATAAACAAAGCAAGGAAAGTGCACTTGATGTACTCTGAGGGTGCTATTTGGTTGTCCGTAGTTTATTATGGCGACATCAGTGGTAAATCTCTTTGCAAATTGATGGTTATTGAATTGTTTGAGATATTTTAGTCCCTCCAGATACTTGAGGCTTGTTTGGTGTTACTGTTTTTGGTAGTGAATGTGTGTGTGTGTGTGTGTGTGTGTGTGTGTGTGTGTGCGTGTGTGTGCGTTGAGTAGAATGAACTCATAATTGTATAATTATAACAGGTAAAAGAGAACACTTTATATTATTTCCACCTTCTTTCTCTCCTCCACAACTCTTATTTGCAGAATAGGTAGGCCAGATTATTCTACTTCCTTGTATTTGGTAAAATGTTTCACCACAGTGTATATAACACCTATGAGTTCTTCCACGTAGGTCTTCAGAAAGCTCTTCCACTTTGGTTAAGATTTGGGTAAATTTACACCATATTTGTGAGGTCATCTATGAACATATTAATTAACACTCGGCCTCTGTTATCAGAATAATTAGAATAACTTGTGGAACTTCTTCACCCATACTAGATGATAGATACATTTCTCCTTGTCACTTGGAGTTGAGGACCCTGAATTTTTAATTCAATCAATAAATTCTATTGAATGATTTGTACCTAGGGTGAAATTGCAGGCTTACACAAAATTTTGTCCTTCAAGATCCCATTTAGAAAATGATTCTGCTGAACCATGCTCTTATACATACAGGATAGTTAAGACAATTGTCCCAAGAATCTACAAGAAGTTTTTTTTTTTTTTTTTTTTTTTTGGTCTTTTTTTGTCTTTTTGAAACAGGGTCTCACTATGCAGTTGAGGCTGGCCTTGAGCTCACTTTTGTAGCCCAGGCTGGTCTCGAACTCGCACTGATCCTCCTGCCTCAGCCTCCCGAGTGCTGGGATTACAGGCGTGCGCCACCACGCCCGGCTTGCTACAAGTTTTTGAGATTAGCAGTTAATTTGTAGAATTCTCACCCTGCCTAACTAAACATGCTAATATCTGTGAAATAAGCAACTTCACTGAGGATCACATTGTGTGTAATACTAAAACCATGCTTGCAATGCTTGCCATTCTAGTCTTCTAGATGTATGCTGCTGCTAATGTAATATCAATGATTACTACACTCTCCAAGGTAAATGTTTGTTTACAAAATAATAATAAGAGACAATGAAATAAAGTGATTCTTATAAAATATGTTTAGAAAAAAATGAATCTTACAAATTAGAGGATTTTATTACATTCCAGAGTTAAATACAAATAATTTGCAGTCTGCTTGCCTAGGTCCAAATCCCAGTTCTGTTGCTAAGTAACTAAAAGTTGTTAGGGATGTTATTTAACTTTTCTTTGCCTGAATTTCCTCAGTTATAAAATGGTCTTGCTATTAGTAATGCAGATTATCAATACCTGTCTTCATGGGTCACTGGAGGCTTATTTATACTGCAACAAATATAATTGACACGCACGCAGAATAAAGGTGACTACTATGTAAATAACAGAGGTGTTGCTCCTTAGCAGACAGGCTTTGAACTGCACTCGCAGACATGCCTGTAGCCAGTTATGTATCAGCAGTCATGTCTAGCGCTGTTGACGTGCGTACTTTTGAATCTGATCGTAACACTTTCAGAGGGAGATACTTTGCATAACGTCCAGATCTGTAGATATTTTAAGAAAAATATCCCAATTGTTTAGCACTGAGAGTTTTGTTTTCTAAACGGAAAGAAATATCCAGACATTGATGTCACCTACCCCATCCAAAGCCTATATGCTGCATGTAAGGTGCATTCCCCATATCTTAGGTCTCTTGAGTCACCCAAGCTGTCTTAGCATGAGATTTGTAAGGCTGAAATAAATGGAGGGCGCCACCTAGAGGTGAACATTACTACTCCAGTGATTATGATCATGGCCACGCCTGCTAGCCCACATTTATTAGGCATATATTATTTAATAAGCATTGTAATGGCCACATGTTGATTACCTAAATTACCGAGAAACGTGCAAGACAGTCTGCCAATGTATTTATACACAAGTGAAAAAACAAAGACTGTGAAATTCTGCTACCTGCCCAAGGTCAGTGACCAAGTCAGCAACAAATCCCAGGAAGGTCTGGCTTCAAGTCCCACTCTTTCCTGCCAAGTTACCCTGGCTTCACCTTGTCTGCTTTTCCACATTCCTTCACACGGCGCACATCAGCCTACTGAAGGAGCCCAGGGGAGGCCAGTCTCATCTCTCATTTTCACATGGGTAACTAGAGCACAGACAGATCACCAAAAAGGTAAACGAGAACAGTAGGTAAGCAAGGTGCTGGGACAAACGCAGAATTCTTTACCATCAGAAATGTTATGAAAAATAACTCAGAAAAAAAATCTTGCTGTCATCAATACTAAGGCCATTCTCTGAAGCATGACAGAAAATTTTCTTTCTCTTTATTTTCTTTCTTGTTTCTATTTTAAAACTTATTTTTATTATTAATACATTGCATGATTTGTCTTTATCATAGTTGTTCAGAGTACAAGATGCAGACCTGATTTCTTGTCTAAACTAGTACAGATCTTTTAGTTTTCAAGATACAATTTTCCAATTGCTGATGCTCAGCTTTATTTGAGAACATGTATATTTTAAATATCAACCCCTTTCTAATGAGGCAGACAGTCAGCGCCTTTCCATAAACGCTGCAAACTTGGAAGTACATCACAAGCGAGGGAAACCGCACTCTGTTTATGCAAGGAGTTAGGCACTTGCTACTCATTCTCAGTATGGTGCATACCAAATATTTTCACAACTTTACTACACATAATTTTGCAGCTGCTCATTAAATTTTGTTTATTATTTCATTGGGCTTCTTGGGGCTGAAACTATTATTGTTTTGTGGAATTATGTATATTATCAGGAACTATAATTTGTGCTGTCTGTAGGGAGGGAGCAATTTGTTTTACAAGTTCTTATCTTTTCTGAGTATCTGAGTATTAGTGATATGTGTCAATCTCACAATATATTAATTTGCAGTTGTTGAACTCATGTCTTCTTCCTTTCTCTGGAAAAAAACTCTAAAAAACAATTTACAAATTTACATAAGTATTATGAGATCCTGGTAGGCATTTATCAAATTATAATTGTCTTAAGTAATAATAATAATTTTTTTGGCAGTACCAGGGATTGAACTCAGGACCTTGTGCTTGCCAAGCGGGCACTTACTCTACTGAGCTATCTGTCTGGCAGTAATAATAATTTTCAACAGATGATATTATAAAGTGGTTAATGGTTAGAATTTTTAAAAAGAAACATGAAAACATTCTGGAGAAAGCTCTTAGAGAGCAATCCCCTCAAGTCCTATGAGTCCCACAGGTCCATCCCAGGAAGCCATGAGCTTTGGCAGGCAGTGGTCCTTGGGGATACAAAGGCCATCCTCTACTTGGTGTTGTTGTTGTTTTAAGACAGGGCCTTGTGAACGGTGAAGTTGCCACAGCTGGCTCAAATTCAGGATTCTCCTGCACCAGCCCGCTGCAATGCTGGTGTTATAGACAAACACCACCACACCTGGCCCCAGCACTATCTATTTATTTAATTACTTACGTATATACTTGTTTTCTTATGTACTTATTCCTAAATTTGAAACAGGGTGTCACTAATTGACCAAGATTTTGCTTTAATAATTCAGTAGTTAGGATTAAAGCATGTTGATATTGTGTCCCAGCATGCCAGCAAGTACCTCAGTTCTGAAATATTCATGGGCATTCAACCAAGGTAATCACTACATACATTTCTCAAATTCATTCACTGGAAAATTATTTTCTGACTTAGAAAAGGAGCAAAGCATATCTCAAAAACCTATGTAGTTAATCTTTTTTGGTTTTTTTGGTCTTTCTGAGACAGAGGCTCACTATGCAGGTCAGGCTGGTCTTGAGCTCACTTTAGTAGCCCAGGCTGGTCTCAACCTCACACCGATCCTCCTGCCTCAGCCTCCCAAGTGCTGGGATTACAGGCATGAGCCACCACACCCAGCTTCTGTAATCAGTCTTATGTCTACTTTTTTTTTTTTTCAAGATCAGGGATTGAACTCAAGACCCTGTGCCTGCCAGGCAAGCACTTATTCTACTGAGCTATCTCCCTGGCCTCCTTATATCTACTCTTATTATGACCCAAGTAACCACAGAGTGGCAGATATAATAGTAGAAACCCTAATAATATATCTGAAAGAATTTCTTGATTCCCCCCAAGAAAAAATTACATTGAGGATCGAAAGCCATGAGCACAACAAACAGATGAGCAAGCTCTGAGCTGTACTAGAATTCACCTTGATTTTATTCAGATTTACCAACTCAATCTAAAGTAATTGAAGATGTCATAGAAATACTGCCAGTTTTACCATAGTGTGAAGATAGTAAGTACTGTGAATAAAGAATTAAGCTCCAATATTTTAACAGTAAACTGCCACCATGTCATTTTTAATCTATGTATACAAAATAATTTATCATTTATATAGCACCGACTCCCTTGAAAATGTCAACACATCAATATGCCTTGCAGTCTCCAACAAGTTTTCAATCATCTTTACATGAGCAAGCAGTCTCATTCAAATGAACCAAACATCCTAATGTATTCATGCTATCATTGTTTTTTGGAAATCATCCAGGCCCTCAATAAGGCAGTGATTGGAAATGCACAAAGTATTTTAATATCCTAATTATTTTGATTTAACTTCCTCTAATAGTTTAAATTGATCCTGAATTTATTTAGAACCCATTAGAGAGGTGGATTTTTTTTTCCAACAGATCATAAACACAGGCTAAAGTTAATCTCAAGGAAAAATTAATTATTCATGTTTAAATTGCCAAAGCTCTTTTCCAAAAACCTGTCACTCCCTTCTACAGTCAGGCTTTTATTTTAATTCCCTTTCGACTTTAGGAAAGTAATTACCAGCAATGTCTACGTTATTCTGGAGAGCACTGAGGCCTTCTACAGCTGATCTGAGCACCAGGGAGACCCCAGAACTCTATGGAGAGAAGCTGGTGTGTACGCTCAATTTGATGGACCCATCTTGGGCTGCCATTTCTTGGACACTGACCTGCACCATGATCAGGACAAAGAGCCACGAGAACTCTCCTTCCTGGGTCAACACGCTGTAACCCCCACCTAGCAGACCTCAATAAAATGTGTTCACTTGAAACACATCACACACCCTGCAGCCATTTTGCTAAATTCAAACAGCCTCATCCTAAGAGAGCAGTCTTTGAACCCAATGGAAACACTGCACTTTCAAACCTGTTGGTAACCCACTGCGGCCCTGCAGCACCTTTTGGACCTTTGCAATTCCAGACTTTAGTGGGATCGGTCAAACTCAACTGGAGTTAATTCAAATGGGATGCTGGGAAGATGGTAGGGCAGTGAGCAATATCAAGAACAACAGAAAGAGCCACTCTGAGATTTGGTGTCCAGACACTGGAATACAACAATATGAGGAGGAGAAGGAGCGTAGGTCCCCAGCACCAGAAAGGATTCAAAGTTAGAATTGAAGCCTATGGAGAAAGTGAGGAAACTTGAACAACAACAAAAAAAAAAGGAAGAAGAGAAGGAGGAGGAGGAAATGGCAGGTAGTGATTGCTCCCTGAATTCAGATTCACTGTCAGGAATGGGTGGCTGGAAGCCGTATGCGATCTCATCAGCCTCCACAGAGCTCTGCACCAGTGGAGCCCGGTAGTGGGTGCAACTGGCTGCAGAGGCTACTGAGCTGCTCGGGCTTAGAACAGGGTGCTTTCTTTCAGAACAGGGTGATAGCCTGCAACAGATCGTGGAGAGGGGTAAGCTGAACTCTCCAGAACAGTGGGATCGTCTCTTGGCTCCTAGTACTGGAGACAGGATCAAGTTAGCAAGAGGCAGAGGAGCCCAGTTTGAGCTGGCAAGCAGGCAAGTTCCAGCCAGTAGGAGGTACAAAGCCTGCTGCAGGCTTAAAGGGGCAGCTTCCAGCTGCACGATGCGAAGCCAGTCTGAATTTCAACGGAAATTAAGTGCTGGGTCATTAGGATTATCCACTGCCCGCCACAAAGCTGGCTCGCTGGGATTCATCAGCTCAGATCTGGCCTCCACCTGCTCACTGTCCACCAGTGCGAGCAGATGTACAATTTGTAGGACACTTTTTCCCCATTTTTCTCTCTCTTATTTCTTTTCCATTCTTGTTGTTGTTGCTGCTGCTGCTCTTGCTTTGTTTTTCCTTAATTTTGTGTACCCACTTTTATAAATGTGAACATAATTTATTGCTTTCTGTTGTTGTAATTCTGTTCTTGGTTTTAATCCTTCAGTCTTTCCATCCTGTCTTTTTTACCAGTTTACCAAAGTTTGTGTGATCTTTGCTCTCTAGCCTTGTTTCTAAATTCTTCCTCTTCTGTTTTTCTATTTTTCTTCTTGGCCCCTTTTAAATCCTGCCCTGGGAGGTAAATCACTGTATTGAGGGCTGATTTGCTGCTCCAGGTTTTCTGGTGGATTCTACACTTCATTACATAACTACAAATGTAGTTTATACAGTGAAAGATGGCAGATTGACTCCTCAGTTTGTCATAGTCTAGGTTACGTTTGATGCTGTTGTAACTGATGGTCATGCCACTTAAAACACAGTGACACAATTGTTCTAACCGGTTGTCCTTTTTGGCGTGCCAAAACTAAGATTGCTTCGGAATCATAAAACATACAATGGGAAAGTAACAAGGAACGAGAGGAGGGACTGACTTTTTATCTCCAGTAAGTTAAAGGAGTAGCATCCTAGAACAGACTCAAAACTTAAAAGCCACATACATCTGGAAGACCCCTCTGAGCAACAGTCATTTCACAAGGGTTTTAAATACTAGCAATAAAGAAACTCATCATAGACAATATACAGCATCATACCAGGAACACAGTTTAATAAATAGAAAATGAGAAGATACTTCAACAGGAAATAAGAAGAAACTTGAGCTTCCCAAGATACCAAGGGCAAAGAGTGGGCCGGGGATGTAGCTCAGTGGCGCAGCGCCTGCCTAGCAAGCGCAAGGCCCAGAGTTCGATTCCCGGTACCAAAAAACAAGATAGTAAAAAAAAAAAGACCAAGGGCAAAGAGAAGGAAATGAGGTAGAGCAATTTGAAAGTCGCATACCTAGAGTCTCTAAAGTAGAGGCAACACAGGTAACAGTGCAGATGAACCGGGCTGTGCAAAAAATGAAGTTAGAAATAATTTCTCAGATAACTGCAGAGATAGTGAACATAATGAAAGACATGCTTAGGTGACTCTAAGGGCAATAAATAGAGGTACTTAGTGAAATGATTGAAAACAGGAATGCATAGCATAGGAAAGAAATGGAATCCATGAAACAGATTCAAACAGATATCTAGAAGATTAAACATTCCATTGAAAATCCTCAATAAGACACTAGCAAATAGAGTGCACCAAATCATCAAAAAAATACATACTATGACCAAGTAGGATGTAGTCATGGTTCAATGTAGGAAGATCAATAAATGTATTATGCCCTATTATGAAAATCAAGACTAAAATTTACATGATCATCTCAACAGATGTACAGAAAGCATTTGACAAAGTCCAACAGCCATTCATAGTAATAAAACAACAGAAAATTTGAATAGATATTCTTTATCCCAAGCTGATCAAAGCCATTTATGACAAATCAACAGTCAATATATCATAGTAAATGGACAAAAATGGAAGGATTTAACTCCAGAATCAGGAGCAAGATAAGGATGTCCACTGCCACCATTTTGCTCAACATAATTGCGGAAATATTAGCCAGAGAAATTAGAAAAGAAAAATGAAGAAGAGGACTAAAAATAGGAAATGAAGGAGTTAAATTTTTATTATTTGAAGATGACACAATGTTCTAAAGAAAAGACTCTAACAACATCGCCAATGGACTTCTTGATTTAATAAGTAAACTCAAGGGAACAGCTGTATAAAAATCTAGTACTCAAAAATTCATAGCATTCCTATAAATGAATAAGCAATACACCGGGAGAGAAATTAGAGGAACAAAGTCTATGACAATAGTATCTAAAAGTGAGATGCTTAAGAATCAACCCAGTAAAATAATAAAAGACCTCTACACTGAAACCTACTATATTTTGTAAAGGAAAAGTTAAATAGGCTGTCAGAAATGTAATGATATCTTTTTCTGTTGGGTGGGAAGAACCAATTTAGTAAAAATAGTAATGCTTTGAAAATTGTTATACAGATTTAATGCAATTCCATTCAAAATTTCAATAACATATGGCATATAATTAAAGAAAACAATCCTAAACTCTGTCTGGATCCAGAAGAGACCTATAGTAGCACAGGAAATCCCGGGCAACAAGATAAGGCAGGAGACTTCACAGTCCCTGATTGAAGCTATACTACAAAGCTACTTTGAACATCCTGGATTTCATGTTAATAAAAAGCTTTTGCATAGCAAGAGAAACCACCACAGAACCAAAAGACAATTCAAAATGTGATGAAAACTTTTACCAGCTGTTTTCCAGACAAAAGACTGCTATCTGGACGACATAAAGAAAGAGAAAAGCTCAAAACCCTCTTAAAAGATCCATTGAAAACTTGGACATATTTGAGATGGACAGATACTTTCCAGATGAGTAATTGTGACTTGCCAATAGGTAGATGAAATACTATTTAAGATCATTTGAGAGATGTAAGTTAAAACAACCCTGAGATTCCATTTTACTACAGAAAGAATGGCTATTATAAAGAAATCAAACAGTAATAAATCCTGGAAAGATTGTAGGAAAAAAGAATATTTCTCCAAGAGTGTAGTGTAGTGCAACCTGTATGGAAATTAGAGCTGTGGAGGCTCTGTGTGACCCAGCTATTCATCCTTCTTGGTATTTTCCTGAAAGAATTAAAAAAACAGCTTACCACAGAGATGTCTGTGCACTCGTATTGAGAGTGGGATAGTTTGTAATACCTGAGTCTTGGAATCTACCCAAATGCCCATCAGCTGATGAATCAGAAAAGAAGATAGGGAATTTTATAAAATGGAGTACTAGTGTGCCATGAAGAAAGATAATCTTGAGACATTTCACACTAACTGGGTGTAACTTGCAAACATACACTTAAGAGAAGTTAATGAGGCACACATGGATAAATACCACATTTTCCTCTTTCCAGTGTGAGAAATGGAAAGTGTAATTGAGGACCAAAGTGTGCAATGGATTTTGTGAAATAGGAAGAAAATGGTAAAGTGGGAAGTGGAGCTAAGGAGTAGGGCAGAGGAAAAAAGGTGGGAGCCATGCTTGTGTAAATGAGGAAGCTAAGTCACGTTGAAGGGAGCACAGAGCGATGGGAACAAACAGAGTCAGGCTAGGCCCCATACCAGTGCAAGCTCCCTGCCATGAATGTAATCATTCTGTAAATCCAAACTATACCGCTAAACTTTATACAAAAAACCATTCAATTAAATATAAATATAACTATGTAGAGGTTTAATGCAAAAAAAAAAAAAAAACCTATCAATCAAAACTACTGGTATATTGGCGGGGTGTGGCAGTGCACGGCTGTAATCCCAGGACTTGGGAGGCTAAGGCAGCGGATCAGGGTGAGTTCCAGACCAGCCTGGACTACAAAGGTGAGCCCCAAAGCCAGCCTGAGCTGCATAGCAAGACCCTGTCTCAAACAGACAAAAAGACCAAAAAAAAAAAAAAAAAAGAACTGCTACTGGCATAAAATGTTTCTGATAAAATTATGCTAATATTTTCATTTTCCAAGTTAAAAAAAGAAATTTAAAAGTTAAGCAACTTGCCCGAATAGCAACTAACATAGTGAAGCCTGCTTGCGTCTCAGGCAAGGCAGGAATGCAGCTACCATGACGCTGCTTCTCCTGCACCTCTGAGGATATATCTAAATTATTGGTTCAACATATACAGGAGGGCTGAGGACATAGCTTAGTGGCTTAAGCACCTACCTGGCAAGTGCAAGGTCCTGAGTTCAATCCCCGCTACCAAACCACCGCACACACACACACACACACACACACACACACACACACACACACGAACACCTGCCTTGCATGGAGGCCTGGCATGGGCCAGAGCCTATGAAAAATATTAAAATGTTAAAGACCTGGCTTCCATATTTTTTAAAAAAAATATATAAAAACAGGTAGAAATACTTGACAAATATATATTTTTGATTACGAGGAAAGAAACTGGAAAATCTGAAGGTTATTTCTGTCCTCTCTTGAGGAAAAATCATGTAAAGGTTCGAATGAAATAAATAAATGGGAAGAGCACGTTTCTTCTAGCTGCAGTGGCTAAATATAGAAGGCCCGCCTTCCCCGGTGGCTCTGCCATGGACGGAGCAAAGACTGAGCTCTTTTTCCAGCTTGCACGTCCGTGAAGAGGAGGATCAGTTACCAAAACCTATATGAAAAAATAACAAAATACTATTTAAACATAAGATATTAGGGCCGGCCAGGTAACTCGGCGGACTAAAGCTCCTACTTAGGCAAAGTGCAGGGACTGGGCTTCGGTCACCGGCATGCCGTGCCAGCCTCACACCCGGGGTGCACTGAGATGGCGACTGGGCCTGGGCATGGTGGTGCGCACCTGTAACCTCAGCATTTGGGAGGCTGAAAACAGGAGCCTCGCTATGAGTCCGATCTACGTAGTGAGACCCTGTAGACTCTGCACTAAATACACTAAGATAAATAAATAAAAATGAACAAGCACAAGATATTTTCTCTAGCTTCAGCCGTGAGGGTCATTTCATCTGGCTTCTACACAGTACGTAAATTCCTTTAAGAAGCTGTAAAGCTGGTGCGTTTGCTCGGGCTTGGTTTCCTCGAGACGTGGCTCTGCTGGAGGCCAGGCCTCATTTTTTGCCCTTATATCTCTTGCTTCTCTCCAGGTTGGATTTCCTCGGGTGAGTGACGTCCCCAGAGCGGAGGGCAGAGGAAAAGAAATTAGGAAATGCATGATAAACCGAAGAACGATGCGAGCGCTTTGTCGTTGATTTTTGTGGTAACGACCAACAAAGAGCTGCTTCCCAAGCCGCCTCTCCTGCTACGGCACGCCCCTTCTGCCTCCGCTTGTCCTAGGTCTCGCTGTGTCTCCACCCCATGCAGGAAAGAACCAGCAAGCCAGGGTGGGGCCCCAGGGGAGCGGGCTTGGCCCAGTCCCGCTTCTCAGCCCAGGCAGCTCTCTGCGCTTCCTCCTCATTTCCTGTGGGATGCGCCTTTTGCCTGCACCCTGAGGTACACAGGCTCCAAGCAGCATTTGGTTCGCTGTTCCACATCTTGATGGAATAAAAAAAAAAAAAAATTTAAAAAGTGTGGCTGTCCAATTACAATGCCAGAAGCTAATGCCAAGCTCTAATACTTCAAAGCCACGAGGCTGTCATCCCTTAAACCTACCAGAACGCAGCCCTCTAAGAACTCTGGGAAGGCAATGCAAACAAAGCGTTTAGCGTCACGCTTGTCACCAAGTAAGCAAGCGACGAGCATCGAGTGAGGCTGTGGATACAGGCTCGATAACCTCACGGTCCTTGTAGAAATTGTAAGTTTTCAATGCTTCTTTCTTGGTTGTTGGCATACACTGTGTTTTTTTTTTTTTAATTTTTGACAGCTCCGCTTTTGAAATTACTTTTTCAAGCACGCGTTTCTAACTCAAGTTTTCAAAATGAAACAAAGCAAATGAATGATCTACTTGAGCAGGATACATTCATACAACGAGTATGCCATGATTTTCACTGTAAACAAATAAATAAATAAATACCTTACTTTACATGCAGAGTGAGACCCCCACTCGATCTCAGCATAGTTCACGGCTTCGCTGATCTGCTCCAGCAAGCTGACGCCCTTAGCACGCCTTCCCGCCATGAGAACTGCTTCCCCTCTTCCTCTCTGCCGCATGCACCACGCAGCACCAAGCAGCCAGCTCTGCACGGCACTTGCGCCCCGCTAGTAGAGCACAGGACACACACACAGGCAGCACTGAAGGCAGTGAACCGCCAGCACTCAAGCAGAACAGCGGACTGGGTATTTGATGGCTTCGCTAGAAAATGCTTTGAGATTTCGAGAGTGACTTTGAAGTCACGTGTGCAAAACCATATCCACCAAGTGCGGACAATGTTCTCTCCAGAGATGGTAAGGTGCATTATACCCTAGAGTACAGACCTCTCGCTGCCATAGGAAGGAGGAATGCCACAGAAAACATCCCAGCCGATGACAAAAACGGGAAGGATCTCACACCGATCAATCACTATTTCAGTCGACTCAGTTATCAACTTTTCTAGGGACCTGCTTTCCTTTGTGAAAATAAAGAAGAATCTAGATGTGCTTTTAGGTCTTTTTCAAGTATACAGTTGTACAGCTATCAGATGTATATCACATGGCATAGTAAAATAAACCAGCATTAAGAAAGGGGCGTGTAAAATCGAAATATTCAGATGTTCGCTTTTGGAAAATGAACGTCTACTTTTGATGGCAGAAGATCACATAATTCAGCTATGATTTGACATTATCGGAGGTAATCACTCGAAGCACAGTGTAAACATAGAGGAATAGACGTCAATTTCTGAGTGAAACAAGCTAGACGTATTGCCAGTAGCGGATGGAAAGCAAAAGCTAACATCTCATGATTTTAAAGGGAATTTTCCTGAAGGCAAATACTGTTATTATAGACAGTGCACACTTTCATTTGTTTGTACGCATCGTTTAAGGGGTTGGACAGCATGAAGTAAATGGTACAATGTTACCTTATGGGCTAGGTTCCTAGACAGAACAGATTATGACAACAGGGCTTGGTGTTTTTGTTTTGTTTTGTTTTTTGTTTTCCCCAGCATTGTGGACTTAAGGAATTCCTACATTTAAAATCTGGAAATCAGGAGATTTTCACATGAAAATTTAGATCAAAAAGAATCTGGAATAGTCCACACACAAACACACACACACTGTCACTACAGACCCAAGAGAAGGCACAAGGAGGAGGAGGCACAGGAAGGGAAGCTTGGACACTAGTACTCACATCTTAGCACCCCACAAATGCTCCAAGACACTTGGCAGTGGACTGAACATAAAATTAAACTTGCTAACTTGGCACAACTTTGTATTCACAGCGTCAATTTCAACACTAACCTTGGCATGCTCTTTTTATTTTTTAAGACTTCCAACCTCAAATATGACTTGTGAAGTAGTATTTGGAGAAAAATGCGACTGAGTCCCTCCTTCTGCCTAGAGGAGAGCTGTGCTCCTGGCTCCTCCCCAGGAGAACACAGCAGCCTTCTCCACCCTGGGCCTAGAGTCCGGCTCTTACTTCAACTGTGCGTCATCGGCTCCCGACAGCTGATAAATGGCACTTATTTTCTCCTCATGCCCTAGTTTGTAAACTCATAAATCACCTCAAATCCATTTGTGTGGACTTCCTCTGCTCAACCCTGGAGTTCGGAAACTGCACGTGGTCAGGGGCGAGCTCTGAGATCTGCGCTCCAGAGCCAGCTCACTACCCGCTTCATTACTCACTGCTCCAGGGCTCCAGTCATTGCAGTCACAGGAACGAGGGGCAAGGGAAGGCAAACGTGCAGAAGCCTATGTGAGAATATGTGGCCCTGGCAGCCACGCAGTGAGGTTACCCTGGACTCATAGCAAGAAGAGGGACAGCGAGGACACAAAGAGGACCACGCGACGTAAGACGGGGTCGCAGAGGGGAAGCGCAGGCGCTAAGGGCTGCATCGCCTTCCTTCATGCGTCTGCTGTCTGCAGAGTTCAGCACCCCTCTATCACACCGAGGGTTCCTCCTATAATACTGTGCTGCATTTAATTATTTTTTTACTCGTGTCGTTAGTTTTATGGCAAAATACACCTTAAGCCTTATTCCGATCATTTGCAACATTTAAGGATTTATACTATGCTTTCATATTTTATAATGTGTACTAAAAGATACAGCATTAGGCCATCTGTGTGGAAATGCTCAGAAGACATCTGTGCAGCATATGCATTGGGGTCTTAGCCAGCAGGCATAACTATATAGCACACTTCGCAAAACTACCCTGCAAGATTCACCCTGAGCTACCTTCAGTGTCAGTAAAATAGCAAAACTTCCCAGCTCTTGAGGAGGACATGGTGGTTTACTTTATCTCTCAGAGATATTAAAGCACAGCCAGTCACCTTGCCAAATTCAGCGTGTCATGTGCCAGCCCAACCCATAAATCATGTTAATATATATGTGACAAATGGAGAACATTAGTTAATCTCAAAGAAAGTGCGTTATGACTGGAAAAGATATGGCCCAGGCCACATGACATTACTTATGAAATGGTCTAGACTAGCGAGAGAGCTGACCTCCACCCAAGGCTTCTCCCTGGGATCAAGGAGGGACAGGGTGCAGCAGAGGAGAGAGGAGGAAGGAGGGACAGACAGAGAGAACTATATCCAAAATACTGCAAACCTATTGCAGAGTAAAATTCTTATGTGATGCACTTTCTAATTATCGCTCCGTTGAATCTATTTAATTGCCTGTAAATAGACTCACCACATAGATATTTAGCGGCTGAATAGGCATGGCTACGGGCCAGACATTTTTGAGAACTAAAGATGCTACAGCAAAATAAACACCGAAACAACATCCGGGACTCGGAGGCAGATTTACTTAACATGGAACAGGCACTGGTAAGGACTCAATCCTTATGAAAATGTCAGATTTCAAAGGCCCAGGAGGGAGAATTTTGGGGGGCCCCAAAGGAGGGGTGCAGAGGCAGAGTGCTTGCCTGTCTTTGA
Organism: Myocastor coypus; assembly: GCA_004027025.1. Classification (NCBI taxonomy): domain Eukaryota; kingdom Metazoa; phylum Chordata; class Mammalia; order Rodentia; family Myocastoridae; genus Myocastor; species Myocastor coypus. The sequence continues at coordinate 122,162 of PVJA010000170.1, forward strand.
TTGTTTGCTACAATATGCCTCACAGAAATCAGCTGTGCATCACCGGGACCAGCCTTTGCTAAGACTCAGAAGAAAGCAGAACTGCAAGAGGAGCGGTCCCCTGGGTGACTGCAGTATCCTGGCTGGGTGGGGGCCGGGAGTACATTTTCTGCAAAAAGTAGAATCAGAAGAGATCAAGGCTGGCCTTATCTTTGGGCATAAAATGCATCCACTTAGGAACACTGTCTTAGTTTTCCTATCACTGAGATGTGAAATCTGGAAAGCTACAACGTAAAGGCGGAACAGTTTACCTGGGCTCAGGGTCCTCAGAGGTTCCAGCCCATCCTCTGTTGGCTGCAGGAAGAACAGCATGTCACAGGAGCTGCTCCCATGAGAGGGACATGGGTGCCAGGGAGGGGCATGGGTGCCAAGGAGGGAGAGGCACCCTCTGGGAAGATCAAACCCACAGAGTCTCTCCTTTCAGTCCAGAGCACACTTCCTAACAGGAAAACAGCTACATGTCCTCCATGACTGACTCATTGGCAAAAGCCCTGCCTAGGACTATAATGGGAGGACGTTGGGTACACTCTCCACCCAGCCCACAGAAAGCTTCCTTGTTTAAATGTCCCGGAGATCTTGAACTCTAGTGACTCACCTGGTTAGCTGTAACGGTTGGGAGGGAGAGCAAAGCATTGAGTACAAAGTGAGCCGATTGAGGAGCTTCTACCAGAACCAACCCACTGCAAGTAGGAGTTCTCACACAGCCACTGACAGAGCCACAGAAATGGAATGGAAGTGGTTCTGCACAGCTCAGCCTTCGTGCTGGCAAAGTGCAGCCTTTTCTCCAGAGGCAGAGAGGAAAGGGAAGAGTCTTCATTCCTGAAAGGCCTAGAGGCCGCTAGGCCACAACAAATTTGACTTTAAGGACTTGGAGTGGATTTAGCTATGTGGAAGGAAGCCATATGACAGAGCTTTTGTTTTTCAAACTGAACTTTGTGTTTGTTTTAATTTTTTTTTTCCATCAATACTGGCATTACAATTTTCTTGACATATATCCCACTGTGAAGTGTATACATGCTAAATTGGGTGTAATAGAATGCATCGTTCCAAGGGCCTGGGAGCAGGGAGCAGTGCACGATTATGAAACCAGACTAGATCAGGAATCTTTTCTTTGCCCCTAGAAGTTCACCTATTTGTTTATTCCATCCGCTTTCTCCCCAGGTCCAGGTAAATGTAGGCTGCCTTCTTTCTAGAGGATGCACTTGGCTTTTTTTGCAAACTATAATTATACAGTGGTGGAAAACATGCCTAAATTTTTATACTCACCATAATGTTTTTGCAATTTATCTACAGTATTACGAACTGGGGCAGGCACAGGTCTGCACAGAACACTGTTTGATGAGTGCATTCCACGGGGTTTATTCATACACCTGCTAATAGATACTCATTTTGTTTTCATTCAGAGAACTACCTAGAGTAAAGCTGTCTGAACGTTCATATAATAAGACTTTATGTGAATAGCTGCTTTTATTTCCTTAGGATAAAATTTAAAAATATCATACCAGGGCTTTACGCTATGTACATGATTAATTTTATGAGCAGCCAACCAACATTTGCACCATTTTTCATCTTAACCAGTAACATAAGAGAGCACTGAATGCTCCTCATCCTTTCCAACTGTCACACTCTTCTCTCGTCTCTGGGACAAATACCCCACACCCAAAATGAAGGAAGGAAAGCTTTATTTAGCTCACAGTTGCTGCAGGGAAGCATTGGTCCGTAGTCAGCTGGCTCCAAGCAGAGGGGAACATGGCAGAGAGCATCCAGTTCACGGGAGTGGAACGGCAACAGTGACAACAGACAGCCAGCCACAACAGAGGCAACAACAGCAACAGAGGGCGGCAGAGTGAGGCTGTTGCTCTGTCTCTCTTATATTACATTCAAGCTCTCTGGCTCAAGCTATCCGCCTCAGGCCGTACTCACAATACCAGCGGTATTTGGACCCACAATCTCATCCTTGGATCACTGATAATCCCAGTACACCATGGGTTAATCTTAAACTCTAAAAGTCCCCACCCCATGAGTACATGAGGCTTTGGGGTGACAGCTAGACACAAGTCATAACGTCAGTGTATGATGTTTCTGATCATTCTCAGCTCAGCCATTCTGACGGATGGATATTGTACTGTGAATTTAATATGCAGTTCTCTGATGGTGATAGGCATTTTGGCATAAGTTTACATGTGTTTTCTATAGATCTTCTTCTAAAATACATTTTATCTCTTTTTGAGAGGGGTTAATTTAATTATTACCTGAATTTGGAAAGAATTTTAAGTGCATTCAATACGGGTCCTTTACCATTATAGGTGTATAGACTTCCAGTGTGTTTCAGTATTTACTGGTGACACTGAATTCCTCAGCTATAATGTGGACTTCTCTGTCTAATTTTTCTGTAATCAGTATTTCTTCAAGTACTTAAAGCTGTCATAAGTGCATAAAGATTGGGGTTGGTTCCTGTAATCCTTGGTTAGATTTCTTGTTTTAAAATTTACCGAACAGGAGTGTAGCCACTTTGGCTTTCAAAATTTTAAAATATGAGTAAGTTGCTATGTATAGCCTCTTCACTTGGGTCTTACATATTTTCTCAGTCTTTGTCCCATGTTGGATTAGTTTATTTCTTTTATCTATCATTTCTGCTTACTTTAGAGTTTCTTCCTGTGTACTGTTCTACTCTTCTTCTCTTTTCCTTTATTCTTTTTTCTCTTCTTTTATCTTATTTTTACGTGGTTAGTATAGGGTCTGCAGAGTCTCACTATACAGACTGGGCTCGTAGTGATCTTCGTTTCTTCAGCCTCCTGAGCACTGGGGTTACCGGCTTGCACCACCACGCCCAGTCTCAATACAATAGCCCTCTCAGCACAGCCTCGGTGGGGCCAGCATGGCAGGCCAGGGTTCAAACCTCCAACCTCTGTGTCTGTCTAAGCAGCCACATTAATCTACTGAATTATCTGGCCAGCCCCTTCTTTTAACATTTGCAGTACCTTGGATTGAACTAGGGATCTTGTGCTTGGCAGGCCGGCACAAATGCCACTATGCTATAGCTGCAGCCTGTTCTTATTTTCTTATCATACGTTTTTCTATGTATATTTAATCTCCTCAAACAATTGGTATTATTGTATTGAGCAGGGTATTTTCTTTTAAATATCTTGAACATGAAGGAAGTTTTTTATGCTTACCTTTATATTAATTTTGAGTTATTTAGGGGAAT
>PVJA010000170.1:125508-215234 GCA_004027025.1 Myocastor coypus
AGTCCTCCTGCCTCAGCCTCCCAAGTGCTGGGATTACAGGCGTGCGCCACCACGCCCAGCTTAAGCTGTTCTTTTGATAGCGCTTTGTCCCAGATTTTCACGCATTTGATTGTGGCGTCACTTCCCACCGCACTCTATTAAATGCAAATAGTTCTTTAGTAAATTGGGGAAAATGTAGTCATTATTTCTTTAATTCTTTTCTAAACTTCCACATTTTCCCTTGACTCATTATGTTAGAACATTTTCTATTGTTACCAAGGTCACTAAAACTGTTTCTCTTTCTTGTAATTAAGCTGGACTATTGCACAAATTTCGTTATTTCATGTTGTCACTGTTTTGTTGCATTCTGAAATTCCAAGTTGGCTTATTAAGTTACGGTTGAATTTCTTACTCAGACATTTAATTGTCTTTTGAATATTTAACCATTGTTCCTTTTATACAATTTTCTTGCCTCACATGTTTACTTTTAATTGTTTTCTTGTCTTTTTTTTTTTTTTTTTGTCTTTTGAGAGAGGGCCTCATTATGCAGTTCAGGCTATCCTTGAGCTCACTTTTGTATCCCAGGCTAGACTTAAACTTGCACCAATCCTCTTCCTTCAGCCTCTCAAGTGCTAGGATTATAGGCGTTCACCACCATGGCTAGCTGTTTAAGTCTTTGTTTCTTTTAATTCTCTAAACATTTTTAAAACCTTTTCTATTAATTCTATTATCTCTAGCATTTCTGGCTTGGTTTTTAGCGATAGACATTTTTATAGTGAGGCATGCATTGCTTCTTGTCATGCCAGTGAGAACTTAGCATTGGAAGTATCACACTGTTGAGTACCTAGGTAATCTTGGTTTCTTCCATAGGACAGTGAAACTTCACATGTTTCAGCATGATCTTTCGGTGTTGTGTTTTGGAGCTTTTCTTAGGCGAGTCTAAAGTGACAGCAAACTTCATTCAAGAACAGTTGAGGTTCAGTGGCAGGCAGAAACACCAGAATGACAGCCCTGATTTGGAGACATGTGTATGGATGTTGGGGAACGCTGATGGGGATCATGCCCAGAATGTCAGGCTCTGATCTCCGTTGGCCAAGGGCTTACACTGGACAAGCAAGCAGGAAGCACAGAGGCAGAATGGCCTTACACAGTGTGTAGCACAGAGACCGGCCATGCATCCCACTGCCAGCCATTTCTAAGACACCAGGTGCAGGCAGCACTGGAACAAGAACTATTGCCTCGGCAACTAAGCAGACTGAGGTACTCTGGCTGGTGGAGGAGCACGTTCTGCTACTGAGGCTCACTCTAGCAGTGTAGATTTCCTAGAGAATTCATTAACTACTGTGGCGGCTCACAGAAAGCACTACAATGGCTAGCTGGAATGCCTGTAACTCGTTACCTTCTGTAAGCTTTTTTTTCTTTAATTGCATTTAATAACAATGTGACATTTTCAAAACACATTAGTGGTGCATTTCCAGTATTTGATACAATGTACATTGTCATCCTCTCAGGGTGTAAACATGATAATTTTTCTAATCATTATTGGTCCAAAAAAAAAAGCCTCTTCTCACTGAGCTAAGAGAAAGTAGCTGCATACATAATCCAGTGTTCCATAATCACAGTGGGTTATTGGCAACACTGGCAGTGATCAAAACTATTGATTTAAGCTCAGCATACTAATCTAGCTTTACGTTTTATTCCTTATGGTTAAGCTTTTCTGCTGCGTGATTAAGAGCAAGTTAAAGCAAGACTTGTATAGCAACACATGAAACTTGTATCTCCAAGGTCAGTCAAATCCTCTCAGGATTTACTTTGAAACCATGTACAGTGCTTTGTAGAACTATTGTCAGTGTCAGCCATCTGGTTGAATCATGGCCATTGTTTGACCAATCTGCTGTCTGCCAAAGCTCGAGAGAATGTTTTCTTTCTAGGTGACTCGCCTTAGCTACACTACTTGTCTTCAATGCCTTTCCTCTGTAGCCCCATAATCTCCTTGAGATTATGTAAACTTTAAGACTTCTAGGCCGATGTCTTTGAGGTGCATATTTTCTCAGTTTCATGAAGTTTCATCTGCAAGCATTCGTATGCAAATGTCGACATTATTCTCTTGTGTAGAGGTCTGCCCCACACTGGGATATCCGGTTTCTGTCAGTCCGTCAGCCCACAGGACTGTGCTTATTGCTCCCTTCCTGCACACAAGCTTCCCATGCACCCCAAGCAGAGAAGGCTGTGGCAGGCTCAGAGCTCTCCTCCTTCATCTCCCTTCTCTCAAGCCTCAACTCCCACCACTTCCTTTGTTCAAGGTCTGAAAAGAGTCAGTCCGTACACATTCTCAAACTTCTCACTATTCATGGTGTTCTCTACACTCCATTATGGCCACAGTGGAAGGCAGTTCCACATTTCCCACTTGTATTTTAAATTTTCATAAAGTATATGATGGTTTGGCATATTCGCAAGAAAGCTCAAATTTTCAAATTTATAAATCTCACATAAAGCACTGAATTTGGTGTTTATGCAATGCCAAACAGCTAATAAACCATAGTCTCTTTTCCAAATCTGTAGAGAAATTTCATTGTTAAGAGAAAGAAGGACATGGACGTTAATCCTTGCGTGATATGTGAATGCTCTGAGGCGAAACTCATTTTATTCACAGCTTATATTTTACCACTTGCAATGTTGCATGGTTTAGTCTCAGAGGAATCTTGCCTCATGATAAAGCTCTGTGACAAAGGCTTTCCTTAAATTAATTTGAATTATATTTTCTTATGCTTTTCAATGTTTGATTCTTATGCCAGGTGCTGAGATCAACCAGAATTTATTTTATGCTTAATAATTTATACCCTACTTGCTTTAAAATCAAAGATGAAGTAGCCTATACAGAAGGTACACAAGATAGATATTAGGAAACTCTGTAGGATCCTCAAGCCCCAGCCGTACTCTAGTGGAAATTAAGTATTCAAGTCCCACAGTTATTTCTTGCAGTACACGACTCAGTGTGTCCTAGACACTTCAGTATGCCCTGTGGAAATTACTGATATCTTCATTTGTTTAAGTTCCATGCACATTACTCAAGTAAACAAAAGTTCATGTCCTTAGCCTTTAGCAAACAAAGAACATGTCTTTCTATCTGGCAAAATAAAATTCATGCATTGCTATTATTACACAGCCGTATGTGTGTGGACACTGTCACAGCACCACAGAACTAGGGACATAGGACGTGTTATGTCCACGCTCCTAAGGTTCTCGGGTCTCTGAGCATCGAAAGACAGATGGATCACTGGCAACTGTTCTTAATGGGTAAACTCACTGAAGATCCAGCATAGTTAAAAACACAGATGGCAACTATACTGACAGGATAGGGAAGAGCCAGCAGCTAAGGCGATGCAACCTGCACCTCAAAAGCAGATAATGAATCTCTTAATGATTCTACAGATACCATGGCTAGCCCAAGCTGCACGCTGCGGAGGGAAGCTCAGGAGGGAAGGCTTGGCTGCTGACTTTCAACTCTGTTGCCCTCCACGTTTCATCTCTAGCAAAGCCTGAGTTCTATTGTCCTTGTGTTCTGTTTCTCTCCTTTTTGTAGACACCAGCAAAGACATAGACACAAATTCCTAAAATTTTCTGTTTTGCTTATCTTTCATGCTGTGAGAAAAAGACTCTTCTTTAAAGTAAATTGTTTTAGTGTCCTTGTGAATTATATGCATCTTATTTCTGCTCTCTCATTTATTATTTTCTTGGAGTACCGGGGGCTACATTTAGAGCCTTACACTCGCCTTGCTCTTGCTTATCTGCTAGGCTGTCTCCCCAGCCCCTCACTTCTTAGAGGAGATTTACTGATTGATGATTGATTTTTTTTTTTTTTTTTGGTTCTGAGAGCCAAACCCAGGGCTTCCAGCTCTATAGCCAAGCATTCTACCACTGACCCAATTACCTGTCCCCACAGCCCATTATTTCTTGATAGGGCAGAATTAGTTGGTTGAAGGCTAGAACAAAATGAGAGACTACGATCAACACCAAAGTGGAGCCTAGTATTGGAGCTGTGGCTCTGTAATGCAGTGTTGGCCTACCATGCATGAGAACCTGTATTCAATACTCAGGATATATATGTATATACACACACACATATATATATATATATATATATATATATATATATATATATATATGTGCATATATATATATATATATATATATATATATATATATATATGAGAGAAAGAAAGATGTTAGACTGCTAGACAGACAGAATATCCAATAAATGTTTTAATAGATGCTTAGTTATCTCTAACCAAAAAAGAAAAGTAAATAAAACCATAACCAAATAGCATCTACATTTATTACATTAAGCTCTATCAAGAAAAATAAACAAAAAGAAAGAGGCGATCCAACAAAGCACCTCAGGAGGGTTCTGTTTCCTATCTGCAATGCGGAATATGGATGAAGAAAGTAAAGAGAGACGTGCATTTTCAGTGAGTCCCCTGATCCTCTATTCTAAGTGGCAGACAGAACCAAGAGTTAGAGTGACCACCATGGCTTTCAGTGTTTATATCTGCAGCCAGAAAGTAAGGTACTGGCCATGACTGAGTGACCAAGAAGAATAACTTTTGCAGGTGGGGCTTAAAAGGAGGAATAAAACACACTGGAGCAGACAGAGGCTCCCTCATCGTAGCTCAACAAATCACTTGATATTGGGGAAGCCAGCACCCTCCCTGCTGGGAAAGTGTATCTATTTTGAGTCCTGTGGCCTCAGATGAGAGTTACCACACTGTTTTAGTCCTGGAATTTCCAATCTGTTCCTTGAGCTTCCATTGCAGCCATAACGGGCAGGATGTGCGATTCTTGCCCACTTCGCAGCAGTGAGACAGGCTGGTGTGTCAGCCTGACTCAGTCACATGCTTTGTACCAATTAAGAGAACATTTACGTCTGTACGGACATCTCTGCACATGTAAACAAATAGGACTGCAGCAAAGGCTAGGCAAAGAGGTAGGCAAGGGGCTGCATTTCTCAGGGCAGTGTAATTTGCTGGCCCTCCACAGAGCTCCTAAGGATGTGGAGAAATTCTGCCTGTAATTCCCACCTTTGTGTACTGCGGATAAGGAAGTAAGTTGTTGTAGCTCTTATGTAAAACAAGGTGTAAGCTTCTCAAAATCTGATTAAAAACTAAATTACTATGTTGTCCAGTAATTTTTTGGTTATTCACATAGAGGAATTAAAAAGGAGTACATGGAAGGCTGTGGATTGCAAAGATAGAGCAGAGATATCCATCGCTCGGGAAGAACAGAAGAATAGAAAAGATGCTCTGAGGTCATCACAGGAGGTGGCCAGTCCTCACCTTCTCCGGCCTCTGAACTGCAAGGATGGGAAACTTTGCTTTGAGGATAAAGCTGCAGAACACCATATTCCAGAATAGACACAGCAACCATGCCAGGTCACATGACAGTGACATAATTTTTTCCCCCCCATGAATCATGGTCAGAGTGCTCAGAGATCCAGACACTTGACAGGGAGAAAAAGATCTGGTTTCTTTTTCAGCTAGCAGCAGACCTTGGCATCATCCATACGGTGTCAGCTTAAGGTACATGCAAACTGCAGGAGTTCTGATGTTAAGAAGGCTTCCAGCTAGATTTCAGAAATCCTACGAGGACAGTGTGCCCCTTGGAGGGCAATGTGTAAAGCTGTGAGTGATAAGCCTATTCAGAGGGAACCCTAGAAGTTTGGAACAGCCAAGATTGTGAGTTGTCTGCGGAAAGCTGCAAGGAGAAAGCAAAGCAGGTCCCAGAAAAAAGCCATAAGAGATACAATCAGAAATGCTGCAAGGGTCCAGCCACAGAGAGCTCACAGTGTGCCAAAGATTGCTTCAGATGTTCCACATGGGATTACAGGGTTTGAAGAGTTCCCTTCTGGAGTTTGTATTTGTGGTGGTCCTGACGCCTTGTATCCTGCCATTCGCACCTTTAGTAACAATCAAGTTCATCTTGTGTCATTAAACGTTAGGAGTGTTTAACTTAACACTTGAAATTTTTAGCAATGCTAAAACTGTTAGGACTTTGGCAACTCTTATAGATATGCCAAATGCCTTTTGCATACAGAGATGTATAAGTGTCTTTGTAGAGGACCGGTGAGATAGCTCAGCGGTCTAAAGCACCTTTTTACACAAGCCTTGTGCAAGAGTGCAGAGACCACAATTCAATCCCTGGAACCACATACCATGCCAGCCCCACCCTCAGGGTGGGCTAAGTTGGCCATAAATAAATAAATAAATAAATAAATAAATACATACATACATACATACATACATACATACATAAATAAATAAGTAGAAAAATATTTAAGAAAATAAGAGCCCTGGGGGAGCCCAAAGACAAAATGTTCTGTTTCTAAAGTTATACAAATGTGATAGACTTAATACTGGTAATTAAGGATTGTTAAAGCTGTGTTATAATGTCCAAGTTGTGAAATATTAATAATAACATGTCTTTGTGTCTGAAAACTGGCTTAAAGAAACATGCCTGGTTGTCAAGTTGACAAGGGGTGGACTGTACTGATTGATACACTGTCGACTCAGCAGGCAGCAACTCCATGGCCTAGGGTGTGAATGCAGGGAGGGTCAGCCACAGGGTGACTCAGCACTTACAGGATATATAAAGCGGTGCAGGAAGGCTTCTGCGGGCCACTTCCTTGTCACAGTCATGCCTCTTCGGAGCACCTCCAATTGCAGCAGTGGTTGACACTTCCTTGGAGGAGCTCTGGTCTTTGCAGCTGGCAGGGAAGGAGGAGAGAAAGGCTTTATAGATGATGCAGCTGCTGATCCTCCCTTTCCCTTCACTGCTTTCTGCCTCCATGAACTACTGCTGCCAGCCTTCGAGTCAGCCAAGGTCTGAAACCTCCATAACTGTGCCCTAAGTAAGCTTTTCCTTGCTTGAATTTTGAGGGTTGGATATTTCATTCCAGCAATTAGTAAAAATTAACTGAAGGCGTTCTTACCACCCACCACAGGGTAGCTTGCTCATAATACAAGGAAGGAGGCAGGAAGCTCCTGCTGTTCCTCTTCTTGCTTTTTGTTGTTTTCTGCAACCATGAACTGCTGCCCTCTGCCAAGTGCCACTCTGCCTTGGAGCCAGCTGAGTATGGAGTGAAGCCTCCACCAACTCTTCACTAAATAAACTTTTCTTTCCTTAATTAGGGGTGTTGGGCATTTTGTGCCAGAAAGGAAAGGTAACTGAGACAAGTAGGAAACGATCGGTTGACAATTTCAGGTCCAAAGAAAGAAGAGCATGTGCAGGTAGAGAGTTTGAGCCACACCTACATATTATATGCAAGACAGAAATAATACCATGCTCTCCTCCACCATCTTGGAGGTGGGGGCTGCTGGGAACAGGACTTCTGTATGGCAAATAAGTCTGGAAGACTGTGGTACAAAGCCATTTTTACTGGCTATAAGTGGGGTCTCCAGAACCAAAGGGAACACACAGCTCTTCTTAAAATTGAAGGAGTTTATGCCTGGCATAAAACTGAATTCTACTTGGGCAACAGTTGTGCTTATTGGTACAGAGTGAAGAAACAACACAGTGACTCTCAGTGGCAAGCCAAACAAAACCAGAGTAATCTGGGGGAAAAGTAACTCAGCCCATGGTTCATGCCAAGTTCCAAAGCAACCTTCCTACTAAGGCCATTGGACACCAATTCCGTGGAATGCTGTACCCCTCAAGAATTTAAACTAATGGAAAATAAAAGTGCATTTGTGCTCTTGTAAAAAAAATATAAACAATAGTAATAATAATACCATGCTTTAAGCAATATCACTCGAAATGGGCTGGTAACAGGACATATAGCCAGTGATGTGACTGAAGGTTTATATGCAGGATATTTATATGTGGTCTTAATCCCCATCTATTTGGTTCATGACCTTTAGAGAAATATGTCACCTCTTTTCGGATAGGATTTTCCATATATGAAGTGGATTTATAATATAACAGACTCCATCAGATAATTCTGAGGCCCGAGTAATGTAATACTGTCATGATATTTAAAATGCTGCATCTCAAGAAAGGAGAATAAAGAAACAAAGGTGAGAGGGAGAGATATTGTACTACTGATTTCTATTGGCTCATCAAAAGGAATAGTTAAGGCTTAGTGTTTGACTGGTATTGCATGCTAATATCTGTATATATGAACTACTTTGAAGATAACACCATGCAATATGAAAATCTTGTTAATTTCCTATCATCTTGTTTTGAAATTCTGTATTGCTATTAAGGTTTTAGTTTTTTTTTTCTCTTTACAATACAATGCTGCACAGTGGATTCCACCTTTACACGAAGGAGAAATTTAAGGGTGCAAAGACTCCTCTCATAGGGAATGACTATTCGCTAGATGATAGGTAAACTTGTTAACTTCCACAAAAAAAAAATCCTCTATCAGTCTGGAGGAAGGTAGGAGCATTCAGAAAATAAGTGATCAAGCTAAGTGTCCTTGGAGCTTCTACATACACCTCCCCTAAAGGCAGAGATCTTTAGGGCACCTGATGAGATTGGGTAGCATTTTTCATGGCTACCCTGACACACCATGTTTATTTTTCATTGCTAAAAACAAGAACAATACAGCCATCATTGGTGGAAAATGCAACATTGCTAGATAAAGTCAGAGACTCTTTTCTCTGAGTTTTAGTGCCAGTGAGTGGAGGGGAGAATAGAAATGGATAACCTAAGTGACGAACACAGCGCCTCACCTGTGTCAGTTCCACACGGGACAGCAGAGCTGGGCAAGCCCGTGCGTCCAGATCCTCCCTGCGCTCAGGCTGGACACTGATGGCCTTGGCTTCAGTGTGTACCAAAGTGGCCTCAACCACTACATGAGGCCAACTTCGCCCTCTGCTAAGCTGCTCCCAGTGGCATGCAGGCCTCTTTTCTTTTGCCCTCTACGTGTCTCTTGTTTTCTGTATGTTTTTCAGAGCCTGTGATATATTTCTATTCCTCTACTGCTCCCTATTTCTGTTTGAATAGAAAAAAAAACCTATTTTTTAAAAAATACATAAATTAAGGTTTTTCTGGGGTATACATTGAGTAGTATAATGGAGTTCTAGCAAGCTAAAATGTACAATTTATATTTTAAAAGGTTAAAAAGTGAAAGAGTTAATAAAATCTCAAAGGTGCAGTAGGTACTCTGAAAGGTAAAGGATCTGTTCAAAGGGCAGGGAAACTGGGGTGAGGAAAGGACAGGAGAGGGAGGGTGGGAAGAGATATGTCTTGGTTGTTTGCAGAGTGGCTTGGGTAGATGTACTGTTGATTTCTGCAGGACCACAGATGGAAACAGTTGGTGCTTAAATGTTTTTTCTTGGTCTTCTTAATTTCCCATAACTTTTAAGCCAATTTTGTACACTCCTATCTGCTAACCTGAACAAGTAATTTGAAGACATTATGCAATACAGCAACCATTGTTGAATTCCTATTGCTTTGTTTGCTGAAGTTTTGTATCATTGGGTTTTTTTTTTTTTTCTGTATTTTTTAGGGCAGGGTCTACAGGGTGTTCAGGGTCTCACTGCTAGATCAGGCTCGTAGTGATCTGCCTGTTTAAAGCCTCCCAAGAACTGGGATTCCAGGCTCACACCATGACACCCGGTCTCATTTGCTATCTCTGTGTGCCCCAGGGGTGGGACCAGCACAACAGTCCCAGGGATCAAACCCTGGCCTCTGTGCCTGCTTACAGGTGCTTTAATCTGCTGAGCTATTTGGCCAGCCCTGTATCATTGTTAATGTTATCATTTTTCAAGTAGTTTGCATTCTCTTCAGATAATAAAATTTTTAAAGTATCTCCAAGGATGTGAGGAACCATCTGCTCTGCTAAGTGAGAAACACTGACTGGAAGGTAAAAGTTAGACACAAGAATCACCTACTTGAAAATATGGCATTGCTCACCGCTAGTTATGTAGCTGCGGAGACCAACGAGGCTGCATGGATATTCAAGCTCCTGATTTGTAAAATGAGGACAAATAAGGACATCAGAGTGGATGGTTTTTGGGGAGAAGACATCTAAGCTTGCGAAGCATCTATGATTTCTTGGCCAAGTAGCAATTTTCCTTTACTTTTTTCCTTCTCTAGACATTTGGTTAGCAGAAGAATGCAAAAATAATTTACCTGAGAATAAATTTAGCTATGTTCACATTCCACATTCCATTCTACGATTCTATTGCATTTTCATATGAGTTATTTTTTAATATCCACACACAATTCCACTTGCTCTGCTTTAAAGTTCAATGGGTTTTTAAAAATGTGTAGTGAGGGGCTGGGGAGATAGCTCAGTAGAATAAGTGCTTGCTTGGCAAGTGCAAGGGCCTGAGTTCAATCCCTGGTTCCACAAAAAAAAAAAAATAAAATAAAAATAAAAAATAAAAAAATAAAAAAATAAAAATGTGTAGTGATATAGACCCACAATTATAGTATCACAGACTAGCTAGCTCCACTGTCCTGTTTGACCCTCCGTCAGAAGTTTTTGCAGCCAGCTTTTGACGAGAAGGAAATAAATTGCTCTAAACCATTTTGTGCAGTTTTCAACTCATAGTTAAAATATCCATGAGTGTGATTATTGAACATATGGTAAGACTATGCCACGCTTCACAGGAAACAAAAAAATCTCCCTTCCAAATGGCTGTGTATGATCTGGGGAGCCCCTAGGGACCCTAGGATTCTGTAGGAGCCTGAGCTGCTGATTGATTTTGACTTCATCACAGATTCTCAAGCATTCCCCAAGGACCCATGTCTCTGCTATGCAAGCCTTGAGCAATCCTCTTCCCCTGAGTGTGATCAGGATCTGTGTCTTGCTTTTCATCGACAGAGGACGACAAAGTGATGGCATGTCATTTCCATAATGGCTTTATAGACTTTAACTCTCTGTCTTGCTTGTTCTAGAAGCTTTCCTTGTAGACTCCATGAAATAAGTGACCATGTGACTGAAGCTCAGGTGATCACGAAATACTTTCAATCTGTAAGAACTGAACATGGCCAACAGGAGCCGAGGACAGCTTCCAGATAACATTCTGTCGGAAGCCAAGTCCTTAGGTCTACAACTATAGACAAAATTATTCTCTCAAACCTCTAAGTTTTGAGGTGTATTCTTCTTCTAAGTTCATAGCCCAGCCCTGGCCAGCACTTGACTGGTGACTGGTGAAACACTACGCAGAGCACCTAGTAAGTTGTTTTCAGCTTCCTGACCCACACAAACTGCCCGTGCAATTTTGTGAGCAGCTATTCTTATATCTTACTCGTCCACCCATTAATGAATTAAAGCATTGGAACTTGCTAACTTCATACTGCATTAGTTAAGCTTACCTAATAAAACAGAGTGAAAAAGACATATGAGGCTGTGTTTTAAGGAGTTGACTCACACAGTTGTAGAGTCTGGAGAGCTCTGCAGCACAGGCCGTAGCTGGAAACACAAGCAGCCAAGGATTCAGTTTCCAGTTGAAGGCGTCCCCTGGAAAGCTCCTTACTGCTCTGAAATTTGGGTCATTTTAATATATTCAGACCTAGGCCAGCCAAATAGCTCAGCAGATTAAAGCACATGCAAGCTGATATAGAGGTCAAGGGTTTGATTCCCTGGCCTTCTGTGCTGACCTGAACCCTGGCTTGCACTGAGACGGCAATTGAGACTGGAAATGGTGGTGCATGCCTATAATCCCAGCTCTTGGGAGGCTGTAAGTAGGCAGATTGCTATGAGTCTGATCTAATAGTAAGAGCCCGAACACTCTGCAGATCCTTCCCTAAAATACAAAATAATAATAACAATAATAATAATAATTAATAATGATATACTCAGGCATACAACTGGTTGGATGAGGGCTGCCCATCTGCTACAGAGCCATTTACTTACTTCAGGTTTATTGATTCAGGTGTGAATCTCATCAAAAATACTTTCAAAGTTTAAATATAAAATTCCCCAGAGTAGATGTTCATTATATATTTATACATAATTTTTCTGTTAATAAAAAGGGAGAAAAAGTACTAATAGCTATTAAAAGAGTTATCAAAATTTAAAAAAAACTCTTCTAAAATATAAGGAAGAGGACGCCCCTGGGAACCTGTAAAGAAGAGTCCCCAGGGTGTCCGGAGACCCTGCATGGCATAGAGGTGCATTTCTTGAAGGCAGGTGGGAGGCAGTGACTGGCAAGGAGACAGCCCCTGAAGGAAGGGCAGAAGTTGAGGTCGGAGCAGGCAGTCGGCAGAGATATTGAATCACAGCACCCTGGCAGATGCTGGACTTCCATCTGAGTGGAATGGCAAGTCGTTCCTCAGAAAAATAACACCAGTTAACTCTGCAATATGCTTTTATTGATGTGGTTTCAGTTAAAATATGGCTAAGAGTAAAAATGTAGGCCTGCCTTAGGATGCCCCTGACATGCTACTTGAACTCCTGCTCAGAGTGATTAAGTGAACCATTCAAGGCCGCAAAGCTCACAAGCTAAGGAGCCCAACATGATTCTCTTTTGGCTCACATAGTCCTGGTATCCAGGCTGCTGCGCTGCTTCTTCTGACCTGTGTCACTGCTCCAGGTGACTATTTGGTGATTTCCATCATGATAAAGAGTACCATAACATGGAGTTCTCAGAAAAAAAGAGTGAAATTGACATACACAGGAAAAATATGCACCTCCTCTTCTCTTCACTGTGAGGTTAGCAGTCATATTTGTACATAATGACGAGAGCCAGTTCAGCCTCCTACTAGTGTTATTTTGCTTAAAAATGTCAGCTTGCTCACTTTCCCAAATTTTTATCTCTTAGATCATATAAGGAAACATTTTTTTTTTTAATTTCTGTTACTCCAATCAAGAGAGTGAGAAATATTTCCCTGGCTGGCTCTATGGCAATACTCAACAGCAGCTCCCTGGGGAGAAAGGATAATTCAAAATCTTAAATAAGATATTCAACTTGAGATGAGCTACGTGGTTATTTGGCTGAAAGGGATTTGACAAGCTAGAAGCACTCCTATGTCTTCAGGTACCGGAAATCTTCTATTGGATTTAATTAGCAGTGGGACTTTTCTGGCACGCCTCCATTATGAAGCTGCAAGCAGTCAAAGGATAATTAAAATTTCTGCAGGTTAATAATCACAATAAAGTTTCCTTTCTAAATAAAGAATTCAAGATGAAGGGCGAAATAGTAGCGTGTGACTCCCAGGTGTATATCCTCAGGGATCGTAGTTAATATGCAGGCAGTCATCATACATTTTATTTGCAGCTGTGGCCTTGATCAATTTGCTTTAAAATCACACGAGTCTGGTAACTTTAGGCTTGAGGGAGCATGCAGCATGAATAAATGTTGGCTCTGAATTTCTTTAAAACTCCGTGGTACCTCCGCGTTACCTTTTCCATCCAAGAATGACAAGTCAGAGGAACACTGCCTATAGGGACATTCTGGGGTGGTGGTGGTCCAGAACCATGGACAGCACCTGGAAAAATAAATATCAGTAGAGGTCCTGGGCAAGGAGCTATTTTACTATCATGTCCCATGTTATGTATTCTAGGTGAGGAATTATATGATCATTTTTCACGTTGTGCTTTCATTCCTTATTGTTTTTATCTCTGTCATGGAAGAAAGCTTTTAGTATGACGTGTCAGAATCCTGCGATGAGAGATGGTGGCTGTTAGCAAGGTAAAGCCTCGCGTGGTTTTACCAGCGTCTGCGAAGACTGTAAAAACTGAATGGCAAACGATGGGAAGTGATGCTGCAGGGAAGGGAAGTTATCCCATGGGGAAGAGTGATGGAAAGAAGAGAGAAGCAAGAGGACCTTCCGCACATGTACCCCTGACGAGCAGGGGCTCAGAGGGACAGACCAAACGGTCCTCCATCCTCTGGAAGGTAGGTGGGAGAGCTTCGTGAGGGTGATATTCTTTTCTAGATTTATAGAGAAGATGTACAAACAAACACGTTTGTTTCCAAGTGGTTCAGAGAAATGCTCAACGTATAGACTAACATATTGTTTTTCCAAAAAAATTGTGAGGCAGTTATTAAGCCACTAATAGCATTAAGATGGCCACGGAGGAAACACGGACAGTAGGAAATACAACGACTGCTACCAGCCAGGGCCGCCACGCTCCTTCCCACCTGCAGAAGCTGCTGCTCACCACAGAACCAGGCTTTTCCCTCCCTGCTCAGCCCCATGCCCAGCTCCCCATCCGTGCCACCACAGGAGTGGCAGTTTCCCACATGCATCTATACCCACACAGGCACTTTCTTTCTGACCTTTCTCAGCTCTGACTCCGTAAATTGACACCACCTTCTCTAACACCATTGCTTTTGAGGTCTCCTAAAACCTAAAGTGACTCCTTGATCAACTTCAACTGTTGCGTTTCTCTCCTCCATCCCTTAACTATATCCGTCTGTCAAAAAGCACAAAGCCTTCACTCTTTCTGGTTTGGCCAACGCTGTCACTGCCGGCTTTGTGCAACTTCTGGTTGATGTTGTCACTCATCTGCTTTTCAGTCACACCGCTCAGTGCCAGGGTAGAATTTCAACAGCTCGGTAGGTGCACGTGGCAAGCCCACTACTATCACAAGCTTTATCTTTTTTAAAGCAAATGTATCACCTCCTCTCTGAGCAGTGTACTTCCAGATGGCTTTTTGCCAGTGAAACCAGCACCTGACCAATTCCACCAGCCCATCTGATGAGCACAGAAAATTTACAAACAAGAAACTTTTCAACGAGGATTTTTCTTTTGACAAATCCATTTTAAAATTTTTGTTGATATCTGTTTTCAATACTATAATTCACTAAATATCTTTGTAAAATCTACTTCTGTAATGTGTTTGGCAAGTCCTGCCTCTGGCATCCCCCTCTTACCCTACTGCCCCAGAGTCTCCTGGTCTGTCCCTCTTGACCTCGGCATAAGACTTAAGATGTGTCTTCCTCTCCTGGTGCTCGTTAGAACGGGAATCATGTGCCAAGTAAAGCTCCCCTGGGACTTTGAAAGCCTAAGACACCTGCGTTGCTTTTAATTCAAGTTTATCACTTCTTTGCTGTCTCTCTTCGAGAGGTGGAGGCCCCTCTAATGAGTAGCCTTAGTCATTACTTACAGAAACGCTGGAGTATGGCTCCCAAAAGGAGGTCTTTCAGCCAATGAGCTCGCCTTTCATGCACTCCTGGGGAGCCTGGCCTCTGACTCCCGAGGACATTTTGTCAGCCTCTGGAGGGCCTCGTGCAGTGAGGGGCTAAGGTTTCCCATGGCAGCCATGAGATTATGCGACACAGTCTCACATGACTTCCAATCCTGTCTGCAGCTCTGTGAATACTCTGGCATCAGACACACCTGGCCGACTCACTCTCGGATTCTCAGTTCTTGAAAACTGTGGGAGATGAACATTTGTTACTTAAAGCTGCAAATGTCTGGGGCAATGTCTTCCACAGCAATCAAGAACTAATACACCAGCTGTTTTCTGCCCTGCTCCGTACATTTTAAAGTGGAGTTCTGAGCATTCCATCTCAATGGGAAAATTTTCTAAAGGACTTGCTGTCGAACTCCCTACTCAGTAAAGATCCATTGCTTTAGCCAGGTATTCAGTGCCCAGGATGTTCTATCACCAACTGATATTGTCAGATTTATGCTCCTAAATACTCTCTTTTGCAACTGATGTTTCAGCCAATCTGGAAGATTTTTCTATTGCCAAGATGTGAGCTCCGAATGCCCTATCTTATTTTTTGTTCCTAAAGACAAAGGTAGGAATCTTTCCATAGTGAGCACAGAGACACTTATCTTTAATGTCATTTGAAGCCTTCATGTTTAAGGAGATACAGACAGAAACGCATGTATATAGAGCATTTCTGCAGAATGCAGGCAGTGCTATGCTTCAGGTCATCTGGTATTTCTATCTAGGGGGACAGTGGAATTACCTTGTTTTGTTTGGTTGGCAGTGTGGTTATGCTTCCTTCTGTTGTCTTTGGACTTCATTCTTTCAATGTGGCTGCTTTTGAGTTCTCTCTTGCGATAGTTACTGCCCAGGTTCCCACCGACTACGATGCTTTGTCTTAAGATTCTCAACCACCCAACATTGTTTATCATTTAGCTAAAAATTTTAAAATACTTTGCTTCCTCTGTTCGTTCTTCTTTTTCTTATTTTCAGTTTCTAAATCATTATTCAGTCTCCTCCCCACGTTTGAGTGTTTTTATATATGTTTTTCCTCTGAGTAAAGTGTGTGTGTATGTGTATATCTATATCTATATCTATATCTATATCTATATCTATATCTATATATCAGCTTCTGTTGTTGTAACAAAATATGGGACACTGAGAGAACAGAGGTCTTGAGCTTGTGGTTCCAGAAGCTGGCAGTCAAGCCCAGGGCACCAGCTCTTGCTGGAGGACCACTCAGTGGGACCCAGTACAGCTAGATTCACGAATCGTGTCAGGAAGGATGCAGCGCAGGTGAACTCACCAAGCCATGACTGCCTCCCACAGGTGCTACCTCCAAAGCTCATGAGCATGTGGACTTTGGGACTAAGACTCCAACCCACGGACACTGGGGGACAATTTCAAACTACAGTGGTATGCTTGTGTACCTTTAGTGAAGTTACTACGATAGTTACCATAGTAACTTCACTAAACTGTAGTGAGTGTGTATAACTTTAGTGAAGAAACTACAATCAGTTCTCTCTTAATGATGCAGAGGCTACTGTCACAAAGGGAGAATTTGAGTTCTACTAAATGTTTCAGGAATAACAGTGGAGCATCTCAGGTCCTGCCGCAAGGGCCCACTTTCATTATGTGAATTTATTCACAAGACAGGGGTCAGCCCTACATTTGCCCAACTCTCCTGTGGAATCAGAGTAAGCCAGGCGTGAACAAACCTAAGGCGACTTCCATACCATCAGTGTCTGCATTTTGGAGCAGGTAATTTTTCCACGCTGTAACTCCTTCCACATTTTTTCCCAGGACCTTGGCAGTGATGAAAGGTGGTGTCACAGTCAAAAGACCCAGGACTAATAAGGTGACTTAGGGAAGAGGACCTAACATGGGTATGTGAGCTGTGTCTTGGCTGTCAGTTTCCTGTGTGCTGACTGGTTGAGTTGGTCAATGACCATGGTGCATGGTCATCAACTTGTGCTCCAGATATGTCTGAAGAATTCTTTCTCTTCACCTTTCAGCCTCCAGAAATCAGCGAGACTGTGATCTCAGCACGGCAACTTACGCAGGCTTGATTATTGACAGAGCCATCCCCTGAGCTCTGAAAACGTAGGCTCAGGCTGCTCCTTGGCACCACTGCTTTCCAGGAGCTCAGAGAATTATGTATCCTGGGCCAGGGCAATGTGCTTAATAAACACTTTGGCATTGTTCTTCCTTTGTTCCTAGAAACTGCCTACCACACACTCTACCAATCAAAGATCACATGTGCGTGTACATAGAGCACACAAACCTGCCAGTTCACTAAAGTTGTGCCTACCGTAGAGTTCAAGGTGAGGGCTTCCGTGTCCACTGGCTATAACCTTTTGTCTTCTAAACCTATACATAGTTAGGAGCCAAGTCAGCGTGGATAAGAAGGGAAGAATATGAAAAGTATGGAGGGAAATAAGTCCAGACAAGATTTGCTTTATCTTGGTAATAATTGGCAATCACTCTTATTTATGTGGTTTTCCTTTCTGTCATTTTCTGAAGGATTGTAACAAAGCTATCAAACTACCATAAAATTGATCTACAGAAGGCTGAGAAAAAATGGAATCCTTAAGTGCCCAGAAAGCCTCCTTCAGTCAAGGACAAAGAATGTGTGAGCTGTTCCCAGCTCACTTCTTCAGCTTGACTGGAGCTTTCCCATGGAGGCCTCACACGCTTAGGGTGAGCTCTGGGTACTCGGCCCTCGCTGCAACTTAGATACCCTTTCCTCCCACGCTTGGCCTTTGCCTTAGATTTCAGAGAGGTTCGAGATCTCTATGAGGTTCTGACATGGCTCGCTTCAAGCAAGCTACCTTGATATATTCCACCATGTCCTGGCCTGAAGAATGTGTTATTCCTTATCTCTTAACCTCAGTTCCATCAACCAAGTCTCAGTCAAGCCAATAAAGAATATTATGTGTTAGACTTAAAATGTGCCCCAAAATCTCACGTGTTCAAAAGCAAGGCTTTATTTATTTATTTATTTATTCGTTTGTTTATTTATTTATTTATTTTTGTGCAGGGTCTCATTAGGCAGCTCTGGCTCATAGTGATTCTCCTGTCTCCTGCTTCCCAAGTGCTGGGATTGCAGGCATGCACCACCACACCTGGACTCCATCGCCTGCTCGGCATGCCCAAGAGTGGGGCCAGCATGGCAGGTGGGGCCAGGAAGTGAACCTTCACCCCTACACTTCCCCAAGCAAGAGCTTATTCCACTGAGCTATACTGCCAACCCTGAGGCTTTTAGAAAATAGTTGGTTTGTGGTGCTATTCTGTTTATCATTGTGTTATTGCACTCATGAGCATGTAGTTGAGTGTGTTACCTCCAGTAACTGTGAGCTAAATAAACCTTTCCTTCCCTCATTCTGAGTGTTGGGTATCTGCCCCAGCACTGAGAGAAGAGCAACTGAGACACAACTTTTACATCACAAACAGAGGTGAAGCTGTGAAGAACAAGAGAAAGGGGCTGGATCTTTCCCAGGCATTCTTCCAGACAGAAGCCTTGCCAGGGACGCCGCCGAGGACCACCGTCTGCTTGTTTTGGAGCCCTCTGAAGCACCGCACAGCGGCGCACCCGAAAGCAGTCTACGTTGCGCTGCCCTGTGCAGCTCTCTATTTTTAACCCAGCATGCAACTGGGCTTTGATAGGAACGGGTCCTTGGGGCCTCTGAGTTCTGTGGCTGTGATCGCGAGTGTGCCTTCTCTGCGTCTCTCTTTTACCAGACCTAAAATTCTCCTGCTTGGGGAACTTTGTGTGGATTACAGAAGATGATGATTTCACAGCAATGCATGGAGGGAAACTGTACTTTCCGGACAATGTCTGTTATCACTCATATATTTCCATCAAAAATCTCTTGTACAGTGTTGATTTATGAATTCTGTAGTTTGTTGTTTTGCTCTTGTTTTCAGTTCAGCACTTTGCTGTTGACATAAGAATTAGGGGAAAAACATGCAAATCGTTATACAGGATGGCTGGGGTGATTGTTCTAAGAATTCCCATCAGATTTTTTTTTTTTAAATAGCAATCAATTTGTAGAATTTTCACCTTGACTAACTCTTCTAATCATGTACCATTCCTAATGTCATATCAATTACTCTTTAAAATATTTTATTTTAAAAAGGCTATAAAAGCCGGGCATGGTGGCGCACGCCTGTAATCCCAGCACTCGGGAGGCTGAGGCAGGAGGATCGGTGCGAGTTCGAGACCAGCCTGGGCTACAAAAGTGAGCTCACAGCCAGCCTGAACTGCATAGTGAGACCCTGTCTCAAAAAGACAAAATAAAATAAAATAAAAAGTCTATAAAGATAGAAACAAGAACAAAACTTTAAGATTCTGTGAAAGTAAGGTGTAATCTTCGATCAGATGCCCGGTCTTACGTAACTGTGTGTGTTAATTGGAGCAACAGATTGACCATAAAAGCAGATAATGGTTCAACCACTGTTAATCAGCTATTCTTGTTGTGAAAGTCTGTGACATATGTATTTTTGTATGTAATGCTGTTTCTGTCTTTGTTTTTTATTTTTGTTCTTGCTTTTTGCTTTTACTCTTCAAAATATAATAAATGTAGATAAATGATAGGTAGATTTTATATATAAAATATGTAACTTTTATATAATATATATATATATATATATATATATATATGTTAAAATAATTTTACCATATATATATATATATATATATGGTAAAATTATTTTACCATAAGAATGGCAAGACGTATGGACATCTCAGGAAAAAAAAATTAGAAATATTATAATACTAAATTTATAGGGACATCCTGAGAGTAAAACAAATGACCTTTGGTGTCTACAATTACAAGAGGTGCTCCAGTGGAGGCCATGAGCTTCCAAACGTTTATGAGAAGGGCAAAGGGCTGCTGGGGCATGCTGGACACCAGGGTGGCTGCACAGGAGTTTTCAAAGTCTCCTCTAAGAGCTGGAAGAGTAGCGGGTCTCCTGTGAGACCAGACATGCTAGGGGTCCCCAGAGGGGATAACATCACCAGTTGTGGATGTAGCAGACAATTTTTCTTTTCCTTAAGTAGATAGATAGATAGATAGATAGGAGTAATACTTAATATTTGATAGTTCTTAAACTGAATTCAGGTATCATAATATCAAAATATGTTTCTAATTTTATTTTATTTTATTTTGAAGAGTAAAACCAGGCAAAAACAAAAATTAAAAAAATGACAGAAATAGGGCAACATGCAACAATACCTATGTGACAGATTTTCAAAACAGGAATAGCTAATTAACAGTGATTATAAATTCAAAGTGGAGAACTAGCAAAGGAAGCTGTTTTGACTTAGTAAAGGGATTTAAGCGCATGTCATCAACAACTATGGATTATCCTATGAAACTTCACGTACCATTTACAAATAGTTGTGCAATAATTTAATGAATACAGCCATCATAGATTTAGTGCACAATATATTTTCATAACTTTTATTTCACATAGCATCCAGCTTACTTCGACTCTACCACCTGCACCAGTCTGTTCTACCGCAGGGCATTTTTGACAATGTACGTTGGTTTTAGTACGATTGATTTAGGGGATGAATTGGAGATAATTCCCATGTGCTCACACAGTATGCGCGTGCTTGTCATTGAGGGCGAGGAGGTGGGCTCGGAAAACTCTATGCAGTAATAAAGGACACACAGTGCACACACACACGCACACGCACACACGCGCACCACACACATTGTCTGCCACCTCGCATGTGCGTGAGGCTGGGAGTGGCCTCTGCACTTGGACGCCTGTCCTCACCCCGTGACAGCAGCTCCCACACCGTCCTCACCTAGCCCACACTCTCACAAGGGAAACGCAAGGCTTTCTTAAGTGTTTCCTTTGTGTGTTTCTGAACCACTTAGTAAGTGTGCACTGCGCTGCCATCTTACCTACACTTGTGTCCTTTTCTGCGGTCCGCAGATCCCCACTGTGCCCAGCCGTGTGAAGGTTTGGTCCGCTGTGCTTCACGCAATTCCCTAACAAAGCGTTGTGCTTCTGCTGTGCTATACTGTTCAGGGAGGCGATTTTGCAGAACACACATGCTGTGCGGCCCTAGGACACCCATATGTGACACTTGGGGACAAATAAGGACAGCTCAGAAACACTTACACTTGTTCGGACTCAAAACCATTCGTTTTCCGAGGCTGACTTTGAACTCTGGTTCCTCCCAAGTATCGGAAGCATGGAGTCCTCTCCAGTCAGCAAGTCCAGGGAAGACCTTCCTTCATCTCAGCATCTCTGCTCTGGAGCCCAAATCCGCCCTTTCCCTTTCCCCTTCCCACTCCCATTGCTCTGCTCCTCATCAAGTTTTATTTTTGCATTCCAAAGTCTTGGAATTATCTTCCAAGAATGGTGACCTGGCGTATACCAAATCCCATCTCTTTTCACTGTTCCCACTAGAGTACTGGCTTCACGAAGGCAGATACTTTATTGGACTATGGCAGCTCTGTTACCACCACCTAGTGCAGCATTTGCTACATTCTGGTCAATAAATACCTGCATTTTTCAAACCATAGGTTCTTTTCCATATGTTTAACACTACATGTTTATAGTCCCCATTTCCCTGCATGTCTGTGCAGAATTATTTTGGAGTCTCTGCTCCACACCAGCTCCAGCCAAATATGCATTTTTTAAAATCCCATTAACTCCTCAGGGACTGGCAATCAAATTATGCAACGATTCTGAATCCAGGCCCAGCCCTCTGGTTTTTATTCCACCTTCTAGACAATATTCTTGCTTTTCTTATTTCCACACTGCAATTATTTCACTTTAATGAGTGCCTACGAATGGTTTCCTGAGCTTGGCAGCTTCCGTGGGCATGCAGTAGAAGGGCGGGAAGGTGTTGATTCCTGACAAACAGCCGTTGGACAAGTAATTAGAGGTGCGAGCGGGGCTGGGCTGGACCCTGAAGCCACCTCAGGGATCACTGCTGAAGAAAATAGACTGGCTCACAGTATCCAGTGCAAAGGCAAGGGCTAGTCGCATCAGACACCTGCCTAGTGCCCCCTAGTGGCAATGCCCTGCACTAGATGCTAAAAGAAGGCAAATGAAGTGAAACGCAACTCCCTCCCTCACGTGGGCGTACAGCCACGTGAGGCACGCCTTGCCACGCGTCCTCATGACGATGCTGAGCTCTGCGTATGTGTTGCTCTCTGTGTGTGAAACAGGCCTCCCAGGGGCTGTGAGTCGGACTACGGGAGCTGGAAAGGGTCCCTCTTCCTCCAAATGGTATGCATATGCACGAAGACACTGAAACTCGTGTATGTTAAAGGGATTTGGCTAGGCCGCACAGCTGGCACAGCTGGTCCCTGGTCCAAGCTTTTTCTTTCTGTTCTGTCCCCTGGGACTCTAGGACTCCCCAGGTTTTATTTCATAAATACAGCCCTTGGGTAACCACGCTGTAATGAAGAAGGATCAACGGACTTGGTGCTTATTAAAAACTTTGAATCTAGTGCAAATGGCAGTAAGCATGCTACGTACTCAAAAGTAACAGCTTTGGGTTTTAAATGGCATGATATAATTTAATAAAGTGACAGGTGCTATCCAATCAACTGAAATATGGATAGAATTCAGGCTACAGAATATATCCCACTTTGTTAGTTAAAAACAAAAGGCCCTCAGGCTCGTAGTGTTACCATATTCTCACACAGCCTTGATGCAAACCTAAAAGTGCATGACTTTTATTTAACAGCGAACACAGGTTTTGAGATAAAATAAAACCCCCGGAGGCAAAGACCTTAGAGACATTATCTGTTTAATAAATATGATTGTAAAAGCAATAAACAAGAGCAATTATACATTACACTACATAGTATTTAACAAAAAATACATCAAAAAAGTCATTTTAAAATTAGAATTAGTTCCAATACTATAAGAAAACTTTCATTGTTTTTAAATTGGCTTCCTATAAAAATAAGTTGGCAAATGAGGGGTTTCAATGCTCAGTTGGAATCCTGGAAAACAGAACAGCTGCCAAGCACCCCACTGCTCTCAAAGCTGCTGTTTGGAACTTCTGAAAAATAGCAAAGCAAACCTCTGCATTTTGGACAGTGAATCCAATTAGGAATAAGGCAAAGGAGG
The DNA here is from genome assembly GCA_004027025.1 of Myocastor coypus. Classification (NCBI taxonomy): domain Eukaryota; kingdom Metazoa; phylum Chordata; class Mammalia; order Rodentia; family Myocastoridae; genus Myocastor; species Myocastor coypus. The sequence goes on from PVJA010000170.1 coordinate 148,712, forward strand.
AATCATTAGCTGGGCAGCTCAGGGTATGCCACGCACAGTTTGCCTTCTGGTGTTTGGGAAAACATTGCAGTGTCAAGTTTTTAGCTTGCCCTGAATATGCCTTTGCATACCGCCTCACCATCCTCCTCTGGCCCTATGAGGCCCACCGAGCTCTTCACTGGGTGCGCACCTGTCATGAGCGAGTAGGTAGGCACTTGAGTCGCTCCCATGTGCAGGTGCGTGTTGCTTTCTTTTGGGGAGTGAGTGATATAGTGCGGTGGTTCTCAGCCTCAGCCTGGGTCGCCATCACCCAGAGGACCTGGGGAAGTGTATTGCTGGCTCCCGTATCACCTAGTGATAGCGATTCAGCCAGTCTGGGTGTAGACCCAGTACACGCAAGTGACACCAACACGGCAGGCTGGAACCACACTTGGAGAACCAAGTTAAGGACGTAGGAGCTATGGGGTTCTTTCTGGACAGTCAGCATCTTGTCTCACCTGTCACCTACAGGGTGAGGAACTCTGAGAAGAGGCCCAAGGGGACACTGGAGATGCTGAATTTGTATCTGCTCCCCTTGGGTCACTTTCTAAAACGCCAGGCTTCTCCTTTACATCTTGCTTACATTTTGGCACTCACTCCCTTCATTAAGAAGCACATTTCATGCTACTACTCCAGGCAAGGCACTGTGCTGGGTTTAGAATGTTATTCTTTTTGTGATTTTCTAATTAAAATGAATTGACCTGTAAGTGAGAGGACTCCCTGTGCTCTTTGTAAACCTCTTTGGAATTCTAAACATGTTGGCTTCCAGATTAAATGTGAAGGTGCCAATTAAAGAGAATTGATGAGGATGTTCTCTACGCAGCAGGAAGCCTGGCACAAGGGTGTTCTGCAAGGTGGGTCCACTGCCCTGACAGAGGTGGGGCATCCTCAACCATAAAACATTCTGCTTGCCTGAGCCCTGACAGTAGCTTTTTCTATACTTCTGCCTAAGCTACACAGGATCATCAGATCATCTGGACATCTGTGTTATCACCAGATCCCCTTTGCCACTCCATTGTTGGCTTGGAAACACATCCAAGCAGGTGGGCTATTTTGACTGGAATAACCGATCTGCTGTTTTCTGCCCTCCGAGTTGAGCTTTATCTAAGCATAGCACTAAGGGGCTTCAGTGCAGTAGCAGACCAGATTTCCTTTCCTTCTTTGCTCTGGGCCATTTCCATGATTGCTGTTGGAAAACTGAGGCTGCTTCATACTCGGAGGATCTGAGGATTGTGAGCACGTCTTTCACTCTCCTATAGTCAGCTAATTCCTCTAACTCACACTGAGTTTCTTTTCTTTTACTAGCACCATGCACTCAGAGATCAGAGAGCACATGTAAAATCACCGGAATCACTCCAAATAATTAAAATCTCATCCTAATGTAAGATAAGACCTACTTTCTCAGACTTTTGCACACTAAGACATTAACTCTTGTTCACTTGCCTCTCCTGTTAAAATCAGTTTTATTTCACCAATATTTTGATTCTACTATAAGAGAGGAATATTGGGCAACACAACTATCACAGGAAGAAATCATCCTGCAATACTCTTATACATTCAAAATATATCTCCTAACACATCATCCACAATCTGACCACAAAATTTTCGCTAATGTGTGAGAACTCTGTGATTTGTCTGTACGCTTTCTTGGCCAAAGTACACAGCCCTGCTTGGATCGCTTTGCACGTTTCAGCTCTTTCACACACATTGCACGTTTCCAGGTGGGAAAAGGCAGGGATATGTGGAAAAGGCGGGGTCTGGAGGAAGAGACAAAGAGTCTGTGAAACTGACCCTGTGAGCAGGGTACAGTTTGGTTGGTGTGCTGGGAGTCTGGCATGCTTGGCTGGGTATAGAAGTGACAGAGAGCAAGACTTGGGAGTGGTGGCATCGGGGTTGACAGAAGTGAGGCCAGTACTTAGGGTATGTCAGCATTAATGTTCAAAACCTAACAAGATGTTGGGGAAGAAAAAGGGGGAACCCCTGAAACATGACTCGGGTTGGCAGGAAAGGGTTCAAAGGTATCAACCGATCATGGCCACGCATGAAGGGAAAGCCAGTGGAAAGGGAAAGCAATGGCTAGCTACCGGAAGAAGGCCGTTCTCTCCATCATTTGGGATCGAAATAAGGAGAGCGGCAGGGAGAAGAGCTGGATGGGAAACAACGGTTCATTTAGGACGGGCTATTTCCGCGCCTTCTTCCCTGCCTGCTGCACCTGTGGGCGTGGCTCTTCAACTCATGTCTTTGTCCCTATGGCCACAGAGAATGGAGAGAGAGGACGACCTGTGGCCACTGCTGACTGGCAGGGCTACAAGGCTAACTCAAAGAGAAAACGACAATGAGGACGGTGGAATACAGAAAGAGCCCAGGGTTTCAGACTCCTGCACACGTCATCTGCAAAGTTCCGCGATGGCTACTCCACCCACGGGCCTGCAGTGCTAAAAGAGCTGTGAAATCTAGAGCCAAGAATATTTCCAAAAATGCATGCAGATTTCCTTGGCCTATGTATGTTATGAATTTTCTACAAACACGACCGATCAGAAAAAAAAGAAAAGAAAGGGAGAAGGGAGTGTTTTCCATTAAAATAGAGCACCTGTACACTGCCCCTCCAAGTAAGTTCTCAAGTGAGTGTCCGCATGCACAGGCTTAAAGCTAAAAACCCTTGTTGTCTATGTCTGAAGAATTAAAACGTCCCGATGCAGTGAGTGTTTGTTTGTTTGGATTTTGCTTTGTTTTTTATTGTTTGTTTTGTTTTACTGCCGTCCTCCATTCAAACATTTACATAGGTAGGGATTTCTTTTGTGCTTTGATTCTCAGCAACAATGGAAATATTTCCTGGCAAAATAGGAAACAGAACAACAAAGGAAAAAAAATGAAGTTAGTGGTCATGAAGTATGGTGCACATGACGGCTGCGAAGTTCTTTCCTGGTGGACAGGTCACCTGCAGCGTCAGGGGTGGTTTTCCTTAAATGGCAAATTGAGCCCCAGCCGATCCCCGCTTGGGCGTTGAAGGTGGAGTGGCACGTCTTGCTCTTTGTAATCGGAGTGCTGAGTCACCAGGTTGCGTAGCAGGGGAGGGAGGGGAGGGTAAAGCTACTCTCCTAAGAGAAAACGTGTGACACTTACTCATTTAATGACACTGGAATTGGAAAGGTGTCAGAGACAATAATGTACTTAGGTAATGTTCCTGGTGAAGGAGGGATTGCTACTTTAATAAACACACAGTGGCTGTGCTGCACGCCCTGTAAAAACGGAAATGAAAATCAAATGATCCCCAAAGTGCAGCATCCTTAGAAGTGCTTCTCCGGACATGAAGACAGAAGAGCCTCTTTCCATTTTAACCCAACGCTATTACACATGTATCATCCTGCCTCCCCTAGTAAGAGAAAACTGGACGGTGGCGATGGCCGTGGCTGCTGCTGGCTATGATACCAGCCAGTGACTGCATTACCCCGCTTTCCTCAGCCTCAGTCCTCTCCCTTCTCCATTTTTTTATGCGTTCCGTACAGGGTCTACAGGGGCTCACTACATAGACTGGACTCACAGGGATCCTCCTGTTTTCAGCCTCCCAAGCACTGGGATTACAGGCGCGCACCACCACGCCCGGTCTCTCCCTTCTCCATTTGAAGGCAGAGGTGTGTTCCCTATACACACTCTCTTTTTCTCCAGCTAACAGATTAAAAATCTTAGGTCAGGATCCTTCTAGGCGGCTTGGCACTCTGAGTTTGGAGTGGAGTGTGAACAGTCATCCAATAATTTAATCCAGAACAGCAGCGCTGATCTAGATGTAAATATTCACACCTTCACCTCTTGAAGCCACCAGGAAGGAGAAACCCAGGAGAGACACGGATCCACCAGGGCAGCACCAGGAGTTCGCCTAGATTCCCAGAAAATGTTCTCTGTGATAAGTAGGACTGAGGAGCCGTCTTTAGAGTTTAAACCTAGATGTGGAAACCCCTGCTTTACACAATAGGGAAGGTGAGCTCTAGGAGACATGGTGAGGTCCATTCCAGGACTTCAGATAAGAGGCAGCTAAAGAAAGGGCAGCATCAGTCTGTCCATCTTTTGGTCAGGGCCTGACCTGGGATTGGCCTTTCTCAGGAGCCCTGCCCTTGTGGCTGCTGCTAGCTTCGTGCCTCTTGTCCTCAAGTTCTCAGGCTCCCTGTCACCTGGCAGGCAGTTCATGGATCACGGCTAGACTGAAGATAAAGATGCCCAGGTGGTCTGCTTCGCCTCTTTCTCCACCCCCCCCCCCAGCCACCACAGCCCTCCCTGCAGCGCTTCCACTCCACGGGTCCACTCAAGCACGACTTCCACACAGGGCTCTGCTCTGTCCTGCACAGCCCTGATGCCAGCCCACCAGCCCAGCCCCCAAGCAGAACTCCTTCTTGCGCATAGTTAGAGCAAGTTCTAGGTTACTGGTCCATCCGCGTTTGAAGGCAGTGTTTTAGGGAAGGTTTGTGCAAAAGGAAGAACAAGTGAATGAGAGCTAAGAAGACTAGAGAGCAGCAAAAAGAGCCACCTGCATTGCTTCCCCGGAGATGTTAGAGCAGAAAAAGCAGCTATGTCAAGCCAGAAAGGGGTTAGGGGTGTCACCCACTGACCCGCAGGCGGAGGCACAGGCTGCTGGGAACCATTTACCTAGGCGCGGCGGCTCCGCCTTCTCCTCGCTAGGCTGGCCAGGCCGCCTGAGCTCGCGGCAGGGCGCCCTGGCCCTGCCCTCAGCGCGGCCGCCTGCACTGAGCGCCTCTCGCTCTTTCTCATTGTGCATCTGGGCATAAACATTAATTCCCGGGATCTTCCTACAACATTAACAGAAACCGTCACTGCTCTGCGTGGGAAAAGCTGCTGTGGCGTGCTTCTGCGCCTTTGTCAGGAGAGGGCACGTCAGATGTGGGGCCACGTGGGTGGAGGGACACGCACCTTTTAAACTTGTAGATGACGAACACAGCGAGTCCCACAAACACCACGGACAGCAGCATCAACATGGCGGAGCCACTGTGGGTCGGGGTGAGGTCCACCAGCGGAGCTGCAACAGGACGAAGGCTGGGTCAGCCGCAGGCTTACAGGAGAATACGAGTGCACACCTCACAGGATGGAGTGAGGATTACGTGAGTCAAAGTACCTGACCTCTAAGCCCCCTGGGGGGGTACCAGCTGTCATTTCTACTGCTGAAGCTGTGGAAGTAGCATTAAAATCAATGCTCCTTGGCCTTGGCTGGAGTTACATCCTGGTAAGTGCATTCAAAGTCAAAAGCACTATACAACAATAATGCCCTTACTGCACCTAAGTGATCGAACATCACAGTGTCAAACACTGATGCTACCCTTAGCGGGCAACAGTGGTCTGTCACACACTCTAGGTTGTAATAGTATTGAGCACCTCATATCTTTATCTCCCATATAAGGCACTGAGGGGGAAGCCAGCATGGTTCTGCGTGAGAGACTCTGCACAGCTGCACTCCCCCCACTCCAAGCAGCCCGGGGGCCCTCTGTACTGACTGTTAGACAGTACTCGCGATTACCAAACTCACCTGTTGTCTTTCTTCCACTGAGAAAGGCAAACAAGTAAACTCACCAACTATTACGCTTTTGTGAGTCACCCCACCCCACAACCACCCATCCCCTGGGAGGTGAGGACCCGGAAATTGCTGAAGAGTGTTCACGTTTTGCACACAGAACTCAAGGCCAAGGAAGAGCTGTGCACGGGCAACTACTGAGCTGTGCGAGCCCGGGGGGTGGCACCCGTCTTCCCACAGAACCCTAAGCCCTGTCGGCTCGCACCGTGAAGCTCTAGAGCGTTGGAGCTTCCTGCACGCTGACTGCTCTCAGATGAAGCAGAGGACTCCACACTTGGCAGGAATCTCCCTGCACCTGTCTTTAGGGTGCGAGCACACCGGAAAGGCATCTCCTCCCGTCCCCAAGACTTCCTCTATTTCAGGCGGGAGAAACCTGCTGCACACGCGATAATTGGCAATTAATTTCTATCCTCTCAAAATCTGACATTTTGCAAACATGGCATCGCTGAAGCCTAAGAGAAACAATGTAATGTATGCTGGATAGCCAGGGCGCTGACCTTTACCATCTGTCAAGGTAGGCAAAGTCTGACATGCAAAACTTTAAGGTGACCTTTAAGACCCACTTCCTATGGCTCCTCTCTTTGGAGAGGAGAGAGGGCAGCCCTGTGCTCATTCAGGCGAAAAGCTTCAGGACAAGTGACTGTAATTTTGATGGTCTCTGACCAAACCTGGAGCTACCTGGGCTATGTCTGTTATGTGTGGGATCAAATCCCAGCCACTCAGCAGCTGCTACTCAAAGAGGATTTCAGATGACCACAGAATCTCAGGATAAAACGAGGCACAGCCTTCTGTCTCAGAGAATAGGCTTTGTCTGTGTACGACGCAGCTTCTGGGAAGCGCTGAGCGTAGGAGAGCCTGCCATTTCTCTCCAGCAGCACCAAACTGTGGCAAGGGAGCCCTGCCTGTGAGGAGAGGGGCGGCTGCTCTGTAGGCGAGGCGCTCAGGGCAGATGTGCGCTCCATCGGCGAAAAACGCACACAGCGCTCAGCAGCATCCAGAGTAGGAGCCGCATCAGCGCTCCCCGCGCTGGAGCGATAGCATCGAGAGGGAAGAGGGCACCTTCCGCTGCCCACGCATTATCTCCATTGATTCTCCCACTCTTGAAAGCAGGGGCTGTGATCCCAGTGATAAGATGAAAGCAGCGGATTTCTCATGGCTTAAGGTCATTCCAAAGGTCTTGGAACTAGTAAACTGGAACACAAAATACAGTTGAATGCGCACGCGTGCACACACACACACACACACACACACACGCACGCAACACTCACACACAGTCACATTCTCTGTAAATGCAACCTGTAGGAGACAACCAGAAATTTTAAATACTAATTAGGAGACCATGTTAAAATATTTTTAAAGGCAGATGGACTCCAAATATGGAATATATATATATATATATATATATATGTGTGTGTGTATATATATGCATATATATTCTATGTAGGCACACACATTTATACACATATGCAATATAATTATAGTTGGAAGGAGGCGAGGAAAGGAGAGAATAGAGAAATGAAATCATTGTCCTGTGCACTCTGCTTGGCCTTGCTGGTGGTGAGGCCAGACTTGCCTCTCTCTCTGTGTCTCTCTGTCTCTCTCTGTCTCTATCTCTCTGTCTCTGTCTCTGTCTCTGTCTCCCCCCTCTCCATCTCTCCCTCCCTCCCCCTCCCTCCCCCCTCCCTCCCTCCCTTCCTCTCTCCTTTCCTCCCTCCCTCTCTCTTTCTCTCCCCTTCCCTTCTCTTCCCTTCCTCCCTCCACCTTTTCCATCACAAGGTTCATCTTCCAACCCTAAAGCACTGGTGGTGAAATCCTCATTCCTAAAGAAGCTGCGTCCACACCACTGGATAATCAGCACTCTGCTGGGGACAACATGCTTCTGCACGGAGCTTACACGTGTGTGCCCTGTCATGCTGCCCTGCCCAGCTCTGCAGGGTGCAGGCCAGCGGCAGGAGGAGGCCGAGGGGCGCCTCCTCCGCGCTGCGGGCCCTGGGTGCTGCCACCCGCTGAATCCAAAGGCGCCTATTTCAGCCTCACAGGGCAGCAGCTGTGTATCTCACTTTGCCCAGCACTTGGGTGAGCCTGTGCGCCTTGTGCTGAGGAATGGCACGGGTGAGAAATGGGCCTGGCCTTGCTGTGTGGAATTAACATAACTTCATCCCTCTCCAGCTGCAGCCTCCACAAGGACGACCGGTAGGGGAAAGGGCTGCACGGATGCTTGGCACTGTGCACCTGTGGACCTGCAGAGCAAGTGACAGGCCAGCAGCACTGCAGCAAGGGCGCCGTTTCTAAGCCCCAGTGCTGACAAAAATCCTTCGCAAACTCCCTTGAGGATCTTAGAAATGCTTTGAAAGATGGCATTTGATGCATGAGGACCCGGTTCACTACAATGAGGCGGAGGCTGAGAGCAATAAGTGCGTCTTCTTGGGGAGAGTGATTAAGGGACATACGGTAAGTGCTAAATCAACGGCTGCAGTTATACACAGGAGAATAATCCCAGCAGGGTTCGTCCACAGGTGTGGACCCTTCTGAAGTCACACCCTGCCTCAGTCACTGAGGTGCTACATGACTCCAGCTGAAGCTCGGTTTTCTCTTTGCGATACCGAGTAAAAGTAGCATTTAGAGCCAGTTAGTGGCCAGAGAGGAATACGGAGGAAGCCATAGAACAGTGTCTGTTTCTGGCACATGGCACACACCAGCAGTAGTCACTGTCCCATTATGACAAGCACATTTCCGAGAGGGAATGTTGTGGGGGGGCGAAGTATTGAAAGATGAGCGCTGAGCTCCACAGTCAACTAAGTTAACAGCGAGGCTGCAGGTGCCCCCTCCCCACCTGGGAGCCACGGTGCCTCGCAGGGTCCTACAGGACACAGTCAGCCCTAGCACCTCCAAGCCCGACCTCTCTCTATGTTCTCCACATCACTAAAGCAAAGCAACAACAAAAACTGTAGATCTTTAATTGGTAATTGTAGGGCCCAGCAGGATGGCTCTGTGGTCTAAAGCGCCTGCTTGGGAAAGCTTGGGCAGCTTCAGGGACCATGGTTCGATCCCGGCACCACATGGTGCACTAGCCCGGCCCTTGGGGTGGGCTGAGCCGGCCATAAAAATGAGTGAGTAAACAAATAAAGGTTCTGAAACAAGAAAAATAAATAAATAAATAAAAATTCTAATGGGTAATTGTAGACAAATCTGGTTATGACTCTAGGAGAGAGTTGCATTAATATTTCAAAAGCTTTCCAAGTTTCCCCAATAAGAGCAGTGAGCTTGAAATCGAGTCACAGCACAGCCACCTTGGTTCTGTACCTTTCTCGGGGTCTGAGCCTTCCACACTGAGTTTCAAGCTCCTCCCACCAGGAAGGAAATTTGTTTCTCAGTGCTCAGGCCTGGTCCACCATTACAGTCTGTATTTGGCAATAGCATGTGACAGACCGGAAGTCGTGCGCACTGTGAGTTGCCGAGCCTCGTGTCCGGCAACTTCCGCCTTGGCATCCTCCTGCTGCACGTGGAGTCGAGGCAGGAATAGTCCTTTGACCATCAGCACCCATAAGGAGGTCAGCTGCCCTGTGGGTCAGCTCAGACCTATCATTGGGGTCCCCTAGTGCTAGGAGAAAGACAAAGAAACGCAGCCAGGCCTGAAGAGCGACCAAGCTGATCCAGGCACAGATTGCCTGGTAAAACAAAGGCTCCCTGTTGTACCACTGAATCTCTCAGTTATTCATTATATAACAACACGTTCTCTGTTCTCATAATTAGATCTTTGAACTGGCTAAACACACAAGTGACAGCTTTCCTCTCTGGTTTATGGTATTAGACTCTTGGTGTGGCAATCTGCCCTTACTGTTAAGAGGACGGAGTGAAAAATCAGATTATCATTAAAGTTCTCTCCTAAAGCAGAAGACTTTAAGAAAGAAACAATGCACTCTTAATGCTTGTTGAGATGCAACAGAGAAAACCCAGAACAACCTGGCCACTTGCTCTAAGCAATTTAAGTCTTCAGATTTTTCCTAAGCTCTAGAATCTTCTGCCCTTTAGATCTGCTTTCTTATTGTTTTTTTCTCTCGACTTCCTGTTTTGTCTTTTCTTTACATTCTTCCACTTCTCTGTCTCAAGCACCACTTATCTAACATATTACAAGCTTTGCCCTGTTGCTGGTTATGCATAATGACCATTATTTGCTCAGCAGTTTCTGGGTATATTCTCAGTCCTGGTCAGCTCCGGTAGTTACTCTGCGGTCCTTTCAGCCCCCTTTGCAGCTCACATTTTTCATTAAAAAAAAAGTAACCAGAAGTTTAAGAGTAAGGAGCTGGCAAGATGGCTCAGCAGTCTAAAAATGCCTGTTTAGGCAAGCTTAGGCAACTGCAGGGACCAAGGTTCTATCCCCGGTACCACATGCTGTGACAGCCCCACCTACAGGGCAGGCTGAGCTAGCCATAATATTAAAACAAAACAAAACAAAATGTAAGAGTAACTTCACTCCTGACCTTGGTCGGTTTAGAAAAGTGTCACTTTCACTGGCTGGCACTGGGCGAGGGATATATTTAGATCTCTTGACATTTGTTATTACTTATTATAACACCACTACAATTTCCTAGAGGTCAAAACCACTGGCTCCAAGAATCTGTGAAGTAACCTAATTACATGAAGAGAGAAAAACATTTAATTTTAGGAGAAACAGAAAGAAGGTAAAATACCACCCCCATGACGGTGCTCACAAAAGACTTGCAAGTAATAACTGTGTAATAAGCACCGAGAGACTAAAGACACAGATAAATGTATTGGCTGTGGAAGAATCTCACTAGTGCTAATTTCGTTCCTAAATGGATAACATTATTGTGGCAAATTATTTCCCTTTACACTTTGCAGTTCCACAAGTATTTGGCATCTGCATCTAAAAGGTGTGTTATAGGGGCTGGGGAGATAGCTTCGTGACACAAGTGCTTGCCTGGCAAGAGCACGGTCGTGAGTTTGAACCCCAGTACCGCAAAAAAAAAAAAAAAAAAGGAAAAGAAAAATATTTTAAAAACCGTAGGTTATGTTATATTGTTGTTCCTAAAACTTCATAACTAGAGCTACCTCTACCTTCAGCTGGAAGCACCTTTCTCTATTTGGCTCTGAGAGGCAAGATTCATGGTGGTTCTCAATCTAAGCTACACTTTAGTTGCCTACCCTGTCCCAGACCTTTCTTACAGCTTATGGTCACAAATCAGAAGCCTGAAAATATTAATTCTCTAATATGTCTGAGATAATATCTTTCTATTGCACCTGAAAAGAAATTAAACCAGCCTGTGACAATATGGAGCCCAAGATAACAGTAGATAACAGCTTTATTACAACTCGCATCTACCCTTGACTAAGGGCAGTCTCTGGAGTGTAGCTGCTTGAACCAGGCACCTGACAAGAAAAGGTAGCAGCAGCAATATTGCTGTGTATTTTTTTTTCATATTTTGATTTAACCTGAGATTTGAGGCTCTTTGAGAAATGTTACCTTTTCGTCCTTTTTTTTTTTTTTTTTTTTTCTTTGATCTGAGTCCTACATTTCAGAAAAAGAGACTCAATTGGAAAGCTAAGGGGAGGTTAATATCCTGATCTGAGATATATACAGAACTTGGGGTGGCTGGAAGTGGATGCATGGTTTACGGACCTCACTAGCACACGGACTGCTTCTAGATAATATCATTAGTGCAATTCCCATAAATGTAGCGACCACTCAATTGCATATGCCACTAGGCTGCCAGTTCACGTTTCATCATTTTTGAACAGCTCTGTGACCACAGCTTGGGCTGGCCTGGACCATTCATCTACATGTTAGCGACAGCAAATCCGTCGCTTGGAGACACGCCTTATTCTTTTCCTTCCCCCAATATGACCTACGCTTTCTTCCAAAGGGGTTGTCTCTATGCCAAAAATTTAGATTTTAAGGCTTCTTTCTAATTTCCTACTAATCCTAGTAGGACAGATCCTTCTAACTTCTCTGCTTTCATGGATGCCCTGAGCAGTAAAGCAGATGTATTGCTGCTCCGTGTCTCTCAGCTCACACCGCTCGTTCTCAGATTCCCTCTTGATCTCCTGTGCTGAGACTCAACTTGAACCAGCACAGTGTGGTACGGGTGTGCTCCACGCTGTCCGTTTTCAGCGCACAAATAAAACTTGAATGTGTGTCATTAGGGAGAAAAAGGCAGACCATGAGACAGGAAGTCCCCAGATGCGTATTGGGTACGTGATCTCAAGTTTCCACGGATTTGTTGTTTGATGAAGGGAGCGTGCTGTGGAGCCCGGGTCACCACTGAATAACTCAGACCTGAAGTAGTAACCAGGAGGGTGAGGTTTCGGCTCTCGCCATCTTGGCTAAGAGAGTGACCCTGAGACCTTCTCAGCGCTGAGACGATGCCAACACCCGCAGTTTATTCTGATACTTCGTAGAGTTTTTGTCCTTAGTCAGGTGGCTCTGGAGAAAGGGCATGGCAGAGGAGGGAAGATGCAGAGCCTGAGATCCCGGGAGGGAGGAGAGATCGGATCCCAGTGCACTGCGTCCCATTGAAGCCCCTCCCCAAGACCAGGCTTCCCCTCCCACACTGCACTTTGCTGTGAACTCACTCAGGGAATGACCACCTCATGAGAGATCAGACCCCGGTGCGCTGCGCCCCATTGAGGCCCCTCCCCCAGACCAGGCTTCCCCGCCCCCCACTACACTTCGCTCTGAACTCACTCAGGGAATGACCCCCTCATGAGTGCCAGGCATCCACGGTCTGGTCGCCTTCTAGAGTGCTACCTCCTAGCACTCGAGAATTTGGGGAGCATCTAGATTCAAGCTATAACACTGCAAGTCGAGTATGCTTTGACTCGGATGCACAAGCAGTACTGCTGGAGCGCTTGATGTGCTCCTGTTCTCTGACAGGCGTCGTAGTGGGGCTGGTAAAGCCACAGCCCCCTGCATCGGAAGACACTAAAGAGCCGTGAAGAAGACAGTGGTAGCAACAGCCATGAGCACTGATGTCACAGAGCAACAGACTTAACCCATGTGTGTAGACAGCACTTGGTCTCCCTAGTGTGAGAGACTCAAAGAGCAAACAAGGCCCACAATGTGCAACAGATTATGTGAATCGGGAAGAAACGATTCAAAGGGAATTGGACAGCACAGCATGCCTATATCTTATACTCCAAATAAATACTACGAGGACAACAAAATGCAGAATTTTAATTATTGTAACTCTCACTAAGCAGCTTTGAAACTGCTTTATTGTTAGCTTTTCTCTTTAAAATAAAAAGAGAAATAGATGTAAAAATGCATGTGAGTTTAGATAAGGGGGAAATACTACACAAATGGTGGCATGGAGCTGACCCTGAATATTCAGAGAGATTTGGGAAATGTAGACAGGAGAAGAAGTGGGGAGAAATGGGGTACGTCTTGAACAAAGGTACGCTGTGGCCAAAACACGAACGCTTCCGCTCTACTTCCCAGCCGCTGGAACCTCACTTCCTTTTCCGGCACTCAGGGTTGCTTTGTGGGTTCGCTGCTTTACCTGCTCTTCGTGGACATCAGCTGCCGTGAGCTTCTCAGAGCCAAAGGCCACGGGCCTCCAGGCCTCTGCACACAAGGCTTCTCCTTGCTTGCACTCATAGGGTTTCACATCTCTTTCTGCGATCACTTCTGAAACGTAGCTGTCGGGAGCAGCGGGGCCTCAGGAGGAATCAGGCAGCAACCGAGGAGCATGGGCAGGACTACAGTAGAACGACGACTGCATTCCAGGTGAGCCCAGCTTACACCCCCAAGCCGCTCAGTTTCCGAGCAGAACCGTTCTCTACGGACATCCAGGTATCTGCACATTCTTACCTTGTGCTCCCCTAGCAGCCAACAGGGGGCTCAGTTCCAAGCTCAGTGACTGAAGGGAGACAGGGCTCGGCCCTCACAGACGAGCCGAATTGCACACTGCCTCTCTCACCAGCAACACAGACTGACTTGAGCATTTTGAAAAGAAGCCTTCAGGGCATCCGCTGTGCAGTCAGTGGGCTAGAGCAGCTCATGAGTGGTCCCGGGAAGGACATCGCAACCGTGCTTGTGAGACACGGGATGTGGTGGGCTGCACCCTCCTCCCTCCTTCTTGGGTGGAGCTTTACACCAAGCGCGCTTCACCCTCTCTCTTTGCTCCAGGCTTCCTCTCAACTCTCAGGACCACCGCTCAAAAATGCTTTGTAATGTCCTAGCTGTGGCCTGCTGAACATGGATATGCCTATATCTTGTGCTCGGAAGAACCACTGTTAATTTTCCATCTAAAAAAAAATAAATTGGAAAGTAGCTCAGCCTTCCCAACCTTGAGGCAGAGTATCAGACTTTTCAGATGTAAAAATTCCCTCTATCTTCTATGCTAGACATAGAGTCTGATATCCTTTTCAAATATTCTTTGTTTTGTTTTGCTTTTCTAAATCTTATACCTAGAGTCAACTTAGGATCAATCGCATGTGAGCTGACCTTTTATATAATTGACGTTTCCATCACAACTGTTCAAAAATTCAGCCTTTTTTTTTAGATTTATTTATTTGTTACAGGGTCCTGTAATGCAGCTCAGACTTGTAGTGATCCTCCTGTCTCAGTCTCCTCAGTGGTGGGGTTACAGGCATGTACACCATGCCTGCTTTCAGTAACTGGCATGGTGTGGGTCCAGCACAGCACATGATACTCGAGACTGAATTCACATCTTTGTGCTGCCAGACAGGCACTTAGATTGCTGAGCTATTTCACTGGCCCCAACAGTGCCAGTCATGGACCAGTGAAATAGCTCAGTGGTCTAAAGCACCTGCTTAGGCAGCCTTAGGAAAACATGGTTTGATCCCCAGCACCACATACCATGCCAGCCTCCAGCTCAGGGAGGGCTGGGCCAGAAAAAAAAAAAAAAAAAAAAAGCAAGTCAGTTCTGACACAGTCTTACTGCCTGTGGGTGGAAGTCTAGCCAAGACTGACATGGCACCTGTGCGTTCTGCCTCTTACAGCATTGTGCAAAACGCAACTGAAATCCATGTACCAAAAGTTTCCACAACTCACTCTTTCTAAAATGTTGGACAGTCTATCCTTTGCTCTTTAACCTGGTGCTAATTTTCTTTTCTTTTTTTTTTTTTTTTTAAGACAGGGTCTCACTATGCAGTTCAGGCTGGCCTTGAGCTCACTTTTGTAGCCCAGGCTGGTCTCGAACTCACACTGATCCTCCTGCCTCAGCCTCCCAAGTGCTGGGATTACAGGCGTGCGCCACCACGCCCGGCTAATTTTCTACATAAAAGTTTTCAGCAGGAGCTGCAGAGATAGTCCAGCTGCAAGCCAGGCAGTATGAGATCTCAACGAATACAGCTAGTCAGGTGTGGAATTTGACTGCTGAAAGAGCCTACTATCAAGTGTAACTAGGAAGAAGGAAAGGAAGGGAGGGGAGGGGAGTGGAAGAGTAGGAAGGGGAGGAAAGGAGAGGAGATGGGTGAGAAGGAACCCTGAATTGTCAAATGGCTGGAAGTCAAAGAAATCTCTCACTTTTTCAAAGTGGCACAGTGTAAGACTGCAATTCTTCCAGGAGTCGCCAATTATTTTGTCTCTTTGGTAACCTTGCTTCCTGTTTTCCTGTCACAGTGAGCTCACCTTCAAATTGCAGAGTCGCTTATCTGTGTTCCTAGCAACACACACCCTTCTGCCAGGGTCTTATCTCAGGAGTCTGAATCTTGCTCTCAAATTCCTGGCTGTGCATGAACTGTGAACATGAACCAAGGGAGTCTCTCAGTCTTCTCGACGTTGCACCATTTCTTGGCACCTAGAGCGCCCACCAGCAGGATGAGTCCCCCACCCTTACCAGGAATAGACTTCCTGCCTTGACTGGAGACGCACAGAGGCTCTGCGATGGCCTCACCCAATCAGCTTCACGGCCAAGCGCCTGGCCAAATCAGTCTTGCCTAATTACCTACATTTATACTCAGTAGTTTTCAACTTGATCTCAACCCGAAACCAGTTCTCTACTCTAGAGGGCTTCTTAACATATTAATTGAAATGAGTTCAAATTCACCCTAATGATGACTCATATTGGAGATATCATGCAACAATAAGTCAAATAAAAACAGGCACAGGTAGTAACCATGGAAGAGAATTCTAGGTGGAAGAAAAGAGGTTCAAAGGGAATGGTCTTCAGAACTGAAGAATTGAGAAATAGGGCTGGTTTTCTGCCTACTTTGATCCAGAATGTTCCCTTGCAATAGAGGCGTTTTTGTGAATGAAGAATGTCTTCTGACACAGCAATCTGTGTGCAGCACAATATGCTTTCTAAGGTCAGAGTCCTTAAGAGGCAGAGCATGTGTGAAGCAAATCTTAGAGCACAAAGCACGGACCTGTTGGCTATGTCCCTCCCAACACAGAGCTCAGTGTGAATTCTAAGACTCAGTGCTATTCAACCAGTAAATACAGAGAAAAGTAGCTCTGCTTAACATGGAAGAGGAGGCTGAGGTCCATAATAGGTCAGTTCTTTGGTTTAATTAAATCTCACACATCTCTCAGCGGTCTTAATGGCTTCCTGGAACTCTCTAGCACATGATAAATGCTTCGCCCTGACGTTCCCACCTTCTACCTCCACAGCCCACATCTATAAACAGTGAATTTAAATTTCATTTGCTTTAGGCAATGGGATTTTTAAAATCAAAATCCTATGGAATTTTAATTTTGTAAAAGATGAAGTCCAGTAGGAAGAATGGTCAGTGCCTTTGCTCTGTCCAGGGGCACATCCAAGAATCTCCAGGGAACCACAGGACAGTGCTGGAAGCGGCTCTCCTGCGTTCCTGGTACAATCAGCATTCTCAGCGCCACTGGCACTTTCTCTCCTCAGTATCTGGCGCTTAGAATGATTTCTTGAGTTTAGTGTGATCTGTCCTTCGAGAGAGTATGCTCAAAAAAATGCTCCATGGGTCAGCTAGATAGCTCAGTGGAGTAAGCATATGCTTAGGCAAGCTCAGGGATGAGAGTTTGATCCCTAGGCACCACATGCCACTCCCCCCCCCCACCGGCCATGCTGAGCTGGAGACTGAGACCGGGCCTGGTGGTGCATGCTTCTGATCCCAGTGCTATCGAGACTGAACACAGGAGGATCACTGCAAGTCTGAGTGGTATAGTGAGACCCTGTATCAAACAGGGAAGAAGAAGAAGAAGAAGAAGAAGAAGAAGAAGAAGAAGAAGAAGAAGAAGAAGAAGAAGAAGAAGAAGAAGAAGAAGAAGAAGAAGAAGAGGAAGAAGAAGAGGAAGAAGAAGAAGAAGGAGGAGGAGGAGGAGGAGGGGGAGGAGGAGGAGGAGGAAGAAGAGGAGGAGGAGGAGGAGGAGAAAGAAAGAAAGAAAGAAAGAAAGAAAGAAAGAAAGAAAGAAAGCAAAGCAAGAAGGAAAGGAAGAAACTCCATCCCTGAAATACTTTATGGCATTCTGACCAGATGCAGTTCTTCTGTTTCAATTCCTGTCAGACGTTGGCTGTTAACAATCAACCAGAATAAAGAGCCGCTGCTTGCTCTTCGCCAGCTGCCGTCCTGAGCGCACTGCCTGAGTCAGCCTCACCTCTCATGGGTGCCGGCACCACCTCAGAGGCATGCAAAATTTAAATCTGTTTTCTAGATCTACAGAGTGAGTGCCAGGGCAAGAGTGAAACCTATGACTGGGCTGAAAATCATTTAAAAGAAGTTAGAGTCCAAACGCGTAACTGTGGCACAGTACCTCCCTACGTAAGCATTTCTTTAGATCAAGAATTGCACCCCGCAAAAAGAATTAAAAAACAAAACAAAATCTAAGGTGCTCAGAGGCAGGGATTTTGCAAGGTGACCGGATCCAGCTTGCCCTTGGGAGATGGGGAGTGTCTGGGGGTGGGGGTGTGACGTGAAAACTCTGCCCCCTCTAAGGCCCCTCCCTTCTCTCTGCTTCCCTCCCACCACAACACGAGCACTGTCTCTGCCTAGACCCTTCCAGAAGGTCCTTTCAGTCTTGGAGCCAGGAGGCCACCAGCTGTACCCAGGATCCAACATAAGCCTTTCTTTCCTCAGGGCGTGGGCGTCAGGCAGGCCGTGCAGACACGAGAAGGTGACGACAGCGTCTGTGACGTCAGCCCTCAGAACATCCGCCCTGCTCATTTTCTCTGACTCACAGCCCCATCGCCACGGCTGCTTTCAACGTTTCCTGCACCGAAACTGGATTCTAAATTTGGGGAAACCACCATCGTAGCCCAAGTACTTATACTTCAGCATCTGCGGAAGGGAGCGTCCAATAAGTACTGTCCATTTAATTTGTTTCTAATGTACACTGTAATATCGATTTATAAAAGTTTGAGACTACTGCTTTTGTCACTGGGACATTCCCACAGCCTTCAAAGAAGTATTTCCATTCTGTTTTATAGGCAAGGAGGCATCACCAATTCGTTATTACCTTCCTCATGGTGGCCCTGCATAACTGGCTAATCTCTGCTATTTCCCTGGCGTTATAATAAGAAAAAAAGTGAAACAATGTGAAAATAGGCCTTTGCAGAAAAACTAAAAACTAGGCTACTTGTAAGTTTAAGGTTACTTTCAAGAAATGTTAATACAAAGCCATCATCTGTTGACTTTTGACATTTTTTTTTTCTTCCAGGAATTAGGTAGGAAATGTCATTTTCTTCTGTTGTTTAACAGAAGCGCCTTTAACACAGAAATAGGCAGCAAGGAACTTTCCAGAACTGGGGCCCAGACGATGGTCTGCCCGCCGGGTCCTGAGCTGATGAAGGAAACCCCGCAGGGGTCATGAGCCAGGCCCTGGGGGTGGGAACTGACCTGCGGTTAAGTGCGCCGCGTGCACAAGGACTTGGACCCCAGGCTTCAGCTCGAAGTGCACCGAGTTCTGGTTCAGCTTGTGGATCAGCGCTTCTGCTATCTGGAAGAAGAAGTGCTAGGGTTAGAGCTACCAAGGCCTTCAGAGCGACTGTCACTAGGCTAACTAGGTTCCCACTGCTCGGCAACACAGTTTAGTCCCTGGACGGTGGCCACGAGCTATATAATTAGCAGGCACGTAATTCACAGGTATAATTATAAAATTAATAGGTGTTGTGTATCGTGTGGCTTAGTGTCTAGGACAATATCAGATCAGTTATCTAATAGGACAGGTAACATTTTATTAATATGAAAGACAATATAATTATAGAACACATAATTATATGGTTTTACCTGTATATTATTAAAATAAGTTTTATATGATTTGATTACTTCAGAGCTTGTCTATGGTTCCACAATGGCCTGACTTATACTCTAATTATTACACAATAAGACAACCTATTAGTTAACAGGATGTAAGAGAATTTAGGATCTTAAAAATATCTTGTTTACCCTTACGTCATCTTAGCCTTTTCAGCAAGCACTTGTTATGCAGAAAGAGATTTAAAATAAAAAGTGTTTTTAAAAATGCTGGTGTTGCAGATCCATAAGGAGGCCCTGGGTTCACCCTCCAGCACCTCCAGAAAAAGAGAGAGAGAGGGAAAGAGAGAGAAAGAGAGAGAGAGAAAGGAATTTGCCTCTCTCCCA
Organism: Myocastor coypus; assembly: GCA_004027025.1. Classification (NCBI taxonomy): domain Eukaryota; kingdom Metazoa; phylum Chordata; class Mammalia; order Rodentia; family Myocastoridae; genus Myocastor; species Myocastor coypus. The sequence continues at coordinate 167,844 of PVJA010000170.1, forward strand.
CCGGGCTCTCCTCCCCCAAGCCACACCCTCGGAGTTTCACAGAACGGGCGCTTTGTGACTATGACTTGAGTAGTAGATACCGTTCTGATGAAATTCTGAGGAGCCCCGCTGTGGCAAGGGCAGCTGCGGCTTCGGGAAGGGCTTGCCTAGCCCTGGCCCGGCACCTGTGCAGAGTAGCAGAGCCACTCAGGGCTGGCGCCCGGCTCGGCCTGGCCCGCAGAACTCCATGCACGGAATCATTAGCCCTGCCCGCAGCACAGAACTGGGTCTGAAAGAAACAGTGTAACGTTCGGAGGCACGCTGAAATTCTGTTCACTGCGTAGAGGAGGAATTCCCTCCGTGTGCTTACATTCTTTAGGAATCTCAGCAAGCCCCTGAGAGCCAACCACGCTCTCATTTTTTTATTTAAACCGGGCGCCCTTGACTTACTATGCCATTGCAATCGTTTTCTGTGGCTTTCTCTTTTTACCCTTGGACTTGCTGTTCCATTTTCTCTACTGCCTCACATGGTGACACCTCTGATCCCTGTGAGGGTGAGGCAGCCCCAGGGCTTGGCCCCTCCGCTCCCAGCCCCTGCAGGATGTTCATGATGTGTGTGAGCCGTGCCTAGCAGGGTCGCGGTGACTCCATGCTAAGCCCCGCCTATCAAATGTAGAAAACAAGACTGTCTAACTCTTCCTCTCCTCTAAGATACTCCTTTTCTTAAACACCTAGAATCTTCCAGAAGGGTCAGGGTTATAGAAGGAATGAGTTTCCTCTCTCTCTCTCTCTCTCTAGTAGTACTGGGATGGAACCCACAGTCTATGCACCAAGCCCTTCTCCAACTCTTCTGTTTATTTCATTCTTTATTTGAGACAGGCCACAGCTGTCCTCACTGAGGGGATTCCATGTGAGCACTACCACATGCTGGACCACTACAGTAGTTAATAAATTTCTTCCTTATTTTCTTATCATTCAGTTGCCAGTACTTTTAAGACACCTGATCATAAATGCTTAATAAAGCTCTTTCCTGAAGACTCTGTAACTGCATCTAGGAACACATAATGTGTCCAGGTTCATACATATGTACATATGTGTACACAGTGAATAAATGCATATGTATATAATTACACAAAGTACTTCATTCCAATATAAAAGACTTGGGATGGCCAGATAGCTCAGTGGACTAAATTGCCTGCTTAGGCAGAGTGCAAGGACCAGGATTTGTTCCCCAGAACCACAAGCCATGCCAGTCTCACCCCCAGGGCATGTTGAGACTGGGTGTGGTGGTGCATGCCTGTAATCCCAGCACTCGGGAGGCTGAAGACAGGAGGATCACTACAAGCCCAGTCTACATAGTGAGACCTGTAGACCCTGTACTAAATACATAAAAAAGTAATAGAAGACTTGTCAGAAGCAGACATGGACTAGAAGTGTTTCATAGAAACTATCCGTTGACAAAAGGGAATTACGTGTTTGGAAGAGAGCAATTTCTCACTTTCAGGCAGGTAAGGTGATATTTATTTCTTACCCCTGCAAATGGCTTTTTCTCAAGTGAGTGATATAAATAATGAAACGAGAGAATAGAATTCACCAGGGTAGCATGCTTATCCTTTATAGTCTCTAGGCGGGTTCCTTCTGAAAATAATTAACTCCTTTCATGGGTTTGCTCACAGCACCGCTTCATAGGCAGTACCTGTACATTTGTAGAACTACACATGCTATGCAAAAATAGCCAGGAAACGGAAACTATGCTGCATGTCTTTAACTCACACCAAAGGACGTTCGATAAAGAACACCCACTCCATAGGAGAGACGTTGAATGTAAGAAACAAAACCAAATGAAATTTACATTCCAAACAAGAATACTCTCCTCAGCCGGGCGTGGTGGCTCATGCCTGTAATCCCAGCACTCGGGAGGCTGAGGCAGAAGGATGGGTGCGAGTTCGAGACCAGCCTGGGCTACAAAAGTGAGCTCAAGGCCAGCCTGAACTGCATAGTGAGACTCTGTCTCAAAAAAGACAAAAAAAAAAAAAAAAGAATACTCTCCTCCCGCAGAACCACTGAGGAGCCTTTCTCCTCCCATCAATTAGCGTGAAGCTGTTGACAGCTTTTGGCAGCATCTTACGCTTTCAGCAATGCACTTGCAGACCTTCTGCTTCTACATCATGCTGAGCGCGTCAGAGCTGCTAATGCAAGTCAAAGTTCTCTACAGATGCATTTTATATTGATAAAGTTGGTTAATTCTGGCTACTCTGTAACACTGCAAGTGTTAGAGCTGTTATCTATACATACATACCAGGACATAGAACTTAAGAAAGTTTACCCAGTTAATATTTGAAAAGTTGAGGCTAGACTTCAGCTTTGATTACTAATCCTACGGCATTCCCCTTAAAGCTATGTCTCCAAGCCTTTTGACAAAGACAGCAGAAGATCTAGAGCGGTGGGTCTCAACCTTTCTAATGCGGTGGCCCCGCAATACAGTTCCTCACGTTGCGGTGACCCCGAACCAGAAAACAATTTTGGTGGCTACTTCAAAACTGTAATTTTGCTACAGTTATGATTCAGAATATAAATACCTGATATGTATTATGTATTCTCATTGCTACAAATCAAACATAATTTAAACATAGTGATTAAGCACAAAAACAATATTTAAATTATATGTTGAGAAATATTTATTACTAATTCCAATAAATAACATTTCACCATGGCACAACAGGGATTTAAATGTGTATTTTCCAAGGGCTTTAGGCGACCCCTGGGTTTTGACCCCCACCAGGGTCTCGACCCACAGGTTGAGAACCGCTGATCTAGAGAGAGAGGTCTGCCTGAGTGGGACTAGGAAGATGTATAAGTGCAGCATGGTGTGACTTACAGCCACCTCGAGTTCATGTGTCAAGTGTCACAGTTCCAACATCCACCCCAAAGCCAGTGACTGAGAGGCCTCAAGGAATCACAGGCCAGGGATTCTGAACCTTTCAGAGCTTTCAAGGCCACAAGCAGCCTGCTGAAGCAGGCACGCCCTCGGCCCACCATCCCTGGGATGGCCTCGTGGAAGACTGGCACATCCTCAATGCAGTTTTGAACATTTAGTGCACATGCTACGAAAAAGGTAGAAAAGGCTGCAGTGTACAGACGAGTGTGCCAGCAGTTTAGAGGACAAGAACACATGCTTGCCTGGGGAGACGCGAATGAAACAACACGTGATCGCTAGGAGACAGACTCTGCTGCGACAAATTTAATCTCTTTCTTTTAATTTTTCTGTCCAGAGAAAAGCATGTTTTCTTAGCAAACTTGGTTCACCCTCTACCTTGGCTTCCTTTCTCCACTGCTTTCCTACAGTTTGTTTCTACTGTGCTTAGGCTGATCAACCAGGGCCATAGAAACAGCATATTGCTCATAGAAACAGCGTATTGCTCTTGGCAGCTGCCTGCTCAGTAAGAGAGGCCTAGGAATCCAACCCAGCCTACACTTCACTGATGCCACTGCAGAGGGGCGCAGGGACACTGTGCAAACACTAGGAGTGCTGCCCTCCAAGGACGTGCTGTAAGGAGGTCACCAATTCTCCTTGTTCTCTGTGTACAAAAGATGAAGATCAAATATACTGGCCAGAAACCCCTAGGTTCGGTTGAAGAAAAGAACTCTCAAGGGCTGAATCTCCAGCCAGGCAGGCTTTCCAACTGAGGGAATGAGCTCCCCGGGATGCTCAGGGAATCCAGTCCAGTGAGTGTCGCCACAGGTATTTCCGCTCCCTGAACCTTGGAGAGGAGAAGGCCTTCTCAAGTCTTGAGCACTGTACTCTTCTGCTTAGAGTGACGCATGCCACACATTGTCGTCCAAGCCCACTGGCCTGCTGGAGGTGGGCTACTGCCTTCAGTGGGGCTGAGAAGGCAGTGGCCAGGACACGTGTGGCACACACCGTGGACCACATTAGGACAAAACCTCTAGGGTTATTCTGAGAACAAAAGCATCAAATTTTGACACATGGAAAAAGTTTAAGAGCAGCAGAGCAGTGGTTGAGTTCATGAAATGTGTAATTCAGAGGAGGGGCGCCAAGTGAAGTCATCCAGCAGAAATGAAGCCAGCTTCAGGGCTGTGGAGGGCCACACACAAATGCTTGTGCACGACACTCGCAAGCCCTGATGAGGTCAAGCGCCCTCCAGTACTGTGTTTACTTAGACAGAGCCCAGCCTCAGTCCACCTGGCTATTGACTCTGGACATCAGGAGAGGTCCTATCATATTAAGGTCCTTTAGCAGAGCACTGAGGAGCCGTGCCATGGTATTCTGTGGAGGAGACGTTCTCCCCGCTCCTACCTTGCCTTCTCCTGACTGGAGTCATGGCGAAGCATGAAGCCAAGCAGCAAAGCCCATTTTGCCCTAGCTCACCCTGTGCTGCTCCTTCTTCACACAAAGCACTCGGCTTGATTAAAGCACTAATGGTGTTTCCCAGATGATGCCCCCGAACATATGAACTGGCCCTGAACCCACTGGATCCATCAGCTTTGCCCTCGTGCCTCTCCATCTCCAGCCTGTTATTCCTGCCCAGCTCTTGCCTACTCAGCTTCCGCTTTATCCAACTACCCCAGTGACCCTCCTCATGAGCTCCAGAGTGTATTCATCATCCAAATGTTTACCTCAGAGCTTAGGCTGATGGGCCTGTTCACGGGAGCATGCAGAGATGGGCTTCGTTAGGAGCCACATTTCATATTTCATACTGGATGCTTACTTTCTTACCATGCTGCCAATACACTATTCTATCTTCTGTTCTGCCTTTCCATTCTCCTTTGAGTTCTAGACTCCGAACTTGTCATGCATGAAAAGCTATACAAACTATCAAGGAAGAAATGCACCATGGCAGCTCATGTGTTCCCTTCGTCATTTTTTTGAATTTTCATTCATCTTTTATTTGCATGTATGAGTTATTAGGGATTCAACTCGGGGCCTTGTGCATGCTAGGGAAGTACTTTTCCACTGAGCTACATGCTCAGCCCCTTGTTTATTTATTTACTATTTCTTCATTCATTCATCCATCCATTCATTCAGATGTTCTCATGTCTTTAAGGGTTCTGAAAGACAAAGTGCATAGCTTCCTGTCTCCCCAGCTCAGCACCTGGACCTCCAGAGCGTTTGTCTTCCCTTCCTCCAGGACAGACAGTGGCATGGCTGTCACCCCAGGCCTCAGGCAGAATCAGGGATGCAGGGCTATAATGTAGAGTTGGCTCTGTACCTGAGCAACTGGACCCAGCCTCTCAGGGAAAGGAGACTTTTTCTCCCTCATTCAAAGAGAGAGCAGCAGAAACCTCCCAGGCTGAGGTCACTTGATTAACCCAGGCCCTGTCATCCTGATAACAAGGTCAAGTGCCTCTGACTGCCGGAGATTTTCAATTTATTTCAGAGACAAGATAGCACAATGCAAGCCAGCATCTCTGCTCCCCAGGGAGAGTTCTCAGAGGCAGCCTGGCCAAGAGAGCTGGGAGCCCTTCCTGGGCTGTAGCTTTGCAGGCTTCGGGCCCACTCACTGGCATATCAGGGTTTCCTGCACATTTACAGGCAAAGGGCGAAGTGAGTGCTTCTGGAGTTTCATGTAAGATTTGGAGTTCAGCCTTAAAGGAAGGATCCGTTTCTGCTGTTGGGGATGGCCTTCTGAATGTCCTCAGCTCTGTGTATTTTATTACAGTGGCAGGCAGGATTCCCTGCCAACCCCACGGACCCTCTTCTCTCCCCTCTTCTTTCTCTGTGCACGGGTCCTGGCTGAGAGATGTCCCCTCAACCCTGTTGATTCTGCGAGAACCCAACCTGGGGCTCCTGCTGGTGCCCTCGGGGAGCGGGGTGGACGGAAGCAATTCTGAATGGCTCTGAATGTATGTATCCATAACTAGGCCGTATCTCTGGACTTCTAAATTAAATGACTTCTTGAGCTCCCTCCTTATCCATAAAGTTGGTTTACTGGCCAGGTCAAAGGAAAAATCTGGGACACCCACCTACAAAGCGAACTACAGGAGCCCAGGTTGCCCTCTTCAGTCTCCTGAAATGTCCTGTTCTCCCCAGCCAGCTTCCCTATTGCACTTTCAGTCTGGATGATAATATTCCTCACGACTAAGGTAGTACCTTCGAGTGGACTTGGCATAGGTGTTGGGCTATTTTCATGAGGACACAAGAGCAGATGGATACGCAACTTCCTTAATCAGAGTTATAAACCCTAGCTTGGGATCTTATTTTCCTTCAGAAGTACTGAAGCACATCTTCTCCTATAAATCTGCCTGACTTGCCTGTCATTACTGCATCCTTCTTTTCCATATTGTCTTGGTTGTCTTCTTCACTTTGTGAAATTCCATTCATGAGTCTTCTTCCTTACCCTCAACATCCTCTCTCCCAGCATGCCTTTGACCATACCCAACAGCCCACTTCATGAGCCTGCACGCATTCTGGCATTTTTCTGAACTGACCCTAGTAGGAAGTGAGTCTAAATGGAAGTGTTCTGCATTTGTCACTGCTTGAGTCCCCGGTAACGCCCCGGGACCATGCTCTATGTCTTTATTCTCCTCAAGCACCCATGGGGCCACTGTGGTTTTGACAGCATTACCAAGCTCTTCTGGTCCTTTCCCTGAAGCATAAAATAAAACCATTAATATCATAGCTCAAACCAGAAATCTGGTGATCTCTAAACCTGTGATCTTTCTACCAAAATATTGCAGCTCCCTACATGGGTTCCTAGTGGTAAGTTGAGTAGCTCCTGATCAAGGCCCATCATGCCTTTAGATCACCGCTTAAATGGTCCCTGGCCAGTTGTGAAGGATTTTAGCACTCAGGAGAAACATGGGTGGAAAGTAAGAAGCTGAGAGAAAGAGGAGGCCAGAGAAAGACACTGCCCTCAAGAAGCATGAGCCATTTCACAGACCCGCCCTTGCCTTCCCACAGAGCCACTCAAACAGTCATTTAGAAAATTCCATGTTGTGTGGAAAAAGGGGGAGAACAAAGAAGCACAGATATTACAGTGCTTGGGAAAAGGCTGTTGTGGCTCTGAGCTGCTTTCAACACTTGACGAAGCCTGATTGCCTTAGAGAACTGCTAAGATCTGCAGAGAAGGGGCATCTGGAAGTTTATGCTCTGGGGTCTTGAAGAAGAATCTACTTCCCTCTTGAGTCTCAGCACTGCTGTGATTAATTCAAAAATCATTATTTTCTCTTGCTAAATTACAGTGCAGATAATAATTTTCAGAATGTAATGAGAAGTCAAGCAGGGGAGTCGGAGGTGGAGCTCAGAAGCGAATTCAATGTTGTCTGCCTCCCGCGCTCCAATTGCACTTTATGGGAAGCAGGGTTTAACAGGATTGTGAAGATAGCCGTGTCCTTCATGACATGCACATGGAGAAAATTAGGGTCAGGTGGCTTTTGCCAAGAGAGCAAGGGGCAGCTAAAGGGAAGGTGGGTGCCAAGAGGTGGCCACACTGTAATCTGGGGCTGCTCTTAATAAGGAGGTGTTCTTATCATCTTGGAGGAGCTAGGGAGCTTGGACTGGGTTAGGAGTTTACTCAAGAGTAGATTAAAATGCTTCAAGTACTGCATACCCTGTATTTCCTTAGCGACTGAGAAGAATCCCTTGGAAAACTGTGCTCCTACAAGAAAATTAGCCAGAATCGTTACCTTTCTGAAGGAGCAGCTGATCTAAACTGCTCATCATTTGAACTGACTGGATGAGGCGTTAGATTACAACCCCCATGCTAGAGACAAGAGAGACTTTTGAAACTGAAACAAGAGAAATTAGAGTAAACCAAAACAGGCAGATAGGAGAAAAGGAACACACACGCGCGCGCACACACACACACACACACACGCACACACACGTATCCTAATGCTCCCTAACTGATATCTAGGGCAAGGTGGATCCTCACGCTGCCTGTGTGTGTGTCCCAGAACCAACACCACACATTTAGTTATGAATATAAGTCAGCTTTTCCTAACCCGGTGATAACCAAACAATTTGCAATTTGTAAAACATCATACCTTTGAAGAGAAACGTCATGAAAACATCATCTGACTTGCATGGCAGTTTATTTCTTGTTTTCAAGCTCAAGATTAAGCCCAGGGCCACTGGGCTGAACCCTGGCCTGGTCACTACTATATGACAGGAGATAAAATAAGCTAGATGTTCTGTGCACTACTCACTACTAGCTCGTTTTATTTATACTGGGCACTTTGGTGCTGGTAGGTGTGGGCGTATCTTGCCCCCAGTACTGCAGAATATCCACCCGTGAGTCGTTGGGCTGGTCAGTACGGTAAACACTCCCTCACCAGGTGGCTCCTGGCGAGGCTGCAGCTAGGCCACGTGGGTGGGGATGGGAGGCAGAGGGCCAGGGAAACAATGACTCCATGGACAGGCAGTCTCCTCTCTCCAGAACTCAGATCCCCAAGGTCCTTGGAGTGGCCATGCAGGGCTGGACTGGGGGCACAGAAGCTGAGCACCACTCTCCAGGGACTCACCTGCTCCAGATCCTCAGGAGCCCTTCTGTTTTCTCCTGTGGGGTCCTGGGAGGGTAAAACAAAGAGCTCCGCGGCGGTGGGCAGGCCAGGCAGCACGGCCACTAGGATGTGCTGGCTTGGGACTCCGGTGGCCTGAGGAAGAGACAGAGTTCAGGTGAGTCCCGCAGCAGGTATAAAGGAGAAGGAGCCCAGCATTCTGGGCTGGGCAGAAGACAGGGGCCAGGTTGGGGATGGGAGGGAAGGCCTGGGACCCCAGGTAGGAAGCTTCGGGGGCCAGCTCTGGTCTACAGATCCTTAGAGGGAGACAGGCTGAGGCCGAGTCCTGGACCCACCACCGGGAGGCTTTCCCCTGGGGACTGGTCTGCTCTGTGCCTGCCCTATCTTTAGCAACAACAGGGACAACAGTAGTGTCTGCTTGTTTAGGTGTGCAATGAGCTAGGCACGGCATGCTCCGGGAGTGGAATGCTGCTCCTTCTTACGGAGGGGCTTCTCGGTGGCCTCTGCCATCCCCCCCTTGCTGACCTGGCCGCCCACTTCAGTAGCCCATTAGCGTACCCCTCCCAAGCCACCAGCCTACTCCTCGCCATCTCCCTGACAGGCTCCCCCAATTTCCAGCCTGGGAGCCTCTGATGCCTTCCTCTCAGCACTGGAACCTGATGCCCTGCCCTGCTCTGGGACATACTCAGAGCCTTCCTTGTCCACGCTGACCTTCCGGCCACCCAAGGACATCCTTTGCTTTGCACTGGCTGTGTCCTGAGCTTATTCCTTTGAGTGCTTTCCCCAGATGACTGTCAGATCAGTAAATATAATCCCGGGTTTCCTCTCTGGAGCCAGTCAGCATACCATTTAGTGGTTGGACTTCCAATAAAGCTAAGTTTTCATTTTTACCCTCAAAAATCTTCATTTTGCATTTAGGCACCAGGGAGTAGGCCTATCCCAGATATCCTAGCCTGAAGCCACACATCGGAAGCTGCACTCTGCATCCCATTATAGTGAGTCATCTTGAGAGAGCTTGAGAAGCTGACACCCGCACCAGGGACCCTGCTAGCGCCTGCCTGCCAGAGCTCCCTCTGCGCGTGCTGGATTCACCGCCTCAAGTTCTCCAGGCTCACAATGGCCTCCCATCTCCAGGAAGCGGCTGAGACCTCCAGGTTCCTTGCCCTCGGTGTGTATCTGGCTGCCTTATCATTTCTCCACTTCCACAAAGTCGAGAGCTGCACAAGGTCCGTGCAAAGCCAGAGGAGGATGCTGGTGACATGCACAAAGCCTGGCACGACTGCACAGCCAGGGACGGCGAGCCCCGGCCCTCGGCCTCCTTTTGCTTGGTGCCAACACTGGCCCCTGCAGGACTCCTGTTGGATGCCCCTCCTACATTGTAACTGAGACTGAGTTCAAAGCATCTTCACCATACATAAAATTGTTCACTAAGTGAAACTCAGCGTGAGACTGCAATTGTGCTTGCTTGAGAGCAGAAGCCAATTTGATGAGGACACAGCAGCCAGCATTACAGCCAACTCTGTCACAAGCTGAGTAAGAGACCCGCAAAGAAGCCAACTGCACTCTGCCTCATGCAGGACTGGGTGGCTGCACTGGACAGTGTGGCTCTGTGGGACCTGAACAAGAGGCCAAGGAGCACTTAAGGGCAGTGCAGATGATGGAAGCCAGGGCCTGGGTCCGCAGGGATCCTGGGCCACCCCAGCGGTTATACACGCCCCAGCCCACATAGCTCACTCCACTATCACCTTGTGCAGAAGAACACATTTATTCTGCGTTTAGCTGACCAGAATATGCGGCGCCCTAGAAATATCGATGAGCAGTAACTTCTAGGCCTTTGGACAGCTGTTGGGGAGGTGAAGGCTCAGGGCATCTGATCCCTAGACAGGGAGCAGAAAGAGGAAGCAGCCTGGAAGGCTGCTTGCTGCTGAGTTAACGCTTACTTGATAAATCACCTAGGGGAGTTGGACAGCTGCCTGGGATCCCCCCCCCCATAGGGATCCAGGTCCCCAGAGCTGGAGGGAAGAGGCGGGGAGGTCATTAAAGTATACTAGAACACTTTCTCAGTGGGCGAGAGAGGCCAGATTTCATTCCACCCACAGCGCCAAGGGCAAAACTCTCTGGCTTCCTCTTGAGGTCTAGGAGTTGCGCCTCCTGGTGGCCATAGGGAGTAATTATTAATAATATCCTGCAAGGCTGCTGAGTGCAGTAAAACCAAAGGAGACAGCAGGTATTCAGGGTACCATGAATATATCTTTTCTCCATTCCAGTATCCCACTCATCCCTCTGTCTTCTTACAAAGGGTGGTTACAGACTAGAATGGTTAGGAAATTCCAAAATCCAGATCCTGACGCTTGTGGTCTCACCGTGGCTTTTATCTGCCTGCTCCTACGCAAGTGGGATGATACGACGCGCTTGAGTTCTCTCAAGGATGAAACGGGAGCAGCACAAGGCCTGCGCCAGAGCTCCTCTGCGCATTCAGTGGGAATAAATGACGCAGGGCACGGAGACGAGTGTGTGGATCACTGCCACAGCTGGGAGGGCCACCAACAGCTGTGACACGTGTGGCGGAGGCCACAGTGCTGGAAAGGCCTGCTCTTTTAGAGTCCAGGCATGTAAATGTGTTTGTCATGTGACCTTTCTAGGTGAGGTGGCGCTGTGCGCTCATAGCAGGAAGAATGTACAGAAAGGCAAAGAGAGTTTCCTTCCGGGCTAAGAGCACAGTATAGAAAGCGGGCTCCGATTTCCTGGGGTGTAGACTCTGCGGTCATGCAGCCCCCAAGCAGCCAGAGGCAGAATGTGTAGAGAACAGGGGTCAGCAGAGGAGGGGTTTCCGGGCCACCTCGGCGCCTACCCGGAGCCTCTGGAGGCGTAGGAGCCTCCACTGCACGGTGACAGCCCAGTTTTTACAGCGAGGTCCTTCCTCCCCATTTTGCAGCAGCTCTACCAGCCCGGAAGAGTTTGGGGGAACCCCTGGGGACCGCAGCCACTTCCACCGTCCGACTCGGCACAGGAAGGGAGGGTCTCCAAAGAAGCGGGATTTAGACTCAGGACGCGCGCCAGGGCCCAAGCGCTCACCATCCCGCTGTGGCCTCGGGAACACAGCAGGGGCCCTAGCTGCTTCCCCTCCTCCGGGTCACCTACACAGGCAGTCTTCCCCGGGAGCACAGCCGCTGCAGCTGCATGGCCCCTGCTGTAAGCCCATTACTGGGTCCCTGTCCTTCTCCTCTTAGGGGAATGAGCTTCAGAGGCAGCTAGGACAACACAGTAGTCGCATGTGCCACCCCGTGCCTCCCTTGGTCTGGGGCTGGGCTCTGCTGGAAGCACCCAGCCGCACTGCCAGACTTCCTTGAGCCCTGGCTCTCCTGAAGTTCTGCAACACCAACGGAAATGCGTCGGAGTCCTGGAGCAAACCCCGAGCGCTCACCTGGACTAGGGCCTTCCTGATGACACGGCTGATGTCCCTCCTCCACTCGGGGATGTCCGGGTTATAGTCATCCAGGTTGGGAGAGAAGGCCAGGCGGAGAGAGCGGAACTCCTCTGGGGGTACAACCGGAAGTGGTTTACTGTGAGTTCACAGCTCTGCCGGACTCTGTAGTTTACACAAAGCTCTCAACAAGTGGCCTGGTGGTCCATGCGCATGAGCCAGGGAAAGCGTTCTGAAAGACGCGTTCACAGCCCCGCCCCTGGCATTACAGTAGCTGCTTGTCATTCACGAAACCGCTGCACCGGTCTCCGGCTGAGCCTCTCTGCAGAGTGTGCATGGCCGCAGGCCTAGACCTGGACGCCTGTGGGACAACTGCCCGGAGAGCTCCAAGGACACAGCGGTCCTGTGGCCCTGCGGCCTTTGCACACCTCTTCTCCACCTTCAGTGCCCATGCATGCCCCTTCTACGTGTAGAAAACATTCAGGTTCTCAGAAAGTTTCCCCTGAGGACCTTCTCCGGACCACCGACGCTTCCATTGGCACTGCTGTGCTTTACATGGGCTTCTGTTTTCGCTACAGCGACGATGACTATTACATGATTACATACTTATATGTAACCTATGTGCATGCTAATGTTTGCAAATTATCTTTCTGTGAATGTTTTAATGAAATTTTAAGCTTCTGAGATCTGGGATTTCGTTAGATGACAATGATGACTTTCTGAAACCCCTGACATCGTCTGTATTCTTCAGGACTCAGGGTGGTGGTTAAGCAGCAAGGCTTTTGTGAGTGGCACTGCATGTGGGAAAGAACCCAGGTGGCGTAAGAACCAGCAGGCACTTTGGTGCCCAGGACAATGACAGGGTGGCAAGCTGGGCTCTTAAGACTGCAGGAATCCCTGAGTCAAAGTCAGGGGAAGGAGTCCAGGGTGCCCCCTCTTTCCCAGAAAGGAGTCTACCCTGGCACCCCACCCAATACCTTCCTCCCTGGCTGGGGCCAGTGCCTGGAAGGGGCAGCCCTGCATTGCAAACAGGGGTGAGCTTCAAGTTGGCCCATAGGTCTTGCTTGGCCACACTTCCTGCAGCTAGAAGTCTCAAGGATACTGACTTGGCCTCTGTGTCCCATAACCCATGGCGGCATTTGGCATAGGGCAGGCCCAGATCTGGGCACTCTGGCCTAAGGCTAGCTCAGGGGCCCACACTGACCTTGGAACAAAAGCCAGAGTGGCTGCTGCCTGCGCGCTTCCCGCAGCCCCGCGCAGCTCTCTCTGCCGATGCCCCTCCTCCTACCCCAGTGCATGTACTTCCTTCTCCTTGGGGACAGCTCCCTGACCCACACCCTGGGTCGCTTCCCACTACCCCACTCCCCTGTCCAATGTGGCTCCTTCATACATGGAGTTAACTTTTCCTTGCATTTCTCCCCTAGAAGAATATCAACTCCAGAAGGTAAAGACTCTGTGTTCCCACCCACAGGACCATAGCTAGCACACAACAGGTTTTTCACGAGTCATTACACTAGAATATGCTTATTAATTAAATAAAAGATTAAATTGTGTGAAGGCTCTTTTATTTCTACATTAACTTATTTAGCAAATGATTCTTCTAAGTGTGTGCATGTATTTGCACAGGGGTTAAGTGACTGTACCAGTGACAGCTATGCATTTAGGACCTCTTGGGCCATTCCTAAGGAGGCTAAGGAGCCAGCGGGCACTGGCTCCGAGATCCTGCAGAGGACGCTGTGTGCTTACAGCCGCCTCATTTCTATTTCATGAGTCGCTGGTCATCGCCATGAGCACCACTGACTCAGTTCGGGTGGAGGAGGCAAGGAATACTGCCCGGCAGCATGGTAATTGCCGGACAGTGCCGTAGTCACCCACCCTGTCCCCGCATTCTGCTCTGACGATAGGCGTTGATGTCATTCTCATTTTCTCTCCACCTCTTATCAAGCTGTAGTGACCCCACCCACAAGGGAAGATGCTTCCCTTAGCAACAGTACCCAAGCATGGGCCACTGAGCCCATGAGATGGTGGCAGGGAGCGAGGGGCTGAGGCAGGCTCCAGGATGGTTCCATGAAGCCTACGAAGGGAAGTGACAATAATGGATCACGTGTGCCACTGCTGGAGGAGAGGGACTCTACCTATGTACATTCTTGTTGTCTGAAGGTGAATCTGTGCTCTGGAACAAAGTAAGGCAGATAATGCAAACTAGATCTTCCTTCCTGTAGTCTACCATGAGAGCTGGGCATAAAAGGCCACCTCGAGCTTCGCAGGGGACCCTCCTTCAGTCCGATCATAGCCACGAGGCCCACCTGTAACCTCGCACTCGCACCTTCCTGCCTCAGATCCCTGTCTTTACTTCCCTTATGGAAACCTCTGTAGACAAATGGCAGCTGGAAATTCCTTCATCTCTGTGAGATCTTCAAACCTTCCAGGACTCAAAGCTCTGAGGAGTCTTCCCTTTGCAATTAAATTAACCTCTAGAAAGATGGGACCTTAATGAGTGGGGGGAGGGGATGTTACTTTCCCGAGATGACAATGAATTGCTGCTCATGGCCTGGTCACGTTGATAAGCGCTCCTACTTCCCTGTGGCCTCAATGGTACCACCTAGCGATCACTAGCATCTGAATATGTCCTGGCCTTTCCGATCAGCTGAGCCAAATCCCAGTTGCTCAACCACATCCTGTGCGATTTTTCTTCCCACCCTGCTTCTGAAAGTTTCCATTTCCCCTGGTACGCACTGGCAGCCCATGGCTGAAAGTGAACTCCTGAGGACTGCTAGCTTAGAGGACAGAAGAAAACGCTCCCACAGCTTAAACTTCAAGGAAGACAGGGACCGGTCCATTTTGTGTAGGAGCTGTATTCCTCATACAAAGAGACTTCAGAAAGGGGAAGAAAGGGGAGTAGCAGGGAGGAAGGAGGCGAACGGAATTCTGAGCTCTGGGTGTTGTATTTCTCTCACATTTTCTCAGTGGTACTCAGAGATAATCTGTCCAGTGAAGGACCAGAAAATCCCAGAGGCCCCCTAGACTTAAGGTTTTCTCTGTGATTCTAAGGCAGAGGCTGCTCATGCGCCTGAGCAGGGGAGCACCTGGTGGGTACCCGGGTCAGTCTCCATGACAGTGACCTGTGACATCTGCAGAGAGAATGGGGAAAGACAGCATCTTGGTAGACAAGACATGAAGGTGCATTGTCAAGAGCCACTCTCTACCACAGCCTCGGGCCTAGGTGGACTGGGTGGGAAGCCCAGCTCCGGGACTCACTGGCTGGAATAAGCTGTTCATCTCTGTCCAGTGGAAAAAAAAATAACCTGCCTCATACAATCTAGCAGTGCTGTGAAGATTAGATGCAGTGGAAGCATGCGGCAAAGAAGGGCAGAAGGAGAAGCCAGGGTTCTCCACAGCCCATGTTGTTACAGACCTGAGAGGCCCCCACGCGGATGGAGGCAGGCAGGGGCTCGCAGCGCTCTTGCTATGGGGCTGATTGAGGCATTTTAGGAGGAAGAGAAAAATTATGAACTCTTATCTCCAAGCTTCCCATGCATGGAGTAGTAGTCCTGGGCCTTGTGGTCCTTAAACTTGCTCA
Source organism: Myocastor coypus (assembly GCA_004027025.1). Classification (NCBI taxonomy): domain Eukaryota; kingdom Metazoa; phylum Chordata; class Mammalia; order Rodentia; family Myocastoridae; genus Myocastor; species Myocastor coypus. Next base: position 183,308 of record PVJA010000170.1, read on the forward strand.
AAGTTGCTTACGAATCATTTTCTGGTTTTGTAGGATGAACTGGCACGATGAAAAATGAAAAGAAAGAGACTCTCCACAAGGAAATCTATTCCTATGTCATCACGTCGGGTTCTAGCTGCGGCCTTGGGGACTTGGGGAGTCCACGTAAGCGTCCTGCGCGTCTGCCCCTCTCCTTCCCTCCTCCCCGCTGCCTCTGCACCGCACTCTGACCCTATTATCTTTACATCCCTATTTCTCCAGTTTTCTTTTCTGTAACACATGTACCTCTGCTACACGAATAACGCACACTTCCTTTCGGAATACCTACTAGTAACACAGTTTCTGTCCATGTCAGTAACTCGAATGGAGAAAACGATATCCAGGACTGAGCCTAGGCTCACTCTCAGGACCACTTTGCCTTTCATTTTCAGGCCAAGAGCTCTCCTTTCCATCTGAGCAAACTTTGGTTCCATCTGATTCTCCAACTATATTAATTTTTTTTCCTACTTGAACACAAAGCTATTCTGAACAGGTGTTTCTTTAAACCAGCAATCAATCTAGGACTAGGATAACTGGTAAATGGGACCCTTCCAAGGGGGTCAAGTAGAGATGTGTGTGTGTGTGTGTGTGTGTGTGATACAAATTTGTGCAAGGAACTTTTAGAAAGTATTTAGTTGAACTTCTGAGAGCATCCTCCAAGTGAAGCATTTTCTTTCATACTGATTTTTCCTATTCCAACATCTTGCCCATTCCAGTAAAATGAGGGGCCGATGAGATAGCTTAGCAGTCTAAAGTGCTTGGTGAGGCAAGCCTAGGCAACTGCAGGGACTGTGGTTTGATCCTCAGCACCACATGCTGCACCAGGCCCACCTACCAGGGCAGGCTGAGATGGCCATAATATAAATAACATTTATAAAAAAAATCTATAAAATAAAATAAAATAAAATGAATCTTCTCCACTCATGATGAAAACTTAGCCTACCCTGCCTAAGATGAATAGCCAAGTGGGACCCAGACTTAAAGAGAGCAAAACAAAGCAAACTCTTCCAAGGTCCTGTGACTCTTGTCTCACCAGCGAATCGTGCCTTCCTGAGGAGGAAACCGGATCTACCTGAGCCTTTCACCCCCTGCTGCCCCTGTTCCCCACAGTGTCTACCGCTGCGGTGCCACACGCCAACCAGCTGCTCCAGAACAGGGAAACACGGAAAGACACTCACCATACACTGCGATGGTCTTGGTGTCCTGAAGGATGGCATTCCCGGCCGACACCTGCACGGTGATGGTGTTCATGCCCTCCGAGGTGAACTTGAATGAGATGCTCCCCTCCAAGGTGATCAGGGGCTAGCATGAACAAGACGCGGTCACTGCTGGACCAGCCACCAAGCCTGAGCCACGGAGGAGCTCAGTGTGATTCTGCAGAGGATCTACCTGGTGCGCCAGCATGGAGCTGGCGGAGGCCCCCCACTCTCTGTAAGCCTGGCTCTTGCCACAGTGACTCCATTCAGTTCTACGCACTCCTCCAGCCCTTCACACCTCACTCCTAGCCTCGTCTTGACTCAGGGCTAGGCCAATTACAGGCCTTGCATGCAGCTGAGATATCAGCCTCGCTTGGTGCCTGACCTGCTCAAGTGAAGGGAATTCCCAGACTCCACTCAACTCAAATGAGCACACCAGGCTTGTAGTAATCCAAGCTTAACAATGGCAGCTGCAGCCTATCCACCACCAGGTGTTCCTCCGCACCGTGCTGCAGTTACACAAAAATACAAGACAATGTAGGAACCCCAGACACCAGCAGGGGACCCATTTAGACAGGTGCGGCCTTGAGCGCTGGTGTCCTCTGAGAGACCCCATTAACACAGGCCCCAAATAGCCTCTAAGAAGAGCAGCACTAATTGTTCTGTGAGTTGTGATTTCTATGCTGAGGAAAACAATGTTTACGAGGGGTGGTTAAAGTGTGATCAGAGGCCGGTGTCTGAAAAAAAGCCATTATTAGCCTGCTGACCTCCCTAGACTTGGGCCTCATGAACCACTTTCTCCATATTAATTAGTTTTAAAATGAAAATTAACTATCAGTATGGCAGCAGGAAAACTAAAGCCCATGGTAAGAAGTCCTTCTCAGTAGAATCTGGTGAGACTTCAGTTTTATTTTAAACAGCAAAAGAAAATGTAAAGACACAACAGGAGGGCCTGGCCTAATAGCTTAGTGGACTAAAGTGAGTGCTTAGGCATAGTACAGGGGCACGGGTTCGATCCCTGAGCATGCGGTGTCGGCCCTGCTCCTGGAACGAGCTGAGACGGCATGGTTGTGAACCTATAATCCCAGTACTTGGGAGGCTGAAAACAGAAGAATTACTATGAGTATGGTCTACGTAGTGAGACTCTGTAGACCCTGTGGAGCCTTCTCTAAGGGAAAAAACAAACAAGAAAAAAAAAAAAATAAAAAAAATAAAGACGCGAGGCGCAGAGGTTGCTGGGTAGATTCCCTTCCGGTGCTCACTTATAGGAAACAACGCTGAATTCTCCCCTTCCACTGTGAGGAGAGCACGCAAACGGGCCAGCGTCACACACATGGCACCAGGAGGAGTAAGGTGGGGCTCCCGCTAGCAGAGCTCCCCCACACCGGGCGAGCTGGCGGCCTGTGAGGCCCGAGAACGCGAGCGCGCCTCCCTGGGGCGCGCCCTCACTGTGGGCCACTCGCGGAAGCCGCACACGCAGCCCGAGGAGCTTCTAGGAAAGATAAGGTAGGGGTGGCGAAGTCTCGGTTTCATGACTGCGTGTGAGGGAGAGCAAGAGCCAGGCGTGAGAAGCTCCGCCGCGGTGCCCCTCCCTTCTCTCCTTGGCAAGGGTAGGGCTGAGGTCATGGGGTCCAGGGCTTCGAGAAGCTTGACGATTACAGGGGACTTTGGAGCACAAAGAATGGTCAGGGGAAAGAAAATATGACACCGACTCACAGACTGGGCACACTGGCTTCAGGGGGGAGGAGACGTGTGTGTGTGTGTGTGTGTGTGTTTGTGTGTGTGTGTGTGTATGCGCGCGCTGGGGGTGACACACTGTCGTGGCCACAGGCTGGTCTTTCCTGTCTGGCGTCCGTTTGTCTCCAGTGCTTTCTGCCGCTCACCACCGGTCTAGCATGGGGCATATGCTCCCAGCAACGCTAACCACAGCACCTCCCTCTCTGTCCAAGAAACTGCGGGCAAGGGTCAGCCAGCACCACTCAATGCCAGGGCTTCTATTGCCACCTTTGGAAAAACTGTCACTCCTTGGCTAAACCAAGGTTCAGGGCCACGAGAAGCCCACCTAGAGCAGGCCACGGGGAGGCAGAGATGCCAGGGAGGAGGGTGCCAAGTCCCAGCAGCCCACTGGCTGAGGCCAGGTCTCCCCTCACATACCCCTGCTTTTTGCTTCCTCCAGGGGGGTCATGCTCCTGTCCCCGCTGTCCACAGACACCGCGTGGCAGGCATACTCACCTCTGAGTTGTTTCCGTACCACCACACGTACGTGAGGGTGCCCACCTGGCTGGGCCACAGCACCGCGGTCGCGTTGACTTCTTTGTTCTTAGTGGTGACAAAGGGGAGAGAGAGGTGCACGTGCTCCAGGGGACCTGAGACACGAGAGAAAGCAGCGCCGTGGAGGAGCAAGGGCGCCTCCCGCTGTGCAGAGCTCCGCCCACCCTAGAAGGCTCCGCCCCCACAGCGCCCCCCACCACCCCCCCGGCCATCCCCTGCCTGCTTCTGGAAATGTCTCTCCCAACTACAGCCCCAGCTCTCTGTGCTTAAAAGTTCAAGGTTTACGACAGACTGATGAAGTCCTTCAATGAACAGACAGAAGATTACCCAGCGAGTCCCTGACTCTGACAGGAGCTCATGCCGTGGGTGACAAATTAGGATCGTGGAAGCTTTGTGGAACCAGTGAGGAGAACGAATTCCCCAGGCCAGACAATAACGGACACAAGTAATTACTCTCTAGTGTTCAATTCATCTGAGAGAACTGCGCGTGCACGTGTGTGTGTGTGTGTGTGTGTGTATGTGTGTGTGTGTATGTGTATGCCTTTGCTTGGACTCCTGACCCTGGTTAGCCTGCAGCCTGAGCTCTGTACCCCTCTTTGTGCCTCCCACCAGCTCCGAGACCCAACTTAGGCCCTTCCGCGAGAAGCCCAGAACTGCATAAGCTACGCTGCACATCCAGGCTCCCTTCAGCGGAAGTCCTCCTTCCTCTTTCTCATCTATGAGCACGACATACTGGTTGAAGTCAGAACCTTGGAGTAAGGGCTCTGCGCATGCGTCCCTGTGCCAAGGACAAACACGAAGCGCCTTACTGGATAATGGTCATGCATTCGTCAGCAGTTTCTGAGCGCTGCCTGATGTTGACTGTTACTTTCAGTGAGGAGACACCCAGTACTGGGTGGAGCTTAGAAGCTGCCAAGGGGCAGAAGGCCCTGAACAGAGAAAGCGGAGCGTGGCGATAGTGTGCGGTTGTGACAGCACGCTCAGAAATGGTCTTTTTGTGTGTGTGTGTGTGTGTGTGTGTGTGTGTGTGTGTGTGTGTGTGTGTGTTTTTATTTTTTGTGGGACCAGGGTTCAGACTCACAACCTTGCACTTGCCCAGCAGGCACTTGTGCCTCGGAGCTATCTCCCCAGCCCCAAAAATGGTCCTTTCCTTGAGGAGACCTGAGCAGTGAGCGGAAGAGGTGCGGACTGCACTGAGGACCTGAATGGAATGCGTAGGGAGGGCAGGGCGGGAACTGGGAGCAGGAGGAGCTGCCTAGCCCTGCCTTTGAACAGAAAAACGCCCGGGCCTGGGCACCTGCACTGAGCAGGCGCAGAAGGGAACAGAGCCAGCAGGACCTCGGCGTTGGCCTCCTGGGAGCAGGGGTGCAGCATGCTGGCTGCGCGGGTTTACTCTTATGCGCTATTCCTGCATGCCTGCCTGAACTTTATCTTTCGGATTTCCAGAGCAGCCCTCTTAGGGCTATAAAATACCTGCTTCCTGTCGCCTGGAAGCCTGTCTTTGAGCACCTCTGCTCCACAAAGGTTGCACTGGGCCCCCAAGGGAGCCACCAGTCAGCCAGAAGCCCTGAGCCCGCGAGAGCTGAACAGTGTGGCAAGCAGGTGCCCGCGATGCACCAAATTGACAGCAGGTGGCACTGTGGCACTGTGGAAACCTTCCTGGCAAGGCGCTTGGGAGAACCTGGTCCATTACCTGTGTGCGTTGGGGTTCCCTTCTCTTGGCTTGAATGGCTTTGAGAAACATCTGACCTCTGTGAAGCTGAGCAGTGCATGCGTGCGGTCCTACAATGACTGCTCCGGCCCAAGCCTGCCGTTTGTACTCTGGAAACACCTGACCGCTTAATTAAATGTTGTATATTATACCTCTCTCTCTGTCTCTCTCTGTCTCTCTCTGTCTCTCTCTGTCTCTCTCTCTCTCTCTCTCTCTCTCTCTCTCTCTCTCTCTCTCTGTCTCTCTCTCTCTCTCCCTGTCTCTGTAACGCTGAAATAAAAGCCAGTAAAAGTAGTCAAACTGATTCAGGTCATTCAGATCCCAAGGGAGGGAATCGAGCTCAGGGCTCCTCAATTTCAGTGTGGTTACAACCAACACCCCAGATGCTCACGGGGAGGCCACCTTTCCAGAACACCACAAGCAGGTCTGAGCTAGGATCGTCCACACTACCACACTTTCACGACTCGGTGAAGGGTCAGGCTGCTCTGTGGACAGTGCTTTAGGCCACCATGGTCCGATGTTGGCCAACCACTATGATGACGCCAGCGTAGCTGCAGTGCCACCTGATTTCCCGGACTGGGAGGATCACTTGCTAAGGAGGGGCAGAAGGGCACTTGTACACTGCTGCTGCGTTGCGCAAATGGGCTGCAGGAGGCCAACAAGTCCACCTCACCTTTTTTCCACCGCTCTTTCTGCAAATCTGCAGGGTCCCAAGGGACTTTTTCTGCAAGATGGCCAGGAGAGAACAGCAGTCTGAGCAGAAACCTGCTCGCCCGTGCTGTGCCTGTCAGGTGAGGGCCAAGCTGTAACCTCCACATATATCATCAGTTTGCAGAGCAGCGGGGTGCGCTGAACAGGACCCCAAGGAATTTGCAGCTGTCAGGCTTCCATGGACTGCACAGGTGCCCGCAGAGCCATGGACCCACTCCTGGAAATGTTCCAGTAGGAACGTGGGCTCCTTTGGCTTCCGCTGGCCTTTGCAGGCCCGTGCTGAGATGACCAGATCATCCTCCTGCACGGAGCCGTGGTGGGCGCATGCACCTAGTGCAGGCAGCGGGGCCTGGGGTCGGGGAAAGGGACGAGAGGGTGGAGGGCTGCCAGCTAGGCATCTCTGCTGATTCTCGTGCACCTCAGAAACCACCAGGTCCAAATGCCTATGTCACCTTAGGGTGGTGAAGAAAGCACCGGCTGACAGGGTGCCATGCACTGTGTCTGAGAAAACTCTGGGGACACTCTGTCCCTCACTTTTTGTCACTTGACAGACTCAGTGTCTGCTCAGAGGGACAAGGTGACCCTGCCAAGGCCTGGCTGTAGTCAGAGTGCTGGGCTTTGGGTTTCTCACCTTTTCTACATCCTGGCATCAGAAGTCAATCCTGGCCTTCTAGGTGCTAAACACTTGAGGCGACACTCAGCAATGTTCTTAATCTGAGTTCCTCTGAGCACAAAGCCACGCTAAAGTCACGGCATTGTGCCAGTCCTTGTCTTCTCCATTGGAAAGAAAGGACCAGAGTCATCTAACACAGCCCAGAGGCGAAGCCGAAGCCTTTGCCTGCACAGAAATGCACTCTGGGTGCTTCAGGTGGGAGCCTTTGAGCAAGACCCTGAGCCTGCTGTAGCTGCTGCGGCCTGGCTCTCAGGTGAGGGGAGCTACAGCTTAGCTCGGGGCCCTGCCCATCCCATTAGCATAAACGCGCTAATTCCTCCCCCAGCGCCAGGCTTAGACAAGTGCCTTCATTACGGCACACACATTTATCCCGCCACTTCACCCCAGACAAATTTAGAAGATTAAATCAGAATGCAGGCTTGCTATTATAGATCATCTCCCACTAAAGCTAAGGTCAAATATTTCAACAAATCAGTCAGCCTGGGGACATGCAGAAATTACATAGGAACAAAGAACCCACCCCTGCCCCCCCTTTTTTTTTTTCTAAAGTCACAGGCTTTCATGACCCCTCATCTTGGGCAGAGCCAAGCTGACCTGGGTTTCTCTGGCTAGGAAGGGGTCTCCTCAGAGGATTGGGTGAAACCCTGCAGGGACAGATGTTGGGGAGCATCCTAGGGATCTCTGGGCTGTCATGGAGGTTGGGTTTTGGAAAAGCCAGTGGGACACTGAGAAATTTTAACCGGGAACTGCTACTGAGTGTTAAATCTGTCTTTGCCAGAACTTGGCATAGGGTAGGGACAAAGTAAGTGTCTGAGAGCTCAAGTGTGTTTGTGACCCCTGGCGGGATAGCTGTCTGGCAATACCTCTGTAGGGTAGGCTGTGGGGGTGACGTGCTGTGGGGGAGGCGGCTGCCCCCCATGGAGTCGCTGCTATCGCCGCCATTGCTGCTGCTAGTTTTGCTTTCCACTCAGAATTAATGTTTCTGGTGACTTTGAAAGGTTTCATTATTATGCCCATGATATCATTGCCTCGTTCCCCAAATCAGGGATGGCGGACCTATCGCACACGTGCCCCAGCCAGCTGTTCGCTATCAGTGAAAGCTCTGAAAGTTTCAACACTGTGTCCCTAATACTGATAAATAAGGCATTGTGTTGGAGGCTCAGGACAGCGATACAGCCAGCGTGCCTCAATCCCATGGAGCCACAGTCCAGCCCTTTATCCTAATTCCACTGTTTCCTGGGATGATCTGTGAAGCTGTGCAGGGGAAGCCGGTCTGGGGGCACAGGAGGGGGCCTGGTTCCTCCAAGCCCCACAACTGTTGGCACCAACACCGCTTTCAGACTGAGGGCTGAGGTGCGTGAGTCAGCAGCAACTGGGTACAGAGTGACACGCACTTCAGATGAGCCACCGTAGCTCCCCGAGTCCCTGTAGAGCAGGGTTTCTGACTCCCGCTTCCCATTATAATAACCCGGGGAGGCTCCAGGCCCGCTGGGAAGCGCTTACGTTACTTAGCACACAGCGTGGAGCAAACATTACTTGGGAGCTACTCTAGTCTCGACTCGGGACTTCTGGCTTCTCCTGGGAAACCCTTAGCTCTTCTTGGAGCTGTGTCCTACACAGACAGGTAGTGCAGCCTGTGCATGTGTGCCTTCCCTCAAAGCTGCCCTCAGACACCGAGTGATGCACAGACAGAAGCCCAGGAAAGAGGTTGTTTTTAAAAATGGAGAAAAAGTGTAGGAAGATTATTAAAAGCAAAGCGTAACACGGGAAAGCAGATAGGAGCAAACAGGAGGGAAATTCCTTTCGGGGGCTCATTTGACTGACCTCTCTGTGTGCCCTGCTTTCAGCATTTCTGACCCAAGGGGGAAAAATGGGCAGAGTCATGTTTCAACACACAGCCCTGGGTGTCTCCAGCCCAGTCCCGTGGGCCAGGGCCACATCTCAGTGGTCCCCGTGGCAGGCAGCCTCAGCGCCAAAAGGGCAGTGTGAGGTGATTCTGACTCTCTGGAACTCTCTTTCTGTGCTCTTACTTGGCTCCTGTATTCCTTCATTTCCTGTTCTGCTAAAAGATAACGGCTACCTTTCCTCCACAGAGGAAATGCTGCATTAGGTTTTAAATCAGCACACTATGTATGAAATGTCAAAAGCCAACAACAGTAATAACATACAAGTTACATGTAAGTACAGGACGGCGCTGTCAGACCCCAGACTGTTGTCCACTTGCACGGTCACTCGGAAGATGCCCACGTTCTGGTAGACATGTTTGATCCCGTCCTCCATGGAGCTGAGGTTGACATATGACACTGCGATGCCATCCCCGAAGTCCACCTGGATGAGCGTCCGCTGAACGTCACCCTGCAAAATAGCCCAGGGTCAGAGGGAAGGCATTTCGAACTGGGATGCCCCACCCAGAGCCGGGGATGGGCCTGGCCCTGATCCTGCTCAGCACAGGGTAACTCCAGCTCCTTCCCACAGCTGGAAACATCTGTCAATTTTGACAGAATCCCTGTGACTCTGCTTGGCAGGCTGGGGTTCGCTAAGATAAATCCTCTCCCAAACTGTAGGGCATTAACTTAGCCACACTTCAAGGCTTGGAAAATAGCAGTGTCTGATTACCAGTATCAAATGGAGATTTGGTTCCTCAGAAGACTTTGGGAATCAATTTATCATCCACATGATAATAAGAACGAGACACCCAATATCCTGATATTTGGCTGACCTTACGTGACCATGTGCCACTTCCAGGGTCTTTAAGGGTCTTGAGTTGTCCATGTTATACCTGGTTTTCTAACTTGTGGGAGAAAGAATGGAAGACGCGTTGTCTGACACCCGAATGGCCCTAGAATCAGGCCTGTTGCTACTGAAGAAACAACAGCCAGCTAGGCATGGTGGTACATGCTTGGCAGATGGCGGCAGGAGGAGCCCAAGCTTGACCTCAGCCTGAGAAAATTAGTGATTTAACTAGACCATATCTCAAAGTATTAAAAAGGTGTAGGAGTGGGGGTGTAGCTCAGTGTATAAGGCCTGGCTTCCACCCCAGTACCATAAAACAATTACATTAATGGCTAATTCTTGTAAATTTCCATACGTGGTAGTACCAAAAGAATCACCTTCATTCTTCATGGAATTTTAGAGTGGAAGAAACAGCGCACAGTGTTACTCCCATTTTACCCCTAAAGAAGATGAAGCCTAGAGAACTTTCATGGTCGGCCCCAGGGGGTTACTCCAGCTTCCTCATTACAGGGGGATGGGCTGCTGGGGGTGGGCAGCTGGAGGCTTCCTGGGGGCTTGCATCCCCGAGCCACTGACAGGCCATGGCTGCATGTCAGCCACTCACCTCTTGGGCTTGGGGACCAGGTTTGTGAGATGGGCTTACTAAACCCTTACTTGGGAACTTAGCAAGTTGTCATTGCCATGTCCAGGCCACTAACACACTGGGAAGTGTCTTACGGAAACTTATCTCTAAAAACTCAGCTGCATAAGACTTCGTGTTGCTGTAAAGATTAATATTAACTGATTCTGAATTTTTCATATAGTAATAGAAGGTAATATATGTGTTATAAAGTCCCAGAACTATGAAAATCAATGGCATTTAGAATGAAAATTTAGATTTTTAAGGAACTAAGTTGATTACATCTAATTGGCAAAAGCAAGCTTCCCTCACATGCAGATAGTCCATGCTTTAGCAAGATTTCTTTCTTTCTTTCTTTCTTTCTTTCTTTCTCCTTTCTTTCATATCTTTTCTCATTTTCTTGGAAATTTTTTTAAAGGAAACTTTTGAAATAGGAGAGTATTTTCAATTAAGTAAGGTTTATATGGTATCATGTTTTTTAAAAGGCCAGGTTTACAATGCTGACATTTAAAAAATTAATTTAAAGATGGAAGAAAAGCAGTTGAAATCCTATGAAACCCTGTGCCCAACTCCTCTGATCTATGCCCAGCCAAGCCTGTGTGGGTCACAGAGCAGCCAATTCTCAGAAAATAATAGTCCAGCTCTCAGTCAACACAAAGGAAAAATTCTCCCCTGGAGTAGACAAAGAAACACCATCTCAGTTGTCATGCAAGGACTTGATCTCCCTTTGCTAATAGATAAAAATGCCAACCCTTCCTGCTCACTCCACTGGGAAAGCCCAAGTGGAGGGCCACTCTCATGTTTCTGGGGCACGTGCATTTCCCGGTCTCTTGTCTTTCAACAGATTGGCTGGGAAACGAGGCCATGTGTGTGTGCGCAGGAAGGGCCCATTTATGGAAACAGGGTGCGGGGGTGGGGCAGCGTTAGGGCAGACGGGGTCACTCCTAGAATGAGCCATACCGCAGGTTCCATAGTGACAGCTGGCCGGGGTTCAGGAGAGACCGTCCTGGGTGTGCTTTGGGGGGATAGAGAAGGCACAGGTAGGGACAATTATTTCTGAGGGACCTGAGAGATGATGTGACCGTCACACTGTCAGCAATACTGTTTCAAGTGGTAGGGAGAAGGCAGCACTCTGCAGTCAGGGCAGAGGAGGATTTTAGTTGCCCTTATTTCCCTTCTGCTGGCCTGGAGCTAGAAGTCCTGTCCTGGACAGGGAGCTGCTGCCATGCTCTGCCTGTCCATATGCCACCCTTGTCCTCTGGCTTCACAGAACTCTTAAGTCTATTCCCACAGTGGTACTCAACACGCACAGGGTAGACGCACGTAGCAGGCACCCAGGGACCATCGCCATGTTTGGGGGAGAGCAACACTGCTTCCTTTAAAGTGTCAGGCGTGTGACACACGCATGCGCACACACCTGCGCGCATGCACGCACACACACACACACACTGCAGATAAGTCAGAACCAAATTTACAAATGTGGTCTGCATCCTCAAGATCTTACCCCCTCTTGTGAGGCTGATGAACTTGAAATTATCCAGAGAGGAGCACTGAAAACAGTGAGAATGGGGGACGCGGGGGCCACGATGTTCTAAGGTACAAAAGAAGAATCCGCAGTTCCACCTGGCTGGAGCTTCAGGTAAGTGCAGTTGTGCTGTCCATGGACCTCTCCACGCCACTGAGCCCTCACTGAGTTTCTTGTCCTGAGAGTCACTCATTCCATCCTTCAGGGTGGGAGAAGAATGGTGTCCGAGGTGGGCCGCTGTTTCCTTTCCCAGCCTGACGTCATTCCTGCCTACAACTGTCTTCCCCTCCGACAACGTCTCTACCTAGACATTTCTAAGTAAGGGTGCACTGCCATGGATTCTGATCCCATGCCTCCCATCAGCCCTCTGGTAAGACAATTTTATGCTTAAGCCACAGACAGGACAGAGAGGTGAGGAAGGTCAGGCTCACCCTCCGCGGCTGGAGAATTCGGCTGTGTAACTGGATTTCCTTGGTCTACTAAATGAAAGACCATCATTTTTTTTTTAAGTGGAAGCCTTGTTTTCCAGCTGGCAAACATGTGCGTCACCAGGCAGAATTCTTCAGGCCTACTGTCCCTGACTCATATGCTGCTGTGTAGTTACAGAGCCGAGAACATTTGTTCCATAGTGCCTAACGACAGGACAACCACACGGGGTGCTCCGTGAGCCTCACCGATTCTGTCACAGCGAAACAAACACATCAGATGGTCCCAGTGGAGCAAGGTTAACGTGAGCAGGGGAAGATGTGTGGACTATCAGCTCCTGGGACCGCTCAGAGAAGACAAAGGAAATAGATGCCACGGACACTCAACGTTGGCCGCTGGGCCAGAGGCAGCCGCCAAGGCACCCCTGAGCCACCGAGAGGCCCGCTGCCCTGCAGACAGCAGGAACTCCTGTGCCAGACCCTGGCCCCACACAGCTGCACAGGGCCTGATTCCAGCTCCAGTGACATTCGTCTTGAGAGCAAGCATAAACATCATCCAGTGAAATCCACAGAGAAATGACTAGCATAGCCCATTTTTATTGAAAATACAACAAGCTGACACAGTTTACACACTATGTACCCGGGCGAGCTGGGGTGAGAATACAGAAGGTGCTGTTAGGAGCCCCCAGGCTGACTACTGACTACCCTGGGGAGGGGGGAGGGAGAGGCAGCGGAACACCCACAGGAAGGGGCCAGAGAGTAGGCAGGTGAGTTCACTCAACTTGTCAGGGAGTGGGTTATCACATAACATAATACTACAGAATACAGTAGTATCCTCTACGAGTACTATAAATGCGGATAGACACTGTGGACACAGGCAGCAGGTAACACGGGTGCTGTGCTACTGGATGATGGGACGCAAATGAACTTCAGCTGTGTCTCGTGTAAATGCAACACTCTTCTGACCACAGATTAAGGCAAAAATATGAAGCAGCATGACATGATAGAAAAAGCTAGCTGTGTATGTCCACCCTATTTTCTTATGACTGTGGACATTTTGGCAGAGCAGGGTCAGACATACTGCTTGGCCAACCTGCTCCAGGTGGGCAGAGTCTGATTAACAAGGGCTTGGCCAATAGGAAAAACAGAAGCTCTCCTACAACGTGGCCTGGCTTGAAGAGGCAACAGTGCAGAATAAGTACATGGGGGAGAAATCCTACCCACAGTCTTTTTTGTTGTTGTTGTTCAAAATAGATGAACTTGGGCAAATGAGACTGCAGGTAAGATTGCCTCCCATTCTGGAACATTCTTTGAGAAAAGAAAGAACACTAGCAAATTCACTGAGTCAGAAATAACAGCAACTAATTTCCAATACATTAATTTGCTTAATCGTCAACTGGTAAAGACTCAGACCTGCTGTGTTTTGCCTAGAATCACAAGAATGGTTCAAAGCAAGCCCTCCTTAACTCCAACCCTATACTTCCACAAGTCCTGCGTGGAAGACACGCACACGGTTCTACAGAGCTCACTCTGAGAAGGTACTGAAGTGTGCAGTTGCTCACCTCAGAACAGAGGGCTTTCCTTCAGAAACACCACAAACTGTGGTGGTTTGAATGTCCCTTGTGGTCATTCTTGTGAGAAGAAGTTAGTCACAGTATAAGTGGTTCCTGAGAGAGCCACAGCTTGGCCCTCTCCTGGCCTCTGGGTGCATTTATTGACTTACTCCTTCTACCCAGTACGATTCTCCAATGCAGTCCTTCTCAAGTGGGATCCCCCAAGCCTTATATCTGAAACCCCCAAACCTTAAGCCAGCCCCTAGAAGAGGGAGAAGTAGAGCTTGGTTCTTAGACACTACCAAGGTTCAGTCAGTCAGAGAAGCACAGAACAGTCCAAGACACTAATGAAGCATTTCAGAGCATGCCAGCGCAGTCTCATGCTTTAGCGTGCTGTGGTGGATGACGCTGGTCACGTGACGTGCCAGGCTCTTCCCAAGATGAGGGAAGCTGAAGCTTGCCTCTAGGAAGATGTGGGTGGTGTGGGTGTGTGACAAAGCCCCAGACATGACATGAGGAAACACACTGGTTGGAACAGCATCAGAGCTTTCCAGAAAACCATTTACAAAGGCACAGGGAGGTGTTCCCTCAGAATGTAGAGCCATAGATTGAAAGGCTGTTATGCCTGCGCTGCCTCCATTTTCCAGATAAGTTGTCTAGAGGAAGTGCTGCACTTAGAATGGACCAGAACGAGCAGCACGGGTGGAACTCCTGGCTAGCACAAGCCAGTGGATGGACAGAGGCTGGGCTCTGATATGGCCATGGAGAGGAACTCTGGGAATGGCCTCAGGAGGCTTCTACAGAAAACAACCATGGGACGCCATGAATTATATCTGTGCTATAAACGCCTATTGTGAATAACTTCTCAAATCCACTCATGAAGGAACACATTCAGGTTGTGATAAGCAAGTTTGCCTTTTAAAGGAAGCAGTAGGCTTTCGGAATAAGCCTGTGCCACTGCCTCTTACTGGTAATAAAATATGGGACAAAAAGTCAGCTTTAGTTAGAGAGTGACAGAAAGAGACACAGAGGCAGAGAGGCAGAGAGGCAGAGAGGCAGAGAATGATATGTCCATTGGGAAAGAGTGGAAATATGTAAAAGGATAAAAATAAAATGAAAATCACATCTAACTTTACCATGCAGAAATTACATTATTCAGATTGCTCGATGTTATTTTAATAAACAGAAATGCATGTGGACTCACACACACACACACACACACACACACACACACACACACAACTACAACCTCCACAACAGAGCTGGCTCACTGTCGGTCTCTTTTGGAATGTGCTGTCAGTGTCTTAAGCAGCCTTCTCGCCTTTCTGTCTTGCTTCTCTGGGCCAGCTGAGCTGTGTCTCCCACTAACCTCTACGAAATGCATGCATGATTTCTTGTCCTGGGGTTTGCTCCATCCCTTGTCCAAGGCGGGCTGCTGTGAAGTGAGTTAAAGAAGTTTTCAGGGATGCCACAAGTGGATGGGACACCCCACTAAAGCCAGGCAGAACCCTGGGAGCTGGAGGCCCGAGCTCTTGGTCCCCTCACTACATGTGTGGATCTCAGTTCTTCATATGTAAGCTAAAGGCAGGCAGGCCCACGGCTCCCGCTGTCGTTTCTGCTCACATGAGCTGTGCTGCCTTGAGTTCTCCCGTCCTGGGATTCCAGAGGACTCTCGTGTCTCCTGGGGTTGCTGGAGCACCCTCCACTCAGGGGAAGACCCTCTACACTCTGCCCTGCCTGCCGCTGGTACACACCCTGAGGACAGACCCAGTGCGGCAGACGCCTGGCACAATGAATCTAAAACCACACAGCCAGAGCCTGGAAACATTATCCGGGGTAAGGACTCCAAGGCATGGTGACACTCCAATGTGGGGGTGACTGTCAGCCATGCAGATGAAGTAGGGTGGCGGGGTGACACAGCTCCATGCTCACAGACCGGCAGCCCCAACTCAAGGCTATTTCAGAACTCGGACCCTGGGGTGCTCACTGAACTGGAAGTCTCTAGAATGAGCCTGCCAGCTCCTTTTGCTTAATAGGTCCACCAACGCTCTTGGCCAGCGCTGTCCTCTGGGGCCTACAGAACAGTGATATCCCAATGTAGGAGGACCACTTTTGAGGGCAGAGCAAACTGAAGCCAAGAAAGAGCTGCTCCGTGATGTGAGCCACGCGCCCTGCGCCAGGCCTCTGGCAGAAGACAACCCTTGTTGCCTGCCTGCCTCATATCTTTCTTTTTAACCTCAAGCAACAGAGCGGAAGCAGTGAAGGGGCTCAGGTTCCTCCCCGGAGTCGGACAAGATGAAGCTGAACGGAGTAAGGGCTGATGCAGGGAAGCCGAGAAGCCCTGGCTCCCTGAAGCCCAGCCTGGGTCCTGTGTGAGCACAGGGAAGGCGTCCAGGCCTCCATGGTGGAAGTGAGCTGACCTCCCAGCTGCCAGCTGCCGGACCCGCTGCTGACCCCTTGAGGTACTTCTGAGGGCTCCAAACAGGCTCTCCCAGTCTAGATGAAAATGGAGGTCGCGCTGTGACAGGAACTCGAAGAAAGGGATGTTCTGTAGAAAGCTTTATGCAGAGCCATCTTCTGCACCATTCCACGGCAGGCAGCACCAGGAAGTATTTGTGAAGTTTTATTTCTTTGTGGGTATTTTCCTGCCCCCCTAGAAATCCTTCAGTGTATGTGAAATTGTGGATCATATTAATCCATCTAATGAGGACATAGCCCTTGTGCTTTACAGTTAAAACTCACTGAAGTCATAACCATAAATTTCCCTTATTACGCCCTAGTCTTTGTATGTAAATTGAAGTATTAAAACAAAGAGATACAGATCAAAGTTTTAGTTTTAATCCCTTGCCTCAGATTTAATTTTAAAGCTTTAAAATATGCAGAGAATTGCATCACTTTATTCTTACAGCTGCTTAAAACAGATTTAATTATCTCCAGCAATATGCACATACTACTTCAGGCCAAGGGCTCTCTCCACCGAGCGCCTGTCAACTCAGCGTGGCGGAGCTCAGAGGACTGATGCGGCCCTTCTGCGAGCTTCCTCAGTCCCTGACACCACGCACTGGGCTTCTCTGTGAGGCCGTGTCATCCTTCGGAGACTCCCCAGGCCCATCCTGTATTCACTGGCAGAGCAGAGCCCACTTGCGGAGTCTCCAAGAAGATGCTACTTTGTCCTGTACACCTGGGCTTCACCGAAGGATACCTCCGCTTGGCTTCCTGACAGGCATCTGTAGTTGGAAAACGTTTGGCTGCTCAGGACCAACTTCACAGGTTCACCCCCTGCCTCCTCGGGTGGACCTGGATCAAGGAAGTTTTATTCTTAAGGAAGAAAGGCCGCTGGGCAAATGGACTGCCGGACACTTGCGCATTCTCCACGCTGAGTCTGAGATGGGGGCAGGACTGCGCTTTGCCCTGGTCCTAATGAGCGCTCCTCACAGCCTACATGTGGTGCGCACCTGGAGGCAGCAGGCGTGCGGCTGGCCAGGGCTTCTTCTCCAGCCAGAGCACAATCATCCTTCAGGGGAGCCCCGTCGGACTTCAGAGTCTTGGTGGTCTGGAGTCATGGTCGTTGCCTAAACATTGAGAATGACGTGTAGGAAAGGGTTTCCACTGCTTATTTTACTTTATTTATATTTCAGGGAAAGGTCTGCGGGATGTTCAGGGTCTTACTGCTAGATCAGACTGGTGGTGATCCACCTGTTTACAGCCTCCCAAGAGCTAGGATAACAGGGGTGCGCCACCACGCCCAGTCCCAGTTGCCATTGCAGCATGCCCTGGGAGTGGGGCCAGCAGGACAGGCCTAAGGATCAAACCCCCAGCCCTTCCACCTGCTTGCAGGTGCTTTAGTCCCCCCGCAAGCTATTTAGCTGGCCCTCCCCTGCTTATACTTGGAAAGCAGGCATTATTCTGGCTTGCTATCTTATGTGAAATTGTAAGCTGGGTTCAGTACGTCTTCCTTTTAGTTTCTCTGGTTAATTAGGTGTTCTCTACTTTGTTCTGGTCTTAACCTCATTTTCATTGACATCTTCGTGCTTTGGAGCTTGCACTAGTAGGTAGCAAAGGAAAACATTTGGACGTTGGGTGAAGCCTGTTTTGGATGGCATTTATATTTTAGAGCCTTCTCTTGTCAGCTCTGGGCTTTATCTCTCCTCCCCTTGGGGAAGCCTACTCCGATCCACACATGTTTATTCAATGTATCTCTATTAATACTTCAGGCATGGTGAGCAAATATGCCGGAACTACAACCGAGAGTGACACGATTCCCTACCTTCATCATACTCACAATTTATTAGAGGATGTCAAAAATACTATTCTAATATGATGCAATGTAGTAGTTTTCTCTCTCTTTTTTTTATTCTTTTGATCCAGGATCTCCGTATGCAGCTTGGACTGGTAGTGATGCTTCTGTCTCAGCCTCCTGAGTGCTGGCATTGCAGGTCTATGCCACCACAGCCAGTCTTGGAGCTCGCATGACACGCCTGGGGTTCTGAGTCAGCCTAAAAACCAGGTCTCTGGGCTTTCCAGACAGGCCACTTAGACTGCCAAGCAGTCTCCCTAGCCAGCCAAGCAGCGTTCACTGTGTGTTGTCCTACTGCTTTCGACATCACATGGTTTGGACCTTTCAATAAAGCAGTTATAATAGGCGTTCTCTTTAGAAGAAGACTGTCTACAAATCTAAGTAAAGCTGATGAATTTATAAGTATATCATATAAAACTGACTCTTGGGAAACGTTTGTGGTTGAACAAATAAGTAGACACAGACCTAAGGCAGAACCACAATCAAAAACTTTTGAATGTATTCCAAAAAGGACGGATTGCCATTAATAACCAGCGGATACCCTTTCCCCACAAACACATTCATCCTGTTGTTTTTACCACTTTCTGAAGCGCTTCCGGAAGTTGCTTTTGTGTGCAGCTCTCGCTTTCTTGTTGCCTGGATGGCCTGATTCAATTCAAAGCTTTTACCTTTAATGCCATTTCCACTTTGGGCCAGAGCCAGATTTTTCCGTGCCAGATCTGGTGAACAAGGTTGAGCAGAGCATAGTGTCACGCTGTCCTGGGCCTGCCCTCGCAGTGGGTGGCCTTGGCAGCAGCACTACTATCTGTTCTATCATGTAAAGCAAAGATGCTCGTGCAAGCAGAATTTCCAGAACTGCTGCAGAAAGTGGCAAAAATGATGCGGTAAGTGTATTTTAAGCAGGCAGTACGTTCAGGGGGCGTCCGTGGCAATGTGTCTCCCACTGTGATGCATTTTTCCATCTAAACAATCAATGTATATTTCACTCGCATTCTCCTTTGGGTAGGACTCCCCAGTTCCGCGGTGTTTATTAAGTACACTAAGGACAGGGGCTGTGAACAGGGGCATGCATGCAAAATACTGCAAGAGGGAGGGAGAGCAGGAGTGGTCTGCACCACACCTAGCTCCACAGAAGCAAGGTAAAAACCGTATGAGAAAGTCAGGTAATCAATAAACCATGGCACAGGCCACCAACGGGTGCACACATACTATAGCAAACTGGGAGCGTGACACCTTTGCCGCTTCTACGTGAATCAGAGTTGTGGCATCATGTGAGAAAGCATGTTACGGGAGGGGAGTGTTCCTGGGGCCTGTGGCATCTTAAAAAATCATCTGGCATCAATGTTGTGATGTAGAGCTGGGAGGTTGCTCAGCAGTCTAAGCTTCTACCTAGCAAGCACAAGGAACCAGGTTCGATCCCCTGTACCACATGCCATGCCAGCCCAACCATGAGCTGGCCACTGAAACTGAGCCTGGTGGCACATTGCTGCAATGCCAGGGTTGGGGATACTGAGACAGAAGGATGAGAGGAACTGAGTGCCTCACTGCCTCACTGCTGGCCTGAGAGTGTGTTCCCTAGCATTTGGGCAAAGTTTGGAGGTGATCAGCGGTGAAGGTTCCTGCCTCAGAATTTGCTCTGTTGCCTTCTCAGAATACAATTGTATCGGAAGTCCTGTGCCAGCATGCTTCTAAAGAGGACACTCTTTGGGATCATTGCTGGCTTTCTTGTATCTCTGGGAAAAGGATGATTGCATCTAACATAAAACAGGGGAAAAAATAGGGTAGAGCACTAGTGAGGGAAACAGAACTCATTCTATGGGCCCAGCAATGCTTTTTCTTCCTTCAAAAGATCTAATACTAAGTAAAATATTAAAATACCTTGAGTAAGCTTTTTATTGAATAAAATACAGAGTTAAATGTGCAAATCATTGTGTATACAAACACAAGCCAGAGCTTGTCTGAAGTATTCATGCTTACTTTCTATGTGACTCAACCTTATTATGGCCCTGTCCTCCTTTCTTTGACTAATAACGCAACTCAAAATGATTCCACTTTGGTCCCAGTGACTCGCTGGTGAAGGGCTACCTCAGTACTTTGTTATTTGTTACAATAGTTAGTAAAAGACATGTCCTAATTATTTTGGAGCCTAATATAAATTACCACTTTTGCCTCTTTACAGACATCCCATGAACTTTAATTTACTTTAAGTCTACCCTTAGACTATGCCATCTTTCAATTTTTTTTAACTTTTTCATGTACTTAAAAATCCACAGCTGCTTATCATTCTATATCTGCATACATTCTCTGTTTCCAGCTTTGCATTTCATTCTATTCTTTAATTTGTGTTACTCTGGTGGTGGTGGTGGTGGTAGTGTTGGTCGTGGTGTCTGTGTGTGTGTGTGTGTGTGTGTGTGTGCGCGTGTTTGTCTGTCTTCTTGAGTTATCTTATTTATCCCTGTCTGAGGAGGTCCCTTTTGCGGTTCCTTTCACAGATACTGGTGTATTTGACCCATTCCTCAGCATTACTCTGAAGACAGCTTTACTGCAATTTCATCTCTGTGTGTTGCATAGCATTTCAGGAATTCTTCTGAACTGCTTTTAAAACTTGTCTTCATGCTTAAGCAGTTTCAGGCTAAAGGTGAAGTCTACCTTGCTTTGAATCTACCCTCTTCAGACTTCGCTTTTTCCCCCCGAATCTATATATTCTTATGCTGTCCCTTCCATCAGTTTTAGAAAATCATGAGGCATTGTCTCCTCAAGGAAAATTCTGGCTCCTTTTCTTCTCCTCCTGGAGCTATAATTACATTGCTCTGGCCCTTCATCTCTCTTTTTTGAATCATTTTTCTCTTGTCCCTGCCTAGCCAGTCCTCTCCATTAGGATATATACTAGCAATCTGAATTCCGAACCCATGGCACAGTATGACACGAATCCCCAAGGTTCCTGAAAGGAAATGCCGCTGAAATGATGGCCTCGTCCCAATCAATTTCTTGTCTTTGCAGAAAAGAATTTTAGCTCCCAAATATTTAACTATTTTTCTTATTCTATCCCTGCTTTCCATTCTCCTGTTTCTTCTTCCTTCTTTTCTCTAACTGCTCGCATGCACACACACACAGACACACACACACACACACACACACAGATACACACACACAGTTTGCTGCAAACTAATGGTTTTGCTTTGCTCAAAGGACAACACATAACCTGTGAATTTGTAGACATGAATATTTTATGGTCCTTTTCCAACTTACTGAATAAAAATTTCTGGGGAAGTAGCCAAGAACATTGTATTTTAGTACGTTTTCTGGGTGATTCTTCTATACAGTAAAGATAGAACTATGGTCAGAAGAGGAAAATGGAACTCAAGATTTGATATTTTAATCCTGGTGTCACTACTAACACCTAAAATCCCTCCATGTTCACAGGGCCTCGGGCTGTGCTGCTTCCTTTTAGGGAATCACAGGAGGCTGAGGGAGAGGCTGTCCAGGTCGACACATAAGGCAGCTTAATCAACTGCTATGCTTGCACGCCCACCTGCTTCCTGTGTTACTTGGAAAGCCTGTACGCCTTGCAAAACAGCCAGCAAGCATCCCACCTCGTCTACTGTCTAGTTGGAAATTTCAAGTCACAGTAAATTGGCAAGAAGTAACTGATGGTCAAAGTGGTATCCCTGAGGTGCTATCCAAGCCCACGCTCTCAAGTGCCCAAGGCACGATGCAGTCATTCTGTGACTGACCAGGTGGCCTCAAAGTTTGTCTAACTGTTGCTCTTAGAAAAGACTTCAGACTGAGAAAGGACAAAAGCCTTAACTTCCTGTAGATCAGCTGGTGTGTGTGCGTGGTAATACCGTTAACGCAGCCAGAGAAAATATGGTGCTAAAAGTGCCACTAAGCTACAGGCAGATCTAAGAGGACCCTGAGAAGAGGGAGATGGACTAGGAGTGAAAACATCTTGCAGCCAGCACAGAAATGTGTCAGGGAACGCGAAACGATAACAGAAAACGTACATAAAACTAGAGCAGGACGAATGCATAATTGTACCTAAAGAGCAAATGTGCAAAGGATGTGTCCGGAAAAGCACAACTCATTAGGTGAAGTGGCAGCCTCAGCGAGGCGAGGGTAGCAGGGTCAGCCTACCTCCTCCAGCTGCACCAGCAGGGTGACGTTGTGGCCCTGCTCCGCCGTCAGCTTTCCATCAGCAGTGACGATCCGGAGCCCACGCGGGGCCTTGCCGGGACACTTCTGTGGCTTGGCGGTATACCGTTCTCTCACTCCGTCCGTGCAGTTATTGGAAACCACCTTTCTGTACCTAAGGGAGAAGAGCTGTAGCTATAAGCCGGCCTGCCCTGATGCAGATGACCCCGGATTCTGAGCTACACCTGCACTTCTGCCCCGGGGTCCCTGCTGACCCTCCAACCCCAAACTTTCGTGTTCCTGTGAGTTGACCACTGCTTCACAGAAGATATCCATCAGAGACGCAGATCACTGGGTAGCAGGTTGTGTCTATTATTAGCATTTATACAGACTTCCTTTATTCCTCTAATCAATTTATCTAATCATTTGGAGCCATGCACATAGTTAGAGCACACCTAGCCCTCTCTAGGACACTGTCTAGTTGTAAAGATACAGCTGGATAATTGAGAAGATATTTAAGGAGTCGATGAGTGACGCAATTGCCTCCTCTAAGTCTCCAGGATTGTTCACCAGCAGACGCCTGAAGCAGCTGACAGCACCAGACCCTATAAATAGCAAGCTTTTTAGTGTACATGCACACCCATGGTAGGGCTTAATGGATAATTGAGGCAGATTAACGGATGAATAAAACTTATCTCACAGTCCAACAACTGCAGCAACGTACTGGGATGAGACTGAGAGAAATCTCCCTTTCACATTATCTCGCGGGGCTTGTCCTGTTGTGATGCTGTAAGATGACACAGCATCTATGGGAAGACGTGAAATCAGGTGCGCAAGGCAGCACGCGGTGCAAACCCAGGTGAGATCTTATCGCCGTAGCGGGCGATTTGAAACTTCCGAATATTTTACATCTAGAATTGCCTGTCTTAGTCTGCCTAGACTCTAGGAAGCTGAAACCACTGGATGTGGGATTAAGGATTCGGAGACAACTGACAACTGCATGTATTGCAAGGAAAATCTGCAATTTAGAGAAAAAAGAGATTATCGCTGACACATGGCTCAACATTTCTGCAGGACATGACCGCAAAAGCACAGTGTTGCAAGAAAGATGTTAGCTCTATCTGGTAGTCTGCTCATTGTGTGAGAAACTCTACCAATTACACCGTCCTCTCTGCTTTTTTGATTATCTCTTACTTTATCTTTAATAAAAATGAGGTAGTATGATGAATTATGTTATGAAATTCACCAGATTCACAGAGAATTAGAACCTGTGATTTTAGGATGACAAAAACTTTTGAATTGTGAGGTTGGATATTCCCTAATCATCTCTGTTCCTGTAGGTCCGCAGTGGGCACTTTATGTTTTATGCATTTGATTTCTCAAATATACTTAGAGTTAATCGCCTCTTTCACCAAAACTAAGACCTGGTTAGAAGATATTCAGCTTTGAAATTAGAGGTCAAAACTGCTGGCCCCAGCCAGCTGCTCCTCTCCTTACCCGCCGTCCCTGTTCTCTTGCTTCCTGCAACCCTGGAAGGCCGGGGTGGGGTGGGGGAGAAGCGATAAGCTGACTGGGGCTGACACATTTTGTCTAGCTTTCAAGGCGGTTATTTTCTAGCTACCTCTTATTTTTGGGGAAAGGCAGTGGTAGGGGTAAAACGAGGTTCTCAGGAGCACGCTCCTCACTACTGTGCATCAGAACTTGGCACATGCTTTATGTGAAGGGTCAGATATTAACAGTCTGCTTTGTAGGCTAAGTGGTCTCAGTGACTCAGCTCTGCAGCTTTACCATGGCAGCAGAGACAGACAGCCCCAGTACAGCTAGCTTCTACCAAATCCTTATTTACATCCCCATCATGGAGTGGATTTGGCCTGTGGATACACTGTGTTGTTGTTTGTTTGTTTATTTATGAAAATGGGGATCGAACTCAGGACCTTGCACTTGCCAGGCAGGCACTTATTCTACTGACCTATCTCCCTGACCCCTGCTACTGGTTATTTTTAGCTGATATCATCTCGCCTTCCTGCTTCCAAACCTTCCTGGCTCTAACACACCCTCAGGATAAGTTGCGGATCTCCTAATCCTTTGCAGAAAGCCCTCCTCCAAGGAAGTTCACTCTACTTTTCTCAGTCCTTTCTCCCCAAAAGCTCCCGCTGCTCCAGTAAAAGCTATCTCTAATCCTCTTGAAAGTGCTTTTCTTCTGCTCTTTCTACTTCTGCCTCCTTCTGCATGCACCGTTAGCTGCCTAAAGCTTCCCCAACCTGCAAGGTGAAGCTTAGCTCCTGCCTTCTGTAAGACTGTTTCTCTGATTATGATAAAAGACAATAAAATGGTACATTTGGAGGCTGTTTAATATGTTCTTGTCATGGTGCTAAGATTTTTTTGTACAAATTATCTCATTAATTTTCAAATAACCACATAAGGAGGCTATTGTTATTTTCCCTACTATTCTGATGAAGAAGCTGAGACATATGGTGTCCCCTTGTTTTCCCAAGGCCAGGTGGGGCAGACCTCAGCCATTTGGCTCTAGAAGGCACCTTGTATCTTTTCTTTGTTTTCCTTGGTATGGGGTCTCACCACGCAGTTCCCACTCCTAGTGATCCTCCTGTCTCAGCCTCCCTTTGGGCTGGGATTGAAGGCATTATGGTTAGAGTCTAGATGTCCCCCCAAAACCCCATGCAGTCGTGGGGTATACTTCTAGAGCTTGTAATTAGCTCACGATCCCCTGGGATGGTGGACGCAAGTGCTGATGGGATTATGGGTGTGAGTGCTACTGCCCGCCTGGGGCAGTTAGCCTGAGTGCAACAGAAGGGAGACTTGCGCCCTGTGGCAACTGTCTCTGTCACTGCCACTCCTCCCTTTTCTTGCTGTGTTGCCGTTTTCTGCCACCCTCTGCCATGTGCCACTCTGAATATGGACCGAAGCCTCCTCAAACTGTAAGCCAAATAGACCTTTCTCTCTCTCTCTCTTTTTTCATTTTGTGTGTCAGGTACTTTGTCCCAGCAATGAGGTAAAAGTAATGGAGACAGCAGGCAGGTACCACAAGGCCCATCTCCCGGACCAGCACCATGTGCCCGGGATTCCGGGGCCAGCTTGCCATGCTGCACTGGAGATCAGACTCAGTGTATTGGGCTTGCTAGGCAGGGCCTACGTCGCTGAGGTACCTCACCACCCTGGTGCTCTCCTTAACACACCAGTCAACATGTTTACACCTTGCCCCCAAGGACGTGCCCTCCGACACCACCTGCTCTACCCCTCTGCCTTCTGCCCACTCTGACTGGCCACGGTCATGTCTCAACATTCTGACCACCATTGCAACAGACAACCCACCAAGGAGTTTATGCTCATTCCAAATGAATAAGGACTGGTGATCATGAGCCTCTGCTTATTAAAAGGGAAAATAAGAGCTGTTGGGAGAAAAACAAAAACAAAAACAAAAAAAGTCAGACCCTGGAGAGCCCTACCATGAAGGGTAAAGAACAATGACCCGCACTGCCATGCAGGGTCACGCCGGTGTCGTGGTGAGTGGCACTGCCCATCTGAGATAGCTCCAGTAACTTAACGATGAAATATCTTGCCAACTCAGGCAGATGATGCCTGCCGATTTCCCAGCATCCAAGTCAGGACTGGGACTCCATCTTGACACGCAGCTGCAGAAGCACAGCCTCGCCATCGCCACCAGCTCATGGCTACGGAGCGTGCCCTTTGCTTAGCCCCATTCTACAGCTTCATGACCTCAGGCTTGCCTGAATCCTACAGCAACTCGGAGTTCTGTTTAGTGCCAAAGCTTAGATCTAGTCCCCTGGGATTCTGCCACACAGAAGCCTCATGGTGATTTTTTAAAAAATGCTCATTAAAATCCACTCTGCAACCATTTTATTTCTTAGATGAAAATGGCATTGCATTAGCCTTACCAGACCTGTCCCTGAAATCTAGAAGAAAATTGTGCCAAAATGCAGAGTTCATTTACTCAAGTAAGCACACACCTGCTTTCTGCATTACAGAATGTTTCTATTTTCATCTCAGCAGTTGTCCCTGGGTCTGAGTTACATAAATGAATAATGCATTTAATATGTTATTAAATGGGCCCTGCTACCTCCGTAATAACAAGGCAACTTATGATTGTGTTGGAGCTGAGCTCTGAATATTATCAGGATACATTTAGCTCAGAAAGCATTCTTCACTCTGCCAAGAAGCAAAGTGCTTTGCAGTGGCTGGGGAGTCTTTGTGCAATTACTGGGAAGGAAGAAGCCTGCTGTAAATGCGACTTGGACCTCACTGGAGGCTCATTGTGGGCGGGGCCTGATCACCCCACCAGCCCAGCCTCCTGCCGGTCTCTTCCTTCCTCTCTGTGGGTCACCTTTGCCTTGTTACCTACACCTTCTTTGATTTTGCATCTCTGCTGCTGGAAGTCTTAAAAAAAAGATG
Source organism: Myocastor coypus (assembly GCA_004027025.1). NCBI lineage: Eukaryota > Metazoa > Chordata > Mammalia > Rodentia > Myocastoridae > Myocastor > Myocastor coypus. The sequence continues at coordinate 209,599 of PVJA010000170.1, forward strand.
AAGAGCATGTCGGGGTTTTTTTTTTTTTATTATTATTATTGTTTGGTTTTCCTCTGTGGGAGTAAAGCTGGGAGCAGACACTGACTGCCTTCATAGGCTGTGATTATTTTTTTCCAATTTGTTCCTATTCTTTTTTCTTATGAGTTTAGGGTGGTGTATTCAGATGATTACTGTGCATGGTGAGTAAAGTGAAAGGATTTGATAAGCTCAGGAGACGTCAAGGTAGCCTGCCCTTTTATATTGATTTTTAATTGACAAATAATTACATCTATTGCACACTCTGCAATGTTTCGTCTATGTAGACTTGGCAGAAGAATGTATGGCAACTGGCAAGCTCATTACATTCATTTATACTTTTAAGTATGACAGAAATAAAAATATCTCTTTAAGAATAATTTCAAGGGGCTGGGGAGATAGCTCCATGGTACAAGTGCCTGCCTGGCAAGTGCAAGGTCATGGGTTCAATTCCCAGTCCAAAAAAAAAAAAAAAAAAAAAAACTCAAAATATACATCATTAGCTGGGAGTGGTGGCGCATGCCTGTAATCCCAGCACTTGGGAGGCTGAGGCAGGAGGATCGGTGCAAGTTCGAAACCAGCCTGGGCCACAAAAGTGAACTCAAGGCCAGCTTAAACGGCACAGTGAGACCCTGTCTGAAAAAGACAAAAAAAAAAAAAAAAAAAAAAAAAAAAAAAAAAAAAAAAAAAAAAAAAAAAAAAAAAAAAAAAAAAAAAAAAATATATATATATATATATATATATATATATATATATATGGGGTCATTACTATTAACAATGCTCACCACGTTGTATAAAGCTTACTATAGCTGTTCCACTATCCCAAGAAAAAACTAGATGTCCCTGAACCCTGGAGCTGGGAGTTCATGCAGTGCCAGCTTCCCTGTGCCTGAATAAGGTCCTGCGAGTCACCCATGACAAGAGTTTCATCCTTTTAAGAGACTTCCTAGTGTCCTGCTATGCCTATGACACATTCCCTTTCCTCACCAGTGGTGGGTGGGCAGGGAGCTTCCACGTCTGGACTCTGAATCCCACCCTGATAGACAGGAAAGGGTCCCTGTGGCCTGGACACCCCATGGGATCCGGGAGTCCCACTTCCGCTGTCTGATCTTCCGGCTCCCTTTGGGCACCGCACCGCTCTACACATGCCCAGCACCCCATCTAGGAATTCTAACTTAATGGAGAATTTTGCACATCACCTTGTGCTTATTTTTAGTTTCCCCTGGGGATCGCTACCCATATCAGGCCTAAATATTGCCACCCTGGAGGCTAAAACCAGTGTTGCAGAGACAGGTTTCCTGAGTTTAAACTCAAGTCCTCTGGAATAGGGACTTGGACAATTCACCCAAACTTTCTGGAATCTTCATATTCTTTGCCTGTAAAATAGGGGTAACCACAGAATGTGTGCGTAACAGTCTTCAAGGATTAAGATGATAACTTAATGGCTCATCACAGAGCTGGGCACATTGTAAGAATTCAATAAATATTAAAACACAAAACGCATTAAATATTAATAATTCACTGAAAGTGTTCTTACTGCCAAAACCTTTGTAAGATCCGCATCCAATCGGCTCAACCCTCTCCTGGCAACCATTTAAAGGGTCCGATGTGTTTTTTTCTAAAGAGTGAAGTTCAGATTTAAGAGAAAGGCCTACGTTCCGGCCGTGGGGTGCCTCTCTAGCCCCAGCTCTTTGCGTCCTGCTCTCAGGCCAGCCCCGGCACCTCATGCCTTTCTTTGTCCTGCTGTGCTTGCCCTGTGGGGTCCTCCCTCTTCCGGTCACACTGTGACTCAGCACGGAAATCATGCCTTTCTGAGAAGACACTCCTTCTCTTAGTCACAGTAGGTACTACATGTGACCACCACGGTAGACCAGAACTCCAGATCTTATTGTACTCCAGGTGGGTATGATTGTCACGGAGCTGTGGTGCCCCAAATTGTCACTCACGCTGAGAAAAACAAAAACAAATAAAGCTTCATTTCTTGGACCGCACTAGGCTCTTTGCTGTCAAGAGAAAACCCTCGTTTGTTAGATGACAGGATTTAATTAAGCAGGAAATGGGACAAGCCTGGAGGACAGCAGCACGGGCTGGTGCTGGGAATCGCATGTGGCTGAGACTGAAAATGCCGCTAAGCCAGATGCCACTGCGCAGGCGCAGATGCTGAGAGGAGGCCACGACCTGCGCACACGCAAGGGGTCACCACACAGGGACACGTCACACGTCACGTGTCAGGGACACAGGGCTGAGCAGCCAGGCTTGACAAGGAGGCAGAGACAGCTCTTCCACCCTAGGCCAGAGAAACTGCTGCAAGGCCAGAAGAGGTGGCTGAGCCCAGGTCTCTTCCCCCTCGGAGACCAAGCGATGCAGCAGGAGTGGAAGCTGAGGGCAGGACAGCTACGGCCCCCTCGGTCTTGCTAAGTGGGCACAGGCAGCCCAGGATCAAGCTGCGTGCTTTCATTAGGGTCCACAGTGCCCTTTGGAGTGGCAGTGAGGTCTCGTAGGAGCAGTCACAGGCAGGAGCCCTAACAGCGGCATGCACCAGGAGGGGAGTTCCGTGGCTGACGAGGCAGATTGTCCGCCTTATCTCCTAAAAGCATCACCTCTCTGGACTTTTCCCCAGGCATTCCTACGGATGAGGGGCTGGCAGGGGATGCAAGGCAGGTGGGCGGGATAGCGCGTTTCTTGCACGAAGCAGAACAGAAGCACGAGTCGTTCTTCTGGACTAATAAATGTAACGCGACTTAATTTTGAGTGCAGGCTTGGTGAAACGGGACCTATGGCCACACTTAACTAAATGACTTCATACAAAGAGTCGGGAGAGGATCTCAGGGTGAACTCCCAGTTGGAGTCAACTTGTTATACAGCTAAATACTGTGAAGAGAATGTCTTGCTTTTCAGCACCTGTAATCCAAAGCATCCTATTCTGAATCCTTTCCGTCACCAGTCATGGCTATGTCCGGACTGCAGTGTTCTTGAAGGCCACTCACACAACGTCTAGTCATACACGTCAGAACAAGGGCAGCATCGCCAGGGTCACACGGGAAACAAGAGGCAGCCTGGGGCCTCTGAGCTGACTCCCTCCTCTCCTCTTTCTCGGCCAGAGCACCTGGATTAGGCTCTCATGCCAGGGCCACGGTGTGGGTGCAGACAGCCACGTGAGGTGGTCGCTGTCCCCAGCAGTAGGATGCACCATTCCCCTTCCCAACTTCTACACCATCCCAAGAAAAGCTGGGAAACCTTGTCTAAGAAATACGCTCCAAAGAGTCAACTTCACAGCAGCGACCACTGCGTCTTCTCTAAGACAGCGCTGGTCTTGCTAGGGACCGTCTACATTGACACTTGCAGCAGTAAGCGTGCGAATAACGCATCTTCCATTCTGTGGGCTTTAAGCACATCCACACCCTACTGTTGGGGCCAGTTGTGCTTTTGGATGCACACTGAGAAATCCATCGAGTGGAAATCGCCTGGAACATCAGAGTCCTTACAGGGCACCTGGGTGGAGCTCCTGGGAGAAAGCCGCAGCCCCCCAAATCCCTGGCAGCAACAAGTCCAGGCCGAGGCGAGGTTAGTGAGAGTCTCGCTGTTTCTGTGGCTGGTGCAGAAAGAAATACGGTTATGAAAAGCATGCTTTCAAATGATGCAAATGTATGTTAATGGCATGCAGATAAGCATTTTGTTAGACTTTACATATTTATTTTTTAGAGGGACTCACTAAACTGCTTTATACAGAATTTGTGGTTTTTATTAAAATTTATTTCTTGAGTAAATATCCCCACTGTAGAGTGAGGCCAAAACCCTGTGGACTCATAAGAACTGTCTCTGAATATTTTTCCATGAGAGATTAATGATTCCATAAAGAAATTTCACAGAAGACATTCCTAAACACACTTTTGCAAAACATATTGAAGACTATTCTTTTTTTTTTTTTAATTTTTTATTTTATTTACTTATTTTTTTTTTTTTCTTGTTTCAGAACCTCTATTTGTTTATTCACTCATTTTTATGGCTGGCTCAGCCCGCCCCAAGGGCAGGGCTGGGCATGTGGTGCCGCGCATCGAACCGCGGTCCCTGAAGCCACCCAAGCTTTCCCAAGCAGGCGCTTTAGACCACTGAGCCATCCCGCCGGGCCAGAAGACTATTCTTAACATAATAATAGGATGGGAATTGTCCCTTGAGAAGACGGTTTGGTTTTCTTAAGAATAAAGTGACCCAATGTCCACTTTATTTTATACTTACAGAATCTTTTACTGTTGGCATGAAACAAACAACATCTTAGTTAATTTAAGAACTTAAATTGCCAATATATTCCTTGGTCCCAAAGCAGTAAAACCAAGATCAAACTATGTACAGCTACAGCTACCTGTGTAAACTGACGCAGAGACAAAGATTCGGGGCTATTTCAGCAACAGCAGGCAGTGACACCTCTAAACAGACATTGTGTGTGTCTTACCGGGACACAAGGCGCTTGTGTAGCTCCATGTAGAGCTCCTCCAGCAGAGGAGCTCTCTCATCTCGGAGACAGCAGCGGAAAGACACGCGCTTGGGTGCAGAGCGGTCCTAACACCTAATCGTGTGATGTTACGGCCCTCCAGGGGCCATTGCTTTTATTTTGCAGACAAGAAAACAGGAGCTCGCATTACATAGATCCCAGATGGCAACACTTCAGGCTCTAATAAGCATCCTACATTTATCTGAACTACAGAATCACAACAAAATAGGTTTTACGCCCTCTCTCCCGCCAACCTCCAGTGAGATGCACATTGCGGAGGAGGGGCTTGTATTGGAAGAAAGCGTGCTGCCTGCTTCTTAGCATCGCATGTGATCATACCACGAGGGCAAAAAGCAAAATATTACAGGTAAGAAACTGGGACTGAAATAAAGTCACCTGCTAAAGATGACAGTAAATGGCAGAGGTTCCATCCAAAACACGTATTTGTTTCATCCTGATATAACTCTCAGTTTCCCCAAAGACCCTCCTCCCACCCCACTCTCTGCTTCTAGACCGAACGCACAACAGCAGCCTCCTTCCTCTTCACTGGGAGCGAGGTGACCTGCAGGGGAGGAAGAGGCGCCAAGCGGGAGGGTACAGCTCTGAGCATCTGCCCCAGGTGTGGGCATCTGCTACCCTGATGCCCCTGCCACCATGAGGACTGAGAGCATGAGGTCGGCACTCTGCACCTATTTGTCCTGGTTTCCAGGAACTGAAAGAAAAAGCCATACAACAGCAAGGCTAATAGGGCCAGTGAAATAGCTCAGTGGTCTAAAGTGCCTGCTTAGGCAAGCTTAGGCAAGCACACAGGGACCACGTGTCAATCACTGGCATCACAGGCACTGGTAGTCCTGCCCCAGGGTTGACTGAGATGGCCGCATACACACACAAAAAAAATTAAAAAAAAAAAAAAAAAAACACTGCGAGGCTAATAAAAGTGTAAGCATCTCCTCTAAATAACATTTGTCTTGAACATACAAATAGCCAGGATGGACTTTGGCTATCATGTGAACTTGGGGATACAAGTATATACACAGGCCATGAGCGGACTGTCAGAGTGGCCATCGGCACTGGCATGAGAATGTCCTGAGAGAAAGCCAATAAGGGAGGGAGGGAGAGAGGGAGGGAGGGG
>PVJA010000171.1:0-61187 GCA_004027025.1 Myocastor coypus
AGAGAGAGAGAGAGAGAGAGAGAGAGAGAGAGAGAGAGAGAGAGAGAGAGAGGAGAGCTTAATTTCTAAGAAGCATTTCCCTTGGAAGTAATAATTTCTATACTAAAATAGAAAGCAGCTTCTGTAAGAGTCCCTAGCTGAGAAAGAACAATAGGGAATTCATTTTTATACTTCTGGAGAAAGAAAGATAAATATCTCAATGACTTGTATGTTTAATATTTTATTGTTAAGCATGTAATAAAAAAGAAAAGGTAGAACGTTTATATACTTGTATAGAATGTCAAATTAACTAAAACACTCAAAAATATCCCTAAATTAATATTTATGGATTGCTCACTGTTATAGTTGATGTTTAGTTGTCCCCGCAAAGCCTCATGCAGACATAATGTGGGGACTTCTATAGATTGAGACTTGACTCATGAGTCATTGGAATTATATTATTTTGTACTAATCTAGAGTTTGAGACTTGATCCATGATCCCTGGGATTATGTGTTTTAGTACTGATGGGATTATGTGTCTAAGTACTTCTGGGATTATGGGTATAGCCTCAGGCAGATAGGCTGAAGTGGAGAGCCTGAATGTAATATAAAGAGAGACAGAGAGACAGACTCAAGCTGTTGCTGTGCTGCACTGTTTGGTTGGCTGCCTCTGCCACCGTTTTGTTGCTGTTCCACTGCCATGAACTGAATGCTCTCTGCCCTGTTCCACTCAGCCTTGGGCCAGTCAAATATGGACTGAAACCTCCACATACTGAGAGCAAAGTAAACCTTTCCTTCTTTCATTTTGGCTGTCGGGTATTTGTCCCAGAAACGAGAGAAAAGTAACTGAGACACTCACTTACTATTTGTCAGAACTGTCTGGAGAAACAGAACTGGAAGAATGTATACATCTCTAGAAAAACTCATTACAAAGGATTTGTTCACATACTTATGGAGTCTAATAAGTTCCAAGATTGATATATTTTAAGATAAATGAAAAGAAACAAGCACAGGAAAAAATATGTACAACTTTATATACATGAAGCTGGGGAGATAGCTCAGTAGAATAAGTGCTTGCCTGGCAAGCTCCAGGGCTTGAGTTCAATCCCTGATCCTCCCCCCTGCAAAAAAAAAAAAGAAAAAGAAAAAAGGATGATTATGTATATATCAATAACAAGAATACATATATTTACTATATTTATATTTATGTTAATTATATCTACATGTAATTCTTAACTCTGATTATACATTTTGGTATATGCTAACATATGATTACTCATACCAAATTAAATAATTCTTTAAAACTGCAATGTTATTGAAGTTATGAAACTTTATTCAAGCAGAGTATCGAGTTTTCTGAATAATTTATAGCATTAAATAACTTTTAGTTCATTTTAAATTATACTAAGAAATATTTTTTGGTGCTGGGAGATAGTTTGTTGGTCTACGCACCTGTCTAGCGAACTCAAAGACCCAAGTTCAGTTCCCCATATTGTATACCATGGTGGCCCAGATGAGCCATGCTACCACCTGGGTGTGGTGGTACACACCTGTAGTGTCAGCACTAAGGAGACTGAGAAAGGAGGATCACTGAGTCAGAGCTGTGTAGTAGAGGCACCCTGTACCAAATTAAAAAAAAATATTTCTGGTAACTTTGCTGACATATCATAACCTCTTTATGTATTTATTTTTTTACTATTATAAGCAGATATTTGAGAAAATATTTTTTTACATAATCATATTATAAAATAAAATTTAGATATATAAAATTTTAGTGAAATTTAATTTTAGTTTTTCAAGGGAAAGAATCAATACCACAAATATAAATAAAATACCAAATATTATGAATGATATTTGAAAAATAAGTTGACAAAATCTGACAAAGAAATCCAGGATATGTTTCAAGCAATTTGGCACCTTATAGTGGTATACATTTGTTGAACATAGATATCTTCTTACATTTATTGATGTGTTCCAATAGTTTATTGAATAAATATTGTTTAACTTTGGTAAAACATATGCAATTGAATTCTGGGACATATTTTAAATTACATTTGTTTTATAAATCTACAAGTGTCTATTTTGTTTTTGTTCCTGAAGGTATTCAATTTTCTAATGAGCTACTTCCTTTACTAAGATTTTAAAACATTATAACTTGTTCTTTATCTCTACAAATACTCTCCAATTAAATATATATTTTATCTACTCTACAATCATACTATATATATATGTGTATATGTGTGTATGTGTGTGCGTATGTCTTCCAATAATAAAGTATTGGATTTCTTTCCAAAAGACATATTTCTTCTAAAATATATTATCAAAATGTTTGCAGTAAAATGTTAATGGTTGTTTAGGTATCTTCTAGAAAACAAACAAGCAAACAAAAAACCCTAACCATTTCAGCATTAGGCTTCATTTTGCACATAAATTTAACTTGTGAGTTGAAATTGGTTTGTTCATAATCTTCAATGTAACAGAATTTTAATATTCAGTATTCCACAAACATAACTGAGATAAATTAGTTCAGCAAAAGGTTTTGAACACAGACTAGTAGCCACCTTGCATCAGTGTTTGTGAGTCAGAAGGAGTAAGAAGAAAAGCTCAACTGAAATACAGGTTCAAATTTTAAAAACTGCTAAGAAAGATTCCTTGAGTGCCCTCAGAAGTATAGAAATGTATTTCTGGCTCCTTACTAGAGCAGCTCACATTGGATGTTCCCAAAAATGAGGACGAAATATATCTGTCTGCCTGTTGGGGACAAGCCTGTGACTTTCCTTGTAGATAATGGAACAGAACTCAGCCTTCAAATGTTCTTTCTGCCAAAAAGTCATGATCATCAGGTCAGTTGAGACTCTTGCCTGTTGCTCCTTCATGCAGGCACAAAGTTCGAGATTCAGTGGACTTCTTCACACCAAGCCAATCAGCCTCTCTCTTGTTTAACCTTGCACTTTTTAATGTATTTTTTCTTTTTTTAGTACAGGGTCTACAGGGTTTCTGTATGTAGATAGGACTCCTACTGAACCTCTTGTTTTCAGCCTGTAATCTTGAACTTTGAACTTTGACTGTTCCCCTAAGGAAAGTTATGCCTGAAACTACATGCAGCAGTTAATTGGAATCCGAAAGTTTTGAAAACTCTGCTCCCAGGGACATAGCCTTCCCTCTGGGCCTGGCCATCAAGCATACCATGACTCACATTGCTGTCAAATGTCACGGGAAGCAGAAACAGGCATCCAGCCACACAACAGCCTGATAGATTGCTAATAATCTTGAGCCAGATCTCCATGTCATCAACGATGAAGCCATAAAGGTTTGAGAACTCTGTCACTGTTTTCAAGGAGGCTCTGACAAAGGGATTAGAGTGTCTGAGACAGCCTATTTCTCTGTCCTTGCCAGGTCCACAACTTTGTCACTGTCCCCTGGGCCCTGAGGTGACCATCAAACACATGCTTCTAACTGTAAAACTTCTTCTTGGGGCAACCCCCAACTGCATTAAACAATAGCCTGTATCATGAGAACCTCACCTAGAAATTCAATCACACATCTAGAGGTTTCAAGACCACAAAATGTTATCGATTGTCAAACTGCTTAAAAACATCTCTCCTGTCTATAAAGCCAGTTCAAGACTCTTAAGTGGCTAACACTGCAGCTGCTCTCTGTGCATATTGCCTCAGTTGACTGCCACCCACATACCAGCCAGTTCGCTGCTTGCACCTAAAGAATACCTACTTTTGCTTTTACCTGTACCTGTCAGCCAACCCCTCTCCTTGATTTTTTTGTGACCTTTCAGATATTTTGTATGCCAGGCCTAACATCTCTTCTCCCATGCTAGTTGTGATTTTTGCCTTAAACCATATAGGTAGTTGCTGAAAGAAAATAGAACAATGAATAAAACACTTGTCCAAAATTTGATGAGTTTGGAAGGCACACTGGACTCTCTCAGAGATCAGAATAACTCTTCCACTAACTTGGCAGAGTAATGGTATAGAGCATAGGGCCTAAACTATTTCTCTGTCTAAAAACAACTAAGAGGAAAACCTGTAAGTGATTGTCCTGGGAGCTTGCCTAAGGCAGTTCATAAGATCAAAGGCAACCCCACTGTTACTACTTCTTGTTGGGCTTTGTCTCAGAAAAGTGGAATATGCCCAGAAAATATTTGCAAGGGAAACTGAAAGAGGAGGGAAATATAACAGAAATACACACTCCACACATTTTAGTTTCTTAGGTACCTATATACAAGTTCCTGTTCTAGTTTGAGTTGCTCCTGTCTCTTAGAAGTGCCTGGTCCCTGTGATGCACAGCAGGTCAGTATGATGCCCATTGTATACAACAATTCCAAATTGACAAGCCATTCAGTCTCTGCACTTCCTAAATACTTATCCTATAGCATCCTTAAACCACCAGCAATCAGAGTCTGATATTAGGGGAATGACCCTGCTCAGTGTTCATTGTGAATACATTGGTCTCCAAATTATGAATGCTGTGTCAGCATTTCTGCTTGCCATTGAAAATAAGCACTATCTCTTCCTTTTATGATTACCTTCTCACTTTCTCTTTCATTCTTTTTTTCTCCTCTCTCCTCTAATTTTCCCAAAGCTCTGGTGATTATCCTTTGACCTCCACCTTTTATTCTAATATATTTGACCTCATTTATCTCTTTTTCCTGTCCCCTACCCAATTTAATCTCACACTTCTCACAAGATAAACTCATTCTCCTAATGGGAAAATCATCACACACAAGTATATAATATTTGATATTTTATATAACTTTAGCATTTGTTGCTGTGGTTGAACAAATCGGGTTAATAGTTACTGTCAGTTGTCAGTAGCTAAAGTGTACTTGAAATGGTTGTCATTACTAACTGTACTACTTCAGCCAGGATTTTATACAAGTTATTATCAATTTTTCTTCCCTGTATGATAGCCCTGTGATTTTATAGGGTCAAAATCAACACCACAATCCAGTAGCAAAGGATTGGACACAGAGTCAAATAGAAACTTCTTCCCTTTGCAAATCAGCACAGTAAGGATAGATACAAAGAGCTTACATCTAGAAGACATCCCTAAAGAATGTCATTTAGGGAAGCCCCCATATTAGTTACAAAGCTATTTACCTTATGAAATCATCAATCGTTACTGCAGAAAACAAAAGAAAATAGAAAATGACAAGCAACAGAAACAAAAATGCAACCGAAACAAAAACGCAACCCCAGACGCCAAGCCCACTAGATAGAAGCCCATATCACAATGAGATAGAAGAAATAGAAGACAAACAGTGGAATTTTCTGAAATAATAACAAGAAATGTTAAAAAATCATAAGTGCAAAGAACAATAGAGAAGACAATCTCTGAAGTACCAAAAGAAATGATGTGAAAAACCAAAGATATTATAGGTGAAACAGATAAAACAATAGGTGAAATTAGGAAAATTCTGGATACTATAAAGGCTCAAAATAAATTGAAACCATGGAAAAGATTGAAACAGAAATATGAGATTACAAGCCTCCACTTAAACTATATATACCAGACTGAATGTTGGAGAAGATAGAATATCAGACCTTTACAGAATTCCAGCTACTGATCGCCAAAGAAAGATACCTTAAAAATAACAAGAGATAATGAAATATCAGTCCATCCATAATAATATCAAGAAAAGAAGAATAACATAAGATGTATTGTGGTCAATGAGAAAGCTGGAGACATTGTAAATGCCATAAAAAAGACTTTACAAAATAATAGCAGAAAACTTCTCAAGTATGGGTAAAGAATTTGACATACAAATTAACGAAATGTACAGAACTCTGACAAACCATGACTGAAGGGAAAACACACCAAGACATACAATAATCAAGATGAAAGAAATTCAGCACAAGAGTAAAATATTAAAAACACTCAGACAAAAACAAATAACTTATAAAGGAAAGTCCATTAGAATCACAGCAAAAAGGGGCTGGGAGATAGCTCAGCAGAATAAGTGATTGCCTGGCAAGTGCAAGGTCCTGAGTTCAATCCCCCATACCATAAAAATAAAATGAACCAACAATAAAATCACAGCAAAATTTATCAATACAAACTCATAGATCTAGAGATCAATCTATCTTTAAGAGAGAAATTTCAAGCACGTAAAGAAAACAAACTCCAGCCCAGTTTTATGTATGCTTCAAAACACTTTCAAAACTGATGGAAAAATAAGTTACTTCCATGACAAAGAACACCTGAGGAAATTTGTTTGAATACTAAGAGGCAAGAACTTAATTATATACTTACATGGCTGTGAAACAGCCTGGTTTGAGATTATGTTTTTTGTTGTACGTTTATATTGGAATGAAACTTTTAAAATACAGTGAAACTGAGTTTATCTCATAATTAATCTTTTGTAGGGGTGGTGGTAGGAATTAAACTCAGGACCTCGTGTTTGGGGCAGACACTGTGCAGTTAATGTTTTAAAATGCACACAAAGACATAATTTAAGAACATTATAACTAATTGAAACATTCTAAGTAGTGTAGTTAAGACAGTTTAAAGGAATTTGGTGATTAGAAAACTATACCGTCAGTGAAATTTGAAGTAAATATGCTGGCATTTTGAAGTTTTGCAATATTTGAATTTCACTGACATTTTGGGAGTGAGGGAAATCAAGTGATACCATCTATATAAAGTTTCAGTTTCTTCATTAATGCTGAATATGTAGGATTCTACCTGAAGTGAAATAAGCACTCAGAACAGAAACGAAGGTTGTGCTTCTCCACACATGGTAGGGAAGTGCAGAAGCTGCTGGTGATAGTGTGCATGACATATCAGTCCTAGCTTGGGCTTGTGGTTTTGTGCACTGCACATAGAGCTGGATAATGCATGTTCATGTATAACTGATACAAACAACTCGTGAACTTGAATGGAAAAGACATTGTTTAGGCATCAGCAAAGGCAGATCCTCATTTAGATGTGAAAGAAGGGTAGTACTCAAGGTGGGACTCACAGTATACACCTTTATAAAATTATGAAAAATTAACGTATTCACAATTTGTGATTTTTTAAATGGGATACTCTGTTTTTGAGTTAGGGCCAATGGCTTGCTTTTATCCACATGGACACGTTCTCTATAAATTTTTAAACATCATCTTCATTTTTAGGGTCAATAATCCATGGAAACTACATAGGCTCCTAAATATCATGTCAATTAACTCATGTAGTGTTTCTTAAAGAAACTGTGTGAATACACACACACACACACAAACACACACACACACATATATATGTAGATGTATACATGCATGTGCATATATATATATATATATATTCTAAATTTTGTGCATATCTATAGATATAAGATACATATAAAGTAACCCAAAATATTGTAGTTTATCTCAAGATTTCAATACCTAATCAAATTCTTGGTTTAATATGCATTAAACATTTTGAAAAATAATTTACATTTTTGCAAATTTTTTGGTCACTTGTGTATTCAAAAATGAAAGCATTTTATGACTGAAGAATAAGAAAACATTTTGCACATTAGTAGGAGAGTTTTTGAAAAGACAATTTAAGAAATTATGCTCCTTTAAGTCATTGTTTATTATTCTATACACATTTCGGGCTTTCAAAATGATAGTTATTTTTTTAAAGAATAAAAAAATAGTAATAGGAAAAGCAACATTAGGAACAATACAAAATTTCACTAAATAAACTAATAGGAATTCAACAATGGTTGCTGTATTGCATGATGTTATCTTCAGACTGATTATTTAGGTTACCAGACATAAATGTGCAAAACTAGTTAAAAGAGAAGACAAAACAAAACGATCACAAAAATCGTAAGAAATTCAAATTGAGAGAAGAATGTAAAGAAAAAATCTTAAGCATTAACTGCTCCTTTCAAAAGACCGGCAGAAATCAGAAGTGCAATTATCCTGCTCTCCAGTTATCTTGAAGGAAGACAACCTATTACATTTCTTGGCTCGCTATAGCTCCACTTCAAAATATTTAATAAAAATTTGTGCAATATGGACGTGAAATCATTTCATAGTTACCAATCATCTGCTTAACAGTAATAAAACTGAGACAATTTCATAAAAGTGTTCAATTTAAACTATTTTCTTTGTCTAATACAGAAGTTTATAATCTATGTATGAAATCAGCAGCTCCTCTGAGTAACAAGGAATAGGTATGATGGTTCTGGAATTGAGAAAATACACTATGTTCCTAAATTCAATTATTTTATATTCATAATACTAATTATCAATCATTTAATATTGAACAGAATATGTATCCAATATGTACCTTTTATTTTCTTCTAAAACCAATAATGCCGCATTTTCTATATCCAAAGTTTGCTGTAAGAAATGTAGTCTAGAGTGGAAAAGTTGTTTGAAATATTAGTGAGTGTAAATAATTTATTTATTAAGTATTTACCAGATTAAAGGCATTGTACTAGGTTTGGTCAAATATCTCAGTGTACTAATGCTCCTGCTTAGACAGGTGCAACAGGTTTGATTCCCATCATGCTCTGCCAGCCCCACCCCTGGGGCACACTGAGATAGCAACAGACTGGGCATGGTGGTGCACTCCTGTAATGGCTCTGTACTAAGTGCTTTATATTAAACTCATGAATAACTCAAATGTTAATAAAATTATTATTATTAATGGTCTAAGAATGTAACTGAGCCAAAAAAGAATGTTGTAGAAATATTATAAAAACATGGTTTAATGGTTTCAGAGGTATAGTGCTAAATATAAAAAAACAAAAGAAACTGTTATGGATTGATGCTGGCTGTGGTGGCGCATGCCTATGATGTCAGCACGCAGGAGGGTGAGGCAAGAAAATGACTGTGAATTGCAGGGAAGCAGTAGTGTTGGATATTCTAAATAGGCATGTTCAGTTTGCTTGGGGACTGAAACCTCTCTAGCCCATTCCTTCCAGGAAAATCCTCTTGCTCATCCTATGTACATTTGTTGCGTGACTTGTTTCCCTATTTGATCTTCAATTAATATTACCTAAGTGATTAATCTTATTGATTGGCCATCATTTTGTCCCACTCATATTACCTTGGTCAATGTTACCTTAGTGACTATTTTACTAGTTGCTTACACTTTTGTCCCATCTTATACCAGTCTTGCCCTATGGCTTTACTCCTTCAAACTTCCTTGAGCAGTGAGGTTGTTTGGGTCTTCCACTCTGGATGCCCCTTCTATCTTATACAGAAATTTTGTTTCTCTCAATAAGTAAATTGTGGTTTTAACTTTTATTGTTCTTAGAATTCATTATATGATTTCAGAGAATATGAACTGAGAATATTATTTGGAGATCCTTTATCATGTAATTTTTCTTTTTTTTTTTTTTTCTTTTTTTTTTTTTTTGTGGGACCAGGGTTCGAACTCACGACCTTGCACTTGCCCAGCAGGCACTTGTGCCTCGGAGCTATCTCCCCAGCCCCTCATGTAATTTTTCAAGCCTCTTAATTTACAATTTATTCCCCAAT
The DNA here is from genome assembly GCA_004027025.1 of Myocastor coypus. Classification (NCBI taxonomy): domain Eukaryota; kingdom Metazoa; phylum Chordata; class Mammalia; order Rodentia; family Myocastoridae; genus Myocastor; species Myocastor coypus. The sequence continues at coordinate 9,456 of PVJA010000171.1, forward strand.
CATTTCATTTTAAAAGTACATTTTGGTAATCACATTATTTTTGCTCAAGATTTCAGTTCTAAGCTAATGAGAAATCAGCATAAAGCTTTTCATTCCTACATTTTCCAAATTCTTTTTAGAATCCTTGTACTATGAGAGTGATACCGCCACCATTATTAATTGACAAGTATGTGCGAATTTTGTGTTTTGTCTTTCTGCTAAAAACTAATCTACTTATGGGAAATTTTAAAACACTTAATAAAAATTCTTGTTAATTTCTAACTTTTTAACTTAATATAATCATTAAACATATGGGAGAAATAATACCTGACTTAAGAAAGAAATTTTTATGGTTTTTGTCTAGTTGTCCCCACAAAGTTTTTGGAGTCATTGAAGCAGACTTCTAGAGTCTGTGAGTAATTCATGATCCAATGTGTGTGTGGATTATGGGTGTGAGTGCTACACCCACTCTGGGGAGATAGACTGGATACAGAGAGATAGAGAGAGATTTTCTCTCTCTCTCTGTCTCTCTCTCTCCTGTCTCTCTGTCTGTCTCCTCTCTCTCTCTCTCTCTCTCTCTCTCTCTCTCTCTCTCTCTCTCTCTCTCTCTCTCCCTCTATCCTGATTCTGTTATTTCTATTATTTCTCCCTTTTGTTCTTGCCGTTTTGCTGTTTCCACCACCGTGAACTACTGCTCTCTGTCATGTGCCCACTCTGCCTTGTAGCCAGCTGCACAAGGATTGAAATTTCCACAGAATGTGAGCTAAGTTATCTTCTCCTTTCTTAATTCTTGGCATTGTGTATTCTGTCACAGCCTTCAGTAAAAAGTAAACAAGACAATTTATTTCTTCATTAGTATTTAATATATTCAGTGATTTAAAAAAAAGCAGATTCAAAGCAAGATGCAGAAACTTACAAGAGTGACTTATAACTGCCCACAGCATCAAATGTAGACAAGTGCAAGAGATCTGCGTGATCGCTAGAGAGCTGAAGAATCTAACTAACAGTTGCCTCAGGATTGCCAGTGTACACGGCCCCTGTTCCTAATCCTTCTTCTCACCTTAGCTCTCCACAGCATTAACTATAGTCACGTTCTTCCAAGTGCAGTCCAGCCAAAGGAAGAGAAAGCCACTTTCCTGTTACACAGCTGCCATTGGCCTGCTGTTGTCACCTTATCTGAAACAGAGAAGGTCTTCGGAGATAGAATTTCTCCTTCACGAAGAGCTCTCTTTAAATTTCTTTTTTTATACCTTGTCCAATCTTCAATATACAAAGTTCCTGCCTGTGGGAAGAAAGGACTGCGTTTAACTATTTTGAGTAGTATTTTGGTGATACTGAGCGCTGGCACTGTGTACTTTAAAACTGTCTCTACCTTTCTTTCTTTCTTTCTTTCTTTCTTTCTTTCTTTCTTTCTTTCTTTCTTCCTTCCTTCCTTCCTTCCTTTCTTTCTTTCTTTCCTTTTTTCTTTCTTTCTTTCTTCCTCTCTCTCTCTCTCTCTCTCTCTCTCTCTCTCTCTCTCTCTTTCTTTGTACAGAGATCCTCTTGATTTTAGCCTCTCAAGTACTGGAATTACAGTCATGAGCCACCATGCCCAGTCCAAAACCGTTCTTTAAAGGAGATCTTAAAGCAAAATTTTAAAGAAAGAGAATTTAAAGACAGATAATCCCCTGTTTTAATGCAAGTGAATTTTTTATTTTATTTATTTTTTTTTTTTACTGAAATTGAAAGCATTAAATTAGCTCTGTGCCTGATGTCTCCAGAATGGTTGCATGACATATGAATGACATTTAACCATTCCTAACAAATCCACTAGCTGAGAATGCTTTGGGTTCAGCCATGTTTGGCAATAGTTATCAGTGACCCCTGCAGTAAGCCTCAAACTCCTGCCAGCTTTTGTGGCGTATGGTAGGAAGAGAAAGAAAGAAAGAAAGAAAGAAAGAAAGAAAGAAAGAAAGAAAGAAAGAAAGAAAGAAAGAAAGAAAGAAATTATTTTTAAGGGCCAGAATTCTTCATGGGTGAACAAAAGGACATGAAGAAGAACATCAGTATTTATTGATTGAGGAAGGAATTATGGGATGACTCAAGTCTAGTGCTGATCTTAAACTAGGGAAGATCTTGCCCTGGAGCGTCTTTAGTCTTCATAGGTGGGAGAGGATGGCCTATCCTAATAGGATAATGGGAAATCTCAAAAGGATAACACAAAAATTCCCAGTCTCCATTCTTAGGAAACTTTGCAAAACTATCCATTGTGATTTTGGGGTCTGCAGCAAAATGTACTATACTCTCAGGCTAGACCCTGAAGACTGACCAACACCACTAGGACAGCCAAGAGTGAAGCAAACTGCTATGCTTAGTGAAAGCTGGGTGCAACCTGGTTAAGAATAAATTGCACCTCACCATTGGTCATGAACAAAGAAAGAGAGCCGGCTTTGTACACTAGTCTAGATATGAGAGGGAGCATCTCACAGAGGAAGATGGAACATTTTAAGTTTGTCAGAGGTTATGGGGGTTCTGGTGCCTCGTTGAGGGGATGGAAGTACATTCTGATAGTAGCATCCTGTTGAGTGAAACAGCAGTATTCTATGGAATTTCAGGGCTTCCTGTGAAGCCTGAAAACCAAGACTGGATGAAATCCTGATAAATGAATTTATTTCAGTCTCTCAAGCTGACAACAGACTGGTCTGTTGATTTTTGTTTTTTTCCTTTCAGGTTGAATAGAATCTAATTTTGAGGACCTAACAAGTACTACATCCTAAAATTAACTCTAATCATAATTCCAGTACAACCCTTGGTGAGAATAAAGACACTAAGGCATATTTCTAGTCATGCAGCGCCAAAGTTTCTAAGTCCAGTCATGGTGATGGTGGTGGCTGTCTGGAAGAAAAGCCTGGATCTAGGACTGAACTCACATTTTATTCAGTCATGAAGGAAGAGTGCTTCAGGACGAATAACTGATAATTGCAGGAAGTAGATGAGTACTATGAGCTTGACTAGGTAGGAGACCTGCGTTTATCTCTGTCATATGTAGAGAAAGATATGCAGGAAAGGTAATTTGCATTATACTACTGAGATAGTATCTTATGTTTTCAGGTCCAGTGCTTCAGCTCTGATATGTAATGTTTCAGGCCCCAGGAGTTATAGCCCCTATCTGAAGGGTCAACTGCAGACAACGGAGTGGAGCATTAGCTTTTAGTCCTGTCTCAACCAGCTCATATTAAGGAACAGCGGGTGTGGATGAACAGGGAAACATGTGTGTCATCTTCAGAGACTACCACCAGCACCTTAGCTAGACCAGTATGCTTTGCTTAAAGCCAATTAAGGGATAAGAAAAAATCCTAGCCAACTCTGTACACATGAATGCATGTGTACAAACGGAGCCCAAACGGAGACAACTGCTCTTCTTCCAAGAAGAGTCACTCAGGTGTTCTCCTGCCATTTTCCATATGTTATAAAGAAACTATCACAGGAAAATGTTTAGAAATTCTTTTTCAAAAACATTAAAAGGCCACAATGTGTTGTACCAGCCCTGCCCCCAGGGAGCACTGAGATGGTGAATGAGACTGAACATGGTGGTGCACGTCTGTAATCCTAGCTTCTAAGGCTAAAAACAGTAGGATCACTATGAGTCTGATACATGTATAGTGTGACCCTGTACACCCTGCACAAAATACATTAAAAAAGAAATTAAAAATGGCTAGGAAAATAGCTCAGCAGAATAAATGCTTGCCTGGAAATGTCAAAGTTCAATCACAGATACTGGAATATATTCACTGGAATATATGTATATATATATATGAATAATATATTCATATATATATGAATAATATATTCATATATATGAATAATATATTCAGAAGCCGATTTAAGCATTTAATCAACAATGCAAAAGGCATATACCTGTAGAAATACAAACTCTTGATAGCAGTTCTAATATTCTAGGTAATTGAATTCAGCAAAACAAACCGACATATTCCAATAGTCCAAAACAGTAGTGATTATCAGAACTACAAAGACAATATGCAATATATTAGTTATTGTAACTGTCATACTAACCTGTTTTGAAACTGTTCTATTGCTATTTTTTCTGGTTAAAATGAGTAAAAAATTAAAAACATATGAATTCTTGATAAAATAAATTAAGGACAAATAAATGAGAAAAACATCCTGGTTTTGATAGGTTGGTAGTCTTTATTGTTCTAAAGTATCATATTCCCAAAGCATCTACAGGCATGGATACATTTTCTATGAAAAACCAAGTATCATTTTTCTTACAAAAATAGGAAAAGTAATCCAAAATTTGTAGGGAATCAGAAAGCATCCTGAAAATCCAAAGTAAACTTAAGAAAGAACACAGAGGAACATAACCTTCTTCTTGGAATCAGAATAAATAATAAAGGTACACCAACTAAAAAAGTATGAAACTGGCATAAAATCTGATATCTAGACCAATGGAAAGTTGAACCCGAAAGTAAGTCTGCATACAAACAAGCGAATGATCTCTGCTGCTGCTCAAAATGCATAACAGAAAGGACAGGTGTCTTCAACAAATGGTGTCAGCAAAACTGAATAATGAATCAACTAGTTCCAGCCCATCTAGACTTTTTTCCATCTTAACCTAGACACACAAAAACATCACTAAAATGTTTTGAATGCTTAAATGTAAGATTCAAAAATACAAGGCATAAAACACTGGGAAAAATGTATAGGGTCAGACTTAGAAATGATTTCATAGTATTTGATGTCAAAGAAATAGACAATAACGGTGATATTCATGGACTCAGTGAGTGGGGGAATAAGAGGTGATGGATGACTAAAACAAAAGAAGACAAAATGGACTACATCAAATTAAAACACATCTAACAGCAAGGGAATGAAAAGATAACACATGGGGTGCAAGAATGTATTGGGACACTATACAGAATCACCTGTCCATATGCACAGTACCACATTTATGGATTTAACTAGACACAGTTTGAAGACGTCTTCAATAAAAAGTCAAATAAATATGTAGGATTTCTCTTGTAATTAGTCTTGAATGATAAATGAAAAATATTTACACAGAATTTACCTTGGGATAATAATTATCAAGAGGTTTCTAACCTAAACGTACTGCACATTTTATATGCATATGCTAGGCCTTTTTATAACAAACTTGAATATCTGTTGATTGTAGTATCCAAATATGCTAGAACCAGTACTTCATGGATACTAAATGACAATTGAGTCTGAAAAGAGATAATATTAAAAATATAAGGAATTCCTACCAGCAAACAATAAAAAGAAAGTTATCTCGTCAAAATTGAGCAATGGTTTGAATAGATGCATCTCAAGAAGATAAGCATTTGGCCAATAGTTTGTGCAAAGAGGATCAAAATTACAGAACAAAAGAAAATAGAAGTCACAGTCAAATTTTACATGTGTTGCTTGTTAGTATGTTATAATTAAGTCAAAAATTCAAAATATAAGAAATATTAATGAGAATGCAGAAAGCATTAAAACCGCATCATGCTCTTGGCAGAATACAGAGTGATTTAACTGTTCTGGAAAACAGTTCTGTTTGTCTTCAAATCATAAAAATAGATTTACCATGTGACTTAGGCAACCCCATGTTTGAGAATACATCCACCAAAATTTAAAACAGAACTTCAAAGAGCTATTAGCACTCTTGTTTTTATTAGCCCACTAGTCACAATATCCAAGACAGGGAAACAACCACAATATTGACTTATCGCATAAATGGACAAAAAATGGCATATAAGTAAAATATTACTTAGTCTTAAAAGGAAAATAGAACAACAACTTTGGTATTTGTGATAACTTGGAGGAAGGTGGGAAATGTGTCTATGTGAAAGAAGCAATTTCTAAAAGGACAGGGGTTACAATATTCCACTTATGCGGCATACCTAAGCAGCTGATGTCAAAGAAATAGACAATAACGGTGATATTCATGGACTCAGTGAGTGGGGGAATAAGAGGTGATGGATGAACACATGGCTTTTGCTTTGTAAGATAAAGCAGGAAGACCCATAAATCTCCATCCATGGAGATAACAATAGCTGTTGTGTACATAAAAATGTCTCAAGAGAACAGTTCTCCTAGTAATTGTTCTTACCACAGTAAAAGGCCACCTGTTATTCAAAGACACTACAAATAGAATTAAAATTTAAACTACTAGAGATAAAAAAGTTAAAAGCAAATATAGCATGAATGATTAAGCTTCAAATATTAAGAAAACAAAACCTTAACAAATGTATATTGTTAAAGTTTTGATTTTTTTGGTATCTGAATCTTCTGAGGTCCCATAATCTCCTTGACCAGAAAATTTGGTACACCTCTGAGTTATAGGATATTACAGCACAGGTTCTCTTATATCCTGGGTCCTTATTGACCTTGAAGGGCTAGGGCCAAAATATTGGCTATCCTTATAGCCCTTCTTTTTCTCCAATTTTTAGTCTGTTAACTTACATTCTTAACCCTCCAGCAGAAAAGCTTTGTGATACTATTACTCTATAACATAGGTACTTGAGCTTATCATCACTGGCTTTCTGAGTATCAAATATCTTTGACTTAGCTTGGAAACGATATTTTCTGACCATCATTGATATTGTAATAACTTTCTATACAATGTGATGATCATTCCCATTCATGGGAGCGGTTTCTGAGTACACCCAAAATCACAGACAGGTAACAACAATAATAATACATCGTGCTGGCTGTGAGTTTCCTTAGTCACTCAGAAATAGCGATCAATTCATTAAAATCATTAAAACCACACTGAATCACTGTTACATATAACTTGAATGGCTGAAAATTGAAAAGTCAAACCAAAATTTCAGAGAACTCTGATATGTCTTGTAATAGAATATGTTGCAATATGGACTACTCCTAATTAATAGACTCGAAGCAGAACACTGTACAGTTACTTTGCATTTGAAGGTCCTTCTAAAGTGAAACATGCCCTAACTACATCAACCAACAACTCCACTCCATGATCTTTGTCCTAAAGTAATCAGAAGAGTCATAAAATTGTATAAATATCTGATTGCACCTGCCTTATTCACTATTTCTGCAAAACAAAAGCAACCTAAATATGCATGAACTCCAGAAGTGGTCAAAGTTTCTCCATAAAAAATTACAGATGAGTATCCAGTAATAATAAAGGAATGCTTACAAAAAGGATTAACAATTCATAAAAGAATTAGACTAAAGTGAAAGAAGCACTATCCCTACTATAAGCAGACTAATATATAGTAGATGATTCTATATAGATAACTTTCTAGAAAATACACAATTTCTGAAATAAGATGTGTATCAATTGTTAAAATTGATGAAAACAATTGACACCAAAAGATTTCGGGAGGTGATCACAAGTCAGGTAATAAAAATAGTTTTATCTTAATCAAAATACTGGCTGAATAACTACATTAGTTTCTTATTATTTAAGTAAATTTACACAAAGTAACTGAATTTTGCTGTTTGTACATCAGTCCTTAATAAATCAGACCTTAAATAACATTATTGTCTATCTATACTATATATAAATTATATTATTCAATTTTATGTACAAAGTATCTTCTTTAACCTTGTTGTATATATGTATACATATATATTTAAATACACATATATACATATATATTTTACAAGGTATATTCTTTAACCTTGTTATATATATACATGGACATACACACACACACACACACATATATATATATATTTAAAATGGAACTCCATTGTCATTTATTGTTTACTCCTTACAACTAGAAAATGCAAGCTTTAACGTTTTCTTAAAAAGTGCAGGAAATGGCCAGCTCAATAGCTCAGGTTACTAAGCTCCTGCTTAGGAAAGTGCAGGGGCCAGGATTCAATTCCTAGTGCCATGTATGTCCCCCTCCCGCAGGGGTGCGCTGAACCAGCGATTGAGTCAGAGCACGGTGGCGCTAGCCTGTAATTCCAGTGCTGGAGAGGCTGAAACAGAGTAACGTTACAAGTTTATGCGGTGTAGTGAGACTTTGCACCAAAACAAACAAAACAAAACAGGGATTGTATAACCAATTCAAACTTTTGATATATTGGAATTGTTAATGATGCTTTTGCAAATAGAGTGCACTTGAACAATGAATACACGAGTTCCATACAAAATAAACTTTTTTTAAAATCTCAACTTTGGCACACCAAGAATAAAACTCAGATGTGATGCTGTGACATTTTATTAAATTTGTGTTTTGAAAGCGCTTATTGGAGCTGAGAAGTTAGCTCTGTGGCACAAGTGCCTGCCTGGCAAGTGCAAGGCTTTGAGTTTGAACCCTGATGCAGCAAAAACAAACAAACAAACAAACAAACAAACAAATAAAAAAGAAAAAAAAAAAAACACTGATCACTCCGCCTGGCACATTTTGGTACTCAGCATTACTTTAATTCCCATGCCTGTAAATCAGACAATTGAAGCTGCTTCAGCAGTTGACCTCAAGGTCAGTCCTAGTAGTGAGCAAGGACATAGAATTTGGTTTTAGTTGCTATATTCCATGATTTCCATGTATACAACACTTCCCTAAATTTTGAGCTATTGGTCACTCATGATCTTTCATTAAAAATGGTGTATTACATGAAGCAGATCATGAGATAAATCTAAAGAAAAGTTCACTAAAAGAAAAAGACTTCACTATAGTGAAAAAAAATAAAAAATATGATAAAAAGGAAAATATCATTTAAAATGTCTTTCACTGCATATTTAAATATTCACACTAGTTTCTCTATTACACAAGCTATTTGCATATATTATTTCATAAAATCAGCTGTTTTTTTCTTTGAAGTGTTTTCTAACACTGCTTCTATAACACAATCAGCATTAATAATAAAAACAGTAGCATAATAAGATGTGAATATCTAAGTATTTTAATGGAGCAGAAAGGACATCATTAAAATTTTTAAAAATGTTTTTTTTTTTATGAGGCTTAACAGAATTACAAAAATGTAGCTCAGTGTAGTTTACAAAGTGCTTTTCATATTCAAAAAATTAACTTTATGCAATATTGGCCAATTAATTCACAAATAAATTATTTTTATTGCTCTTCTTGTTATGTCCTATAGTTAGCTGAAAAGTGTAAGAGATATTAAACAATCTTGCCAGGAAATTGGAATAGACAACTCCACAGAAGAATGTTTTGTTCATATAAACTGCTGGGAAAGCTTTTCTATAGAGCTCCAGAAATACAACAAAGAAGATTGTCTCTACTGAGGCATTTATGAATGAGATAAAACAGATTTGTGCGAGATTTCCACTCACCTCTTATGCATGTGACACGTGAATTTAATCTACGCTTGTGACAGACAACTCCAAGCCAAGGAAGAAAGCACACTCTGCTAGAGAAGATACTGGGGTACAATAAAAAGTTAAATTTATCTTACTTTCTGAAGAAACTACACCCATAGATCACACAGGATTTTCAATCAAGATTAGGTACTAAAAAGAAATCACATGATGACATCTGCAATAAGGTTTTTTAATCAGTAACTGGAATTGTTACAGAATTGGTACCGAACCACAAAGAAAAATGCTCTTCACCAAGAATTGGGAAGGCAGCCAATTTTATTAGGCCAGCAGTCGGATGGGGGATCGCTCCCAAAGTAACACTGCAGAGTGGACTTGGGGCTGAGTTTGTATAGGTTTTACAAACAAAAAGTGCACAAGAAGCCTTAAAAGTGTAGTACATTTTTATTGTGTAACATCCATCATTCTTGGTTGCTGAGCCGAAAGTCCTTGAAACAAGTTAGCAGGAAGTACGCTTGAGAGTGAGAAAGTAGTGGCTGTGCATCTGGGCGTAGTCACACTGAGGTGGGAAGGGCTTCTCTCCTTTTGTCAGTGCAGGCCAAATCGATCTAACAGATGACCAGTGTTGTGGGCTACAGGATCTCATTTGTCCCAATATGGCATCAGACTAAGTCGATTTAATTTTTTTTAAATTTCCATTACAAAATGATACTCTATAAATGAAAACTATCAACCAAATTTAAAATAGCAAATAAGGTAAATATTGCACTGTGTGGTGTTAGAAGCCATTAATTACACAGAAATTAAATATGAACGGTGACCTAAAATTCAATACAATAACCTTTAGAAGTGTAATTAAGAGACATGAAGAATGCAAATGATATCTTACAAGATATAATTATCAAGCACTAAGTAATTTAATAAAAATAACTTCGTGAGATCGTGTTGAACAAAGAAAATGCCAGAGGGTTTCAAGGAACTGAACATGCCCTTCTTCACAGTGGTAAAGCACCTCGTGTGCTTTTAATGGAAATGCAGAAGACCGAAGACAAAGATGGATCCTAGCAGTGATCAGAAATCAAAGAAATTATCCCAGTAATTGAAATGACTGTAAGCTTCTCACTTAAGAGTGCTGAAAGGACACAAATATTAAAACAAAATAGTTCCATTCTCAAGATCCAAACATCGTGAATTATCATGTATAAAGAAGATATAATTGAACACATTTTCAGAAAAACAAATGCATGATAGGAAAAACAAATATCATCCAGAAAAAATGAACTAAAAAAGAAAAGTGCACTGTAATTGATGTGCAACAACAAATTACTGTCAACATTTGTGATGATCACATTCACATTTATTTTTGAAATGCTAAAAAACATCACTGGTGGATGTAGCCTGCTGAAGTTCATCTTTTTATAAACTTTGATGCATAACGTTGTTGGAAGAGCAGAGACAGAAGCAAACTTCAAACTTTTAGAAATGAAACATGATATTAGCACCAAAATAAGTGCTCAAATAATGAAAATGTATACATATTAAAAAGGTAAAAGGAAAGAAGACTATAGCATGAAGAACTCAAATCCAGAGGTTAGGGGAAGAAGAGATAAACTGAGTTTAGAATAGTCTAAGTTCACGAATAAGTGTGTTTTCTATTAATATAATAAAGTCTACTAAAAAGGAACATTACCATTTTTGGACACATTTTTGTCAAAAATGCAAAATATAAAACCAAAAATATTTGCTTTTCAGAATAATAAATCTGTCTTGGACAGTGTAGATTCCTCAACCAGAATCATTAGGTGATACATCATTAGAGGGGATACAAATTCTTAATTTGGAAATATTCACATAGTAAAAAAAAAATGTTATTTTGTAAAGCTAGCATAGTATACACAAAATAACATTATTTTAGACTAAACTATACCAGCAATACAAAATCTATTCAGGTTATATATCATATCATGTCATATTATCACTGCAGCATCTTGATGATTAATATACCGTCTTGACTGTAGTAAAACCCAAATAATACTTAAGTAGCATTTTTAATCTTTGATATGGTACAAGGAGAGAATTACCTTTATTGGGTGTCCCGGCTTTTTATAATGGTTGATGATGTATAGCATTGCTGACTTGTATCTTCTGAGTTTTGGAAAGTGAAAAATGTGGCCATTAAAAACAGCTTCAAGTTTGATCTGTCTCTTAATTATTAAAGGAACTGATTTGCTTCAATGGATTTTGACAAGTTCTATGATGCATAAGCTATTAGATTCTAAGCAGGTTCTGCTTCTGTTGTGGGTCCGTGACTCCACGCCAATATCTCATGAGATCTTCTTTTGCAGAATTTACCTTTCTTTGAATATATTACAGTCCTTATCATTGTTATGAGCACATTTTATTTTGGAAAAAAAGGAGAAAGAGAAGGAGAAGCAGAAAGAAAAGGAACAGGAAGAACAGGAGGAGAAGAAAGGGGAGGAGGAGGAAGAGAAAGAGGAGGATGACAAAAAGAAAAAGAGGAAGGGGAAGAAGAAATGGATTCGGAGGCTCTATGAGGACAAAGTAACTAAAGGGAGGGATTAGATGAGATGATAGTGTTTTGATTTGAGGTACAAAAATGACCTAGTTTGCCCTGTGGTTGAGGTTAAACAGCTGTCAATTTGCTAAAATCCACTGAATCCTAAATATTGCTTGTAAATTGTGTTGCACATAAATTTTAGTTTTATAAATGTGTTAAAAATTATAGTTTTTTGCCGGGCGTGGTGGCGCACGCCTGTAATCCCAGCACTCGGGAGGCTGAGGCAGGAGGATTGATGCGAGTTCGAGACCAGCCTGGGCTACAAAAGTGAGCTCAGGACCAGCCTCAACTGCATAGTGAGACCCTGTCTTAAAAAGACAAAAAAAAAAAAAAAATTACAGTTTTTTCACCCTAGCTGTTGAAATAAACTAACAGAAGTGTATGGATGGGGATTTTCAATCACACACTTCATTATTTTATTAAAGTCGTATGTGAAATTTTTAATGTTGTTTGTTCAGAGAAGTAGAGTTTTCTCCATTCACATGTTAACATAAATGAACCTAACATAACTGGAATGATAACTAGGGCATAAGAACAGGAAATTCGAACACAGGATTGAAAACAGTCAGCACAGGACATGCTTAACATTTGATCTGGTTGATTGACAGTTCCTCAGGTTACATCATCATGTTGGGGTTTCCAGGGGTGGAAAGCGATCTGAGCAAGTTTGACAGAAGGGCAGAGTTAGGGCTTAACAATTCTTGTTTAATATTTATCGTTGAGTGTGTGTGTTATAGTATAGTATAGTATAGTATAGTATAGTATAGTATAGTATAGTATAGTATAGTATAGTATAGTATAGTATATTAGTAGAGCATATAATGGACTTAAGTAGTGGCAGTAAAAGAGCATAAGAGTAAGGTACAAAGATTCTGTTTTACCCAGAATTTCTGGATAAAGAGATAATTAAGAGATCTACAGGATTATCAGAGTCCTGTTCAGCCTGAACTGAGAATTGTACTAAGAATTTTTTTTTAATAAAGTAATCAGGACAAAACAGCGACAGCTTACAATGTATTTTCCTCTAACAAGCATAGTAAGAAATCATTCATCTTTTGTTAACACAAAACACCTCTAATATCACCTGAAAGGGATTTTTCTTTCTTTCATGGAGGTAAGAGGACTGCAGTGATTTCATAGAATGGTATTTGCTTCTAGCTTTTATAATGTTCCTTTAAGAAAATCTGTTTGAGGCCCAACCAAATAGATCAACAGACTAAAGTACTTGCCAGCAGGCAAAGAGGAGGAGGGTTTGATACCCAGGCCTGTCATTCTGTCCCCTCCTCCAGGGTGCACAGAGAGGGCAATTGAGACTGGGCATGGTGGTGCCCACCTGTAATCCCAGGTTTTGGGAAACTATAAACAGGCAGATCACCACACGTCTGCTCTAATAGTGAGACCCAGGATACCTTGTAGATCATTCCCTAAAAACACAAAAATTTTTTTTTTAATTTTAAAAATAAAAAAGTCTGTTTGAGATTACTTAGTACTACCTCACTACAAGAGTTAGAAGCCTGAGCTTCAGATTCAGACTATTTCAAGTTGGAGTCAAAAATTCCATTGAGAAAGTCTCTTTTATGTATGTTAATGTGCATTTTATTTCCTGTATGCTTTCAAATTGAAATATCAATAGTTTTTCCTTTCCAAAATTATTTTATATTGTGACATATTGCATGTAAAACACTTCACATAGTACCTGATTTTTAATACGCTCTTAATAAACATGTTCTACCACTACCATTAACATTATCATCACTGGGCTCCCCTTGCTAGACAGTTGGTGTAAGCACCGCTATTGCTGCTCATGCATCACCACTTTAAGATGATGTTTGCAACATGGAACAGATTTTGGTTGGCTTCACCATTATCTTTCGAGATAATAAAAATTTCAGCGCATCAATATGCCTTTTGCTAGAGTTTAAAAATAAAATTGTTATTTAGCAAACAACAGCTGTTTTATTCACAAAACAGACACTGGATTGAATCATTCTGTTTTCCTTCTGTAAAATTTGCAAGCAATATCTGTAATTTGGAATTTTGTATTCCACATATTGCCATAAAATGTGAAAAGAGAAAAATATGCGTCTGATACTGTGGCGACATGCTACGATTCTAACAGATGTTTCTAACATAGAACAAGCACCAGCTCTCCTATATTGAAATTAAAGTAAAATAATTTTGCAGATATATTATATGTACAGTGTATCCTTGACTTGTGTATGCAGTTCATTCCCTAGTGCTGGCTGTAACTTGGCTCAGGATTCTGCATGCATCCTTTGAAGGCTTTCTCCTACAAAAAGGCATATTTCAGTGTCCTTCAAAATACATTCACCCAGGATTTCTCAATCCTCATTCAGGAAAGCATGTCGTAATATGCCTTGAAGAACTCTTTAAGGGTTAAATCTGTATCTGAGACCATCTGGAAGCACAAGGAAGTGACATTCAGGTGATAACTCAAGACTTTACTTGTAAGTTAAGACTACAATTCCTGTCATAACCCAAGCTGGTCACATGTAAGGTCAATACTAACTCTTATGATTAGAATAATCATAAGATTCTCAAGGGATTATGCCTATTAAAACCTTAATTGTGTACACATAGAAACTAAAGCATTGAATGTTGCATATAAAGAATGTTAATAAAAATAATTCATATCGAAGGATAGAAATATATTCTTTTAAATTAGTAAATATAAAAAATGCACATTGTGGAGATTAGGCATGGTGGTGCACATCTATAATACAAGTGCTGGGAAGGTTGAAATCAGGAGGAGCACTATGACTCTGAGCTGCATAGCAAGACCCTATACCAAGTATATAAAAGAAGAATAATGGTAATTCTAGTAAAAGAGCAGTGTTTAAAATAAACTATAATATCAAGAAAGCTATTACTGAGGATCTTGGTTTTCTGGCTACCTCCAGCCTAAGAAAAACCATGAGTAAAATTAGAGTTCAATGAAAAGGTGCAGAGGTTGAGATTCAGACTGGAACATTCAAGCACCACTTACTTGCCTTGATTACAAGTGTAACTTCTCTGTTAGCTAAATGTAATAGAAAGTACTATATGCAAATGAAGAAAACAATAATTGGCAACGTGAAATTTTGATTGAAAAATGTAATAAGTTTGTTACATTTTCAAGGAAAAATGCTATCCTAGGCAGTGAGAGTATTATCTTTGGGCAAGAAGAGAATGGAGCCCATCACCAAGACAGCTCTTTGAATTTTGACACAGTTCATATTTTATTTTTTCTCTTTTTGTGCAAATAGACTCAATGTGATGGGTATGTATTTGACCTGATACTGATGATATGTGCACGGAATTCTAGGATCACAAAATAAGCCTCCTATAACATGAACCTTTCCTACACATTGAGATAAAAGCAGTAGTGGGAATTTATTTTATTAGGAGCTGCTGCGTAGAAAAAAAAAAAAAAGGGAAAAGAATATACTTCTCTTTGGACTAAGAGGAAGCAGATACATACACAGTCAAATGTTCTGCAATTGCAGTGGGCCACCAGTGAAGCTTGTGATGTTGGAGGCTATTGAATCTAAGCCTCCTAAAGCTCATCTCACCAATCTAGCTCTGCGTTTCATGCATTGTAATTAAGCATTTTTTTTTTTCCTTGCTGGGTGCTCAAGGGCAAGTCAAGGCAAGACCTGTATAACTAAACATTCATTTTTTTTGTATCTTCCAGGGTCAAACCCCCTCAGGATTAAGTTTGGGACCATAGACAGTACTTTGTAGAACTGTTGTGTAGTGTCAGCCTTCGGGACGAGTCATGGCCATTGCTTGGCCATTTTGCTTTCTGTGAAAGCCTGAGAGAATGTTTTTCTCTGGGTGACTCTCCTTAGACGCACTACAGTTCATTCATCCCTTTCCTCTGAGGTCCCATAATCTCCTTGACCAGGAAATCTGGGACACCTCTGAGTTATAGGATATTATAGCACAGGTTCTCTTGTATCCTGGGTCTTTATTGACCTTGAAGGCCTGGGGCTCTAATGTTGAAAATATGTAATATAACCATTGTTAAATTTAAACAATAAAAATTGAAACTTGAAAAATAAATAAATAAATAAATAAATTTAATACTTAGGTTTAAAAAAAAAAGGAGCTACTGCGTATATCACAGCTCGTGCCTAGTGAAGAAGTAAATACTGAAGAAGGGAGATCAAAATAAATATTTGTACATTCATCTAGAAAATGATTGGCTAAAGTCACAGCAAGCCATCATTTCATTATGAGGTAGCACTAGTGATGTAACCCATCAAGTCATTTTTCTTTCTCAACAGGTTCCACCATTTCTTGTAGAGAGCTCTGTGATTTTATTAAACCTTTTGAAGAAAACCAGTTTGCTGTACCTTTACATTTTTTATTGAGAGTAAATCCAGGGCTTTCACCTGTGACACCTATTCAATTGTTTTTAAATTTAATCTTTTCTTTGAATATAGGGCATATTTAAGGAATTATATGTCCAGCCTTGGCTAAAATTTGTGAACTTCCTAAGAGTAGAAAGGAAAAACGTACACCATCATTCCTGGCCACTTTTCAATCGTTATAGATTCACAAAAAGTTTCAAAATAATTATGAAGAGGCCTGTGTACCCTTTACCTAGTTTATCTTAACAGAAATATTGTCCATAGCTACAATCTAATACCAAAATCTGAAAATTAGCATTGGTGTGATTTATAGTTTTTACTTAAATCTCATCAGTGTCACATACACTGTTATGTGTTTATATATTCTATCATCACTATGGTTATGTGTAACCAGCATCACAATTAATACACAAACAGTTCATCACATCCAGATCTCATTATATATACATATATATATATATATTATATATAATATATATATATTATATATATGTTATATATATATATATATATATATATATATATATATATATATATATTACTACTACACCAAAATTTCCTTAACAATTCACAACTTGATAGATATTTTGATTCTTTCAATTTTGGGTGTATAACAAAAAACTTATAATTATCATATATAATATTTTTTGAGATAAATGCCAAAAGCTCTTATTCTGTTATTCCTAGGTTGAATGATATATGGCTAGGTCCCTAGGAAACTGTTAAACTATTTTTTATAATGGTCTTATCATTTTGCATTCCCACTGGTAAAGAATGAACATTATCAACATTTTTACATATCCACCAACATTTCATGTTTTCATCAGGATTTTATCATTTGCAATGAAATAAATATGTAAAACTGTGTACATGAATAATAAATTTGACATTTTTACATTGCATAGAAGAAAATATGTCTATTGTTTGACTCTATTTGTATAAATACAAACAGTCCAAAAGGATATAAATTAAATGAGGGAAAATTGTTAAAGTAGATATCATTTCAAATTTGTGCACTATTGTTTACAAATTGTGTAACTTGTTTTGTCACATTCGCCTCCAAAACATTGTCTTAGTCATTGCCGTTATTTTCCTTACATGTTATATGGCACATAGAGGATATAGATTTAACAAAGAAGTACTCTTAAATTATAAACTCAAAAGGTTCATAAACATAAAATATTTGACATGAGTAGGTCACAGAAAATATGGATTCCTTTTATATTTTTTATGTTGTCCATATATTTTATTCATTTTAATGAAAAAAAAACAATAAAATAGCAATGAAACAGTTTCAGACCAGGTTAGTACAATGGTTACAATAATTAATATATAGCATATTGCTGTCTTCATAATAGTTATTCACAGGACAAGATGCAGACATGGTATCTTTTCTAACAAACTATTAGTACAAACTTATTTTCAACATACACATATATATGTATTTCTCTCTCTCTCTCTCTCTGTCTTTCTCTCTCTCTCTCTCTCTCTCTCTCTCTCTTTCCAACAAAACGGTCCTTTACACTTTTGAGAAGTTAGTAACACATGGCACTAGGTTGCTTAGCAAATGATAGCTAGCCTTAACCATACAGGATGTTCAATTCAGGAATGAGGTACCTTGTTTGCTTTAGGCACCGGGCCAGGTCCCACCTACACACACATATTTGATCAATTTCTTTGCTTTTTGGCTTCCAACACATCCTCCTTTTTAGTTTTTTTTCTTTTTTATGTCCGGGTTGTGTGTTCCATTGTGGCTAGAGAAGTTGCATTTGGATAAGTCTTCGAAGGATCTGTTCATACTTGATGACAGTTCAGATATTGTAGGTAGTTGAATTCAGCAAAATAACTCAATAGAGTCCAATAGTCCATAATAGTAGTGGGTTATCAGCAGATAACTGGCAATTATCATAAGTTGTTGATTTGAGCCTTTTATATCTCAACATATTAATATTGCAGTATTTTTTATACCTCATGGTTATATTTTTTGGCTGGATGGTTAAGACCAAGTTAAAGCAAGACCTATATAATGCAAAATGTAACTTTTGTATCTGACAAGGTCAGTGAAATCCCCTCAGGATTTACCCTGAAACCATGTACAGCACCTTATAGATCCTTTGTCAGCCGTCTGGATGAATCATGGACATTGCTTGACCAATTTGCTCTCTGGGAAAGCCTGAGAGAATTTTTTTCTCTAGGTCACTCTCCTTAGACACAATATGAATCATCAGTCACTTTCTTTTGTAGCCCCAAAATCTTCTTGACCAGCAAATTTAGGACACCACTGAGTTACAAGATGTCATAGCACAGGTTCTCTTATGTCCTGAGTCGCCACTGACTGTGAAGTGCTAGGGCCAAAATGTTGGCTAACCTTGTACCCCTCTGTTTCTCTAAGCTTTGGTCTTTAAAGTTCAGTTGTTAAACATCCAGAAGAGAAGCTTAATCACATTTTTTTAATAGTGAAGATTATACTGGTGGTTCTATAGAAATATAAAATTTTAGATTTGATGTACTATATGTGACAGAAACATTTTGGGTATATATGAATGCATAGAAGAAACAATATATGTTTTTATGATAAAAGTATCAGAAGAAAAACATTAAGAAATTCTATGATAAGAATCTCTTACATTATTTCTAAGCTTCGAATAGACTCAAAATCAACAGGAAATGTTAATTATTTTTAATGTTTTATGTGTATGTATGAATCACATAATACCAATGAGAACATCAACATTAGCAATTTTGGAAGCAAAAAAGTTAACATGTACATTTATTTTCCACATTGATTAAAAATAAAGGGAAAATGCTTTTCAATTTGTACAACTTCCATATAGTAGCTTATTCCCACAATTGTTGAGAAGTCACCCAGAAAATTGTAAATGCTACTGCAGAAACAGTATCAGCTTAATTCAAATTGCTGAATTAAACTATTTATAGCCAATAGAAAAAAAACAGGTGTTTTTTATGATAGCGTTACTCTATACTAACTACATAAGCATTCTGAAATAAAGTATTTTATTAATACTAAATATTTCCAATGATTATGATGCAATGGCCAATTAAAGCTATTTTTTGACTTATATTCCTGGGTAACATGGGTAAATTTAGCAATTATTTTCACTGCAAAAATGTTGATTAGTTCCATGTATTAATGCCTTCATATTGTCTTAGAATATGTAAAAATGCAATAGTACATAAAATGTTACAGCAATTTCATTCTATTAATTGTTCCTATAAACTTTTACATAGAGTGTTGTTTCAAAACATTCTTATTGAGCCTATTTTCTGCTGAGTAAAGAGTGAATGGAATTGTGTGTTCATTGGAATATTCCTTTCTAACTTAGTTTTAAGATGGTGTCACGTTAGAACTTATCCTAAATAAATAGTTTCATACATTAGAAACAACTTTGATGCACTTACTTTTTTTTCTTTTCTTTCTTTCTTTCTCTCTCTCTCTCTCTCTCTTTCTTTCTTTCTTTTTGTCTTTTTGAGAAAAGGTCTTGCTATTTAGTTCAGGCTGGCCTTGAGCTCATTTTTGTAGCCCAGGCTGGTCTCGAACTCACATCAATCCTCTTGCCTCAGCCTCCCAAGTGCTGGGATTTCAGGTGTGTGCCACCACGCCCGGTGCACTCACTTTTAAGCTGATGTATCTGAAATTCCTTCCCTCCAGGCTAATCAATTATAAGACATGTCTGAAATGAGTATTATGCACAACTTCATTTGTATTATCCACATTCATTATACTTTGTAACATTAGCTACTCATCACTACAATTGCAGAACACTTGACTGTGTATGTATCTGCTTCCTCTTAATCCAAAGAGAAATATATTCTTTTCCTTTTTTTTTTTCTAAGCCACATCAATAGGGAGATGGGTCATGCCCACACACTGTACTCTGTAGAACGATTGTGAGGACAATATGCAATATGTCAACTTTCAAAGAAAAGAAAGGGGAAAAGAAAAAGGGGGGGGGGAGTAATGTTGATTTAGAAGGGTAAATGTTTAATTGTTTGATCAATCTTATATCCCTATATGTAGTAATCTAAACTGATCTGATGATGAAAATATGTAATATAACCATTGTTAAATTTAAACAATAAAAATATTAAAATTTTTTAGTATATTCATTCATTGAGTTTTTTATCTCCTGTTAATTTTTCACACCTTACAGCTATTTTGTCTTTCTCGGTATTCAGTTCTTGGGTGGCATGAAATTCTCCTATCTAGGAGGGTCAATGAGATAGCTCAACAGAGCAAGTGCCTCTTTGGCAAGCACAGGTACCAGGGTTCAAGCCCGGGTTTCACATGCTATGCCAGCCCTGCCCCCAAGGCACACTGAGCCAGCTGCAGAGTCCACCTGTGGTGGTGCATACCTGTCATCGCAGTGCTGGGAAAGCTGAAAACAGGAAAAAAAAAACTCTAAGTCTGAAATACATAGTGAGAGTCTATGCCAAATACATGAAATTAAAGTAAACAAATAAATGCATAGACCCATCCATATGTACATAAATAAATACATAAATTAATAAATTTCCCTGCCTCGTCTTCACACCTGTGCACTTTTATATCTCCATATTTTAGTCAAGAAGTTTTGTCACATGATAGTTGTTTTATATTCTCAATGTTATCATATTGCTTATAAAATAGTTAACACTTGTATTTTCTCAGAAAATAATTTTAATGGTTATGTAGTATACGCATACAAGCATAAATCATAAGACAATTAAATAAATCCCATATTTGTGTGTATATCTTCATATTCATTATCCCTATTTATTGTTTTTCAATATTTTAAAGTTATTATAAAACAAATTTTCATAACATACAATTCTTACCTTCATTTTTATAGAAAATTCTTAGAAGAAAAAATTTGAGACTCAAAACCATCTTTACTTTTCCTTTTCTTTATTTTGCATTTTGGTACTAGGATCAAACTAAGAACCTTATACTCATCAGGCAGGTGCTTATGAAACTGAGATATCTCCTCAGACCCACAGCCATCTTATAAAGAACTTTTCAGCGCAGTTTCAGAAATTTGTAATTTAAAACATTGATGTAGCTGGGGATATAGCTCAGTGGGGTAAATACTTGCCTGGCACGTATAATGTCCTGAGTTTTATCCCCAGTGCCAAAGAGAAGAGGAGAGAAGAGAGGAGAGGAGACGAGAGGAGAGGAGAGGAGAGGAGAGGAGAGGAGAGGAGAGGAGAGGAGAGGAAAAGAAAGGAAAGGAAAAGAAATGAGAAGAAAAATTGATATACACAGTAAAGAGCAAAAACAACTGCAGATATGCCTTAGCAACTTAGTTAACATTATTCCTCCACATTTGCCATTCTTCAACATTATGGGATAATACAACCACTGATTTCAACATTCAATTGCTCATTATTTTGAGTTTAAAAGTTCCTTACATATCATTCATCATTCAATGTTTATTATTCTGTGCACAATATAGTGTGGGGAAAATAAAAAAAAACAGTAATATAATCTGTATTGCAAAATCTAGAAAAATTTTGAATTCTTTCATTACAAAGAAATGAACAGTTCTGGTGGATATGGAAATGTTTAATTTGAAAAAAATGTATTAAAGAATTGTATGATGTCTGAGCTAATTTTTTGTCGATGAGACAAACTATTCAACACTTAAAATGAAGGAAGGAAAGGATTATTGAGCTCACAGTTTGTGGAGGCTTCAGTCCATAATCAGCTGGCTCCAAGGCAGGTGGCACACAGTAGAGGGGCAATACTTTAGGTAACAGAAGATAGCAATTACAGCAAGAATGAAGGGGCAGGTAAAGCCTTCATTTATCCCTTACGCATAAGTGGGCCAACCCTCGGATTGAGTGCAGCACTCACGCCATGTCGATGCCTTCTTCTTGACAGGGTGAGGATGTTTGCAAAGTGTGAACCCTCATCCCTTGCTAAGGCACTTCATTAAACTTCTCAAGTTGACACAATGCATCATTCATTACAAGAAACACCTTAACACGACACATTTCTTGAATCAATTTTTGAGATACATAGACATGTCCATTTATATAATTTTAAAACTTGTTATGGTTTGTTTTTAGTTGTCTCCCCAGAACCTCATGCAGTTAATGGGTGAAGCTTCTAGAGTTTTCAATTAATTCGTGATCCAATGCTGAGATTATGGGTGTGAGTGCTACATCTTCCCTGGTGTGGGTTCTGCATAAAATATAAGGAACGAAAAGAGGCTTTGTAGCTGCTGAAGCTGCTGGTGCTCCCACTTGCTGTTCTACACCACCGTGAGCTTCTCCCCTGTGCCTTGTGTCACTCTGCCATGTAGCCAGCCAAGCATGGTCTGAAACTTCCATGAACTGTGAGCCAAATAAATCCTTCTTTCTGTAATTGTAGGTGTCAGGTATTTTGTTGCAGCAATGAGAGAAAAGTAACTAAGACAAAAGTTGAAGAGTATAACACAAGTTTAACAATCTTGAAGAACCAGTGTTCAGTCTATCAACATTATATTACATTAGAGCCATAACATTCTACCCCTGGATTTCTGAAGGCTCATGCACATCCATTTATGAAAAAGACATTTATTCCATCTGCAAGAGTTGCCAAAGTCCTAACAGTTTCATCATTGCTGTGAAGTCCAAGTTCCTAGTCCCCAAGATCGAAGGTGTGCTCTTACCTGCAAGCCCCTGAAGCAATGAAAAGTTAAAAACTTCGAACATTAAATGACACAAAATAAACATTTTCATTCCAAAAGTTACAGAAAAAGGAGTACAAAGGATTGCAGAAGCATCCAAAATTCACCAGATAAACATTGAGTCGTATAGTTCCATGTGCACCATCTGATACAATCTGCAGTAAATTGAGAGTTTCAAGGGAGTTATGTTCCAGTACTGTAGCTCTTCTGGTGATTATAGCTCGTATAGCTTTTTTCTTGGGATAGCTTTGCTCCTTCATTGCTAATTTCCTTAGATGATCTAGGTTTCTGTATTTTCCAAACTTCTAGAGTCTGCATTGCATTTTTGGCATCAGCATCACACATTTTCTTTCAGAGGCTCACTGTGTGGCCTCCCAGGCCTTTTGAAATTGGGGTGGAAGTCTTCTTTACCCCATAACTCTTGATTTCTTCATGTACAAACAAGCAATGCCATATGAAAAATGCCTAGCTCAGCTGCCGTGTAGAGCAGTAGTCAGCCTCCCCTCTCTCTTGATTGTAGGGGATGGATGCCTGGATTTGTAAGCACTGTGATTCCAATTTTGAGTATCAAATTTTCTATACTTCCTCTATCCTGGAACATAGTGTGATCACCAATCTGGAATATGTTACTCTGAGGCTTTCTTCATAAAGCATTGTTTAACTTTGGCAGATTTGAAGCCAAGAAAGCTTGGCACTTGTTGCTTCTTGTGATGCTATCAGGCTATCTTTTATAATTTCTTGTTCCTTCTCAGCAACTAAGATCTCCTCAGCTCTATCTTTCTAATCTAAAGTTTTACTAGAGCTTCCTTTCTGGCCAAACTCACATTTTAAATCACCAATTTCATCTCTTTGCTTTTGATTCTTAGCATAAACCTGGCTGAATTCCCTGAACAATGGCCCTGCCGTAGCCTGAACATTCACCTGCCTTGGGATTTCATCTACCACAGTAATTAGTCAATCATCCTAAATCTTAGGCAAGTCTATATACAGGAACAAAATGCAGACACAGTTTCTTCCAAGCCATAGCATAAATCATCTTGAGTCCAATAATCAGTACATTCTTCCCAATGGGAGCCTCCTAAGGCTGGTCTTCACCAGCAGGGTTTCTATCTGTCTTCTGATCCTCTGAGTTCTAAGTGGAATCTCTCACACACAAAAGCTAAAGGCATTCTAGCTCTTCTCTTTGAGGTGACACCCCCAAACATTTCCAAACTCTTTCCACGAGTGATTCACAAAAGCTCTTGAACCACATGGTCTGGTAGAAACAGCAATAGTCCGACTCTCAGTATCAAATTCTTTCTCAGTTATGTTTCTCTCAATGCTAAGACAAAATACCTGCACCACAAATTAAGTAAACAAGTCCATAATCTGCTGTCTCACAGGTAAGGTGGCGTGGCATAGTAGTAACATTTCAAGGAAGCAGAAAATAGCAAAAGCAACAAGAGGAGGAGGGGATGCAACCCTCATTCACTCCCTTACATTATATGCAGGATACTATCATGCTAATATTGTTCTTTCATTATAG
Source organism: Myocastor coypus (assembly GCA_004027025.1). Lineage (NCBI taxonomy): Eukaryota > Metazoa > Chordata > Mammalia > Rodentia > Myocastoridae > Myocastor > Myocastor coypus. Next base: position 33,853 of record PVJA010000171.1, read on the forward strand.
TGGACTGATCATTGCAACAATCTCCCAAAAAAGTGTATAGCAAAAGCTTAATAAAAGAGTTAAATAGCATGATTTTAGGCCTCTCAGAGGATCAAACTCTTTTACAAAATTTGATATTCTCTGGGAGCTAAAACCAAGATCTTTTCTGGGTGGCCCAATTTATTTTGGTATCAAAGAAAGGAGAGAACTACTAAAGAAAGATGGGAATCGGAGTAGAATTGTTTGAGGACCTTGGGAGTCCCCTGCAGGACTTCTCCAAATAATACATTATGTTAATTTAGGAGAATTATTCAATCTCCAGGAATATCTTCATCACAGATGTGAGATGCCTATAACTAGTCTTTATCTAGTTGGAATGTGTTCTCCTTAGTTTTGTCCCTGTCTTGTCCTTCAAGGTAATACAGTTGCACAGGCAACTAGAAGTCTCATCCAGGACAAGTGACTCACACAGGTTCGCTTGCTGTGAGTCTGCTGCCCATCTGGAGACAAGAGACCTAGGCCCTGGATAGACTCACAAATAAACAGTAAAAGCCCATAGCTTAATTGCATTCCTGCACAGAAACAATTCATAGCAGTTTCCATCAGGCTACGCACTTCTTGTAGGGCAGGTAAAACACACACTATCCCTGTCTGACCTCATGCACCGGATGAGAATGTTTGCAAAGTGAGGACGCTGGTACACTGCTAAGATGCTTCATTAGACAAAATGTATTACACATAATATCCCACTAATACATATAACTTTTATTTTTATTTATTTTTTTAAATGACACTCTGGAATCTTCGTATGTATATCCATTCTTCACTTTACAAGGGGTTTAAAAATTCTTTAGAGGGCTGGAGAGATGACTCAGTGGTCTAAAGCACCTGCATAGGCAAGCTTAGAAAACCACAAGGATGGTGGTTCAATCCCTGGCACCACATGCTGGGCTAGCCCTACCCCTAGGGCAGGCTGAGCCAACCAGAATACATAAAAAATTTTTTTGGAATTTTATTATAACAGCAATGTTGTACAGACCAATTAGGAGGATAAAGAAATATTCTTCTAATGGGCTATGTTTATATAGATTTTAATGTTGGAGATTAAAATGAAAGATATATAAAAATGAAGAAATTGTGAATCAAAAATAAGTATATGATCCTTAAGTTGAGAAAATTGGACATAGATGAACTATTAATAGGAAGGAGAACAGGTCCAAGATAAAGATTTGTCTAGGAGATGAAGGTTCTAACATGAGATATATGTACTTTATAAGAAAGATCTTATTAGTTTTAGACATACTCTAAGCATCATCAAGTTTCCACAGTTATATTTCTCTCTATGCTAGAATATATACCATATAGCTCACTTATTATGATCCAGAGGGAACACAAATTAAATGTGATAAATTATGCACTAATCAAACTAACATAAAAAAAATCATCACATAATTCTAAACAATGAGTTTGTATCCTGCCTTCTAATGTTTGGGTGAACACATCATATTTGCATTTTATCAGTGAGTTGTATCAGGAAATAAGCAAGTGAAACAATCTCCCAATAAAGATGTAAAGCAAAAGAATTTGAAATATTGCACAAAGGGCTAGCCAGATAGCTCAGCACGTTAAAGCACCTGCTTAGGAGATGCAGGAACTGGAGTTTGATCTGAGTATGCAGTGCCAGCTGAACCAGGCCCCTCTCCACACCCCTGGTGCACTGAGACTGTGATTGAGACTGGGCATGGTGGTACAAGCCTGTAATCCCAGCACTTTGGAGGCTGAAAAACAGGAGCATCACTAGGAGCCTGATCTGTGTAGTAAGACTCCGTACTAAAACTCTAAAAACAGAAATATTACATAAATTTTCACTTTCTTAAAGTTTCATCTACTTTCTGCTACAGAATCTAAATTCCTTCTTAAATTCAGACAAGATGCTATCTAAACAAGTGAAGATCGTCTTTAAAGTTTCTGGGAAATTCTATAATGAAGAAATGGGCAAAATGACTATACTAGTTTATAGTGCAAAATCTAACTGCAAATTGTATATAACTTCTCTATCTTGTACAACATCAAAGATGTCTATGAGATGTATGTCAAATCTGCACATTACAGCCCATAATATATCTTTCAAGAAAGAAAGGAATGGAAAACATAACAGCACATCCAGTACTAGACATTTCTGAATGTCATTCAGGATTTAGTCTCTGACTCCGCTGAATTCTCAGAGACTGGACGGGAAAAATGATTTTTCCATGTTTCTAATTAAAATGATTGTTTCTAATTGCATATGTAGAAATTCTGAAACAGAATTGGAAAAACACGTTAGAGCTAACAAAACATCCTGGAGACCTTACCCAGATGGGGTGAGATCAATGGTTTCTGGCCATTCTCCCTTTACTGTAGCTGAAGGAGATTGCCACAGTCCATTTTGTGACTCTTTGTGATGATGAGAAGTCAGATTTGTTTTTCTAGATTGAGTGCTCACAGATTCAATCTAGATTTTGGTTGGCTACTCTTCCACTGAGCTCTGTGTTACTATTGACATTTCTAGGTGGATGGGTGGAAGATTAAATTTCAGCAGGTTCACTCAATAATTGGCTAACTTTATGGCCAGAAGGACATGGCAGAGGATCACTGGTCAACCATGGTAGCCAATAAGCAGAAAGAGAAGAGAGGAGCCATGGGAAAGAACAAACTTTCAAGTCATGTGCCCAGGAACTCGCTTCTTCCAACAAGTCTACCTTGTAACAGCACTTTCAGGTATGAACTTAAGAATGGATTAATCATCTATGATGTACTCTTCTCCCAAAAGCCCAACTCAAAATACATATGGCTTTGTGGGGATCTTTTTTATCTAAACCATAAGAAAATTAATATGTGGCTTAAAGAAAATATTCCTTTACTATATTTTAAGTTGGATAGAGAACTAAATTTAAAAAATAATAAAAATTCAATCAACCAAATTACTACCTACTCACATTGTACAGTGAAACTTTGCAAGAGTAATTTAAAGCAGAGTGGCTGGAAAGCCTACGGTTCATTAAAATATAACCAAATGTGAATGTAAGAAGAGACAAATTCTCAGAATGATTATAAGAAGTAGACACATGAGACCCTTTGTTTTCATTTTGAATGGGTATGAGTTATGTTAAACATGATGGAATTTTGATAGGCACAGTTCTATCTCAATGGCTATAAGTACCTCCATTTTTTCTCAGAAGGGAATTGTGTACAGATGTGTAAATATTTCCAATGCTATCACTACAACTACATTTTTATATATAACATGATCACTCTTTTATTGCAGTTTTGATGTCTATAGAATAATTTCTTTTTCCACATAGCCTATCTGTTTTCTAAACAGCTCTTCTAGTAAATCAGTAGTATGGTTTTATTTTTTCATTGTAGGCTTAAGATCTTTATTGATTACTTCTGGAGAAAAAAAGAATCTACAAATTGCATTAACTGAAAAGATCAATGGACCATTAGACCAGCATTTTATAAAGACTTAGACTAGATGCTTCAGTGCAAGGCCAGAAAAAAAATTACCTTTCATAAAGCACCTGTCCAATTGTTCAATATTACACTATAGGGGAAAATCTTTCCTAACTCCAGCTGGTTATCATTTTATGCTTTGAAACACAAGGATTGATGGCCCTTGTAATTTTAGCCTGCCTTGTAAAACTGCACATAGCTTATTATTTATATTCACATAAATGCCAATTCTATTGTTTTACTCTTCCTAAGATATTGAGAACCATAATTTTGAAGAGTAATAGACTTCAAAAAAAATGCTGTGAAAATGAGTAGTGAGGAAAACAAAATTTGGAAATTAACTTAAGCTAAAATATGTACAAATAAGATGAGTCCACCTGGCATTAATATTTTTAGATTATCTTACCTCAAATTATACATTTATACAGTGGGATGCAGAGAAAGAAACTGGAAATACTTTCTCTACTAATATCTTTTTCTCCACTGCACTTTTGTTCAGACAATGTGACCTGGTACTTTTGTCTGATCCCTTCCCTATCTTGCATTTATACGTTTACCACCTTTCAAACTAACCCTAGCGGTATAATTTAATAGTTATGGTCCTATAATGGAAAATCTGGCATTTGTTCCTGGCCAGCATCATGGTGTTGAAAGAGTCATTGTCCTCCAAAATTTCATCAGTTTTCCAGGTCTTGGCATCTGCATCACTTGTTCACACTGACCCATCCTCAAGGGATTTTTCCTGGCATGATTTTAGATTGGAATTAATAATGGCAGGTGGATTTTAGTCAGATATCTAACTCCCATTCCAATTCAGTCCCATCTTTATAGGGACTTAATATAGTTTAAAATTGAACACATGTCTTCAACTCACATGATATCCATTTTAGGTAATTTTACTGAAACCTTGCTGTTTTTATTTCTGTTTATCTTTGCCATTTTTACGATACATCTACTCAAGTTCACATGTCCTGGTAAGATTCCTGCATCGAGAGAGTTAGTCAGTAAAGATACTTTGTTTCCACGGCAATGCAGTTGTGATCTGAGAAATCACACTTCCTCCTGCTAGTCATTACCATGGATTTCTTCCACATAAAGCAAAGGATGGGAGCCATTTCAAGAATTAATGTAAATGTGTTATTTTGTTAAGGGAAATCATATAGCCTCCTCTCTTATTTGACTCCAATTCCATATCTTAACATTCAGTTACCATACCAAGAGTTCCTAGAAAGTTTTAAGAACAAGATTGAATTAGATGGATTTTGAGACCTTGTATATTCTTCACTTTATATGATGCCCTGTTTCGATGAAATGCATTCTACCAAGATTCACTAATGAAACGTCCGTCATTACACCAATGAGAATAAGTAAACATAAGCATCATAGTATGAAGCACTCAAATTAGATTTTATTTATTTATACTTTTATTTATTTATTTATTTTGTGGGAAAAAGGATCTATAGAGTTTTCAGGGTCTCCCTGCTAGACTGAACTTGTAGTGATCTGCCTTTTTGCAGACTCACAATAGGTTTTACACAGACCAATATATGTAAAAAATTATGCAATAATTATTTTTCCTTTTTGTTCTTCCTGTAACATATGTCATCGTTATCAATGGAGGAAACATAACAGCTGAAGTCAGGTAAACAATGAAAGGTAACTAGTCTTTCTATAAAACGGTATAAAGAATTAACTTTTGTTTTGTTTTATTTCTTTTCTTTTCATCAGCGTCACAGATAGATTTGGGATTGAGATATATAAAAAATAGAGGACAATAAGAAAACAGACTACTGTCGTGACAGGCATATTTTCATCAACAAGGTGTATGTGAAAGCTGCTGCTGAAAACTTCAATAATCACTTCCAGGTGCCATTTTTTGCTCCTCCTCGTTGGAGGAGGCATAACAACAGCCATCTTTCAATCTTTCGCACAAAGCACTGAAGAAATGTTTCAGTAATTTTAAGAAATATGGAAATGAATGAAGAAGAAACTCACAGATTCTTTTCAGTTCTGAAGTTGCACATTTTGTTGTTATGTTCTTTTATTAAGCAAATTATAGTAACACGTTCGTCTCTTTCAGTACCATTTAATACCAGAAAATGTCTTTATCACAAAAAAAAAAAGCTGAACACAAAAATTCAAGTACAATTTTTACAGTCATTATCTAATATTAAAGAGGAAGCAAGTTGCCCTGGTATATTGCCTCATGAATTCGGTAAAAACTGTAAAAAAAAGTTTCAAGAAACACTTATAATGTCAACTTTTGATTATTTTATAAGAATTTTTAATTATAAGTTGAAATTAGTGATAAAGAACTCATACTTTCATGACTAACCACTCAATAGATGGAGAGAGTTAAGGGAGTATAAAATCTTAGAGGTAATGTCATTTTTAAGTGCAAATGAATTTCACCTTCTTTGTCTGAGGAAGAGTGAGTTCCTAGGTAATTCTATTGGCATCAAGAAGACAGGGAGTTTAAACAGAAGCAAAAGGAGGAGCAGAACAGACTTGAGCTAAAGATGAAGTTTCTGGGAAAGGGCCCCCTGGCCCACAGGTGGAATTAAGAAATCTGACAAAAAGTAAACTGTTCTTTGTGTGTATGATAGTGACCCTGGTTTCCATTGCTATTCAAATATCTAGAAGACACCATAACTACAATGAAATGTGTTGGAATCTGTCGTATATCTAAGAATAAAATTTTATGAAAAACTAAAAGAAAAAGTCTTGCAGTGGTTTATTGTTTCTAATTCTAATTCAGATATTCATACCTTAGCTGTGAATTTAAAGTAAACTCAGCCTATAATCCTGCCAATGTCTGCTCTTTGAATCTTTGTTCTCTTTTGAAATCTGTGTTGCCTGTCACTAAGCCAACATCCCTGAAAGCCTTTTAAAAAAGCATAGCTAAAAGGCATAATGAATACCTTTAATTTCTAACATGATGCACAAGAATGGCAGAAGTATATATAATTCAATGAAAGAATTTGTGGTTTGTGTGTGCATAAATAATAAGTAGTACCTGTTTTTTGTTTTTTTTTTTTTCTCCCAGGTAGTATTAAGGTTTTTGTTGTTTAGCCAAAAACATGCATAGGAGAATGAAATATTATCAGTACTTTTATTCATAGTACCTTGCAAATCCTGATGATTAGGCCTATAGCGTATTTTCTATACTCCAAAAGAACCTCCTTTTTCATTTCATCTTAAATATTGTATGTGTAGCATTCATCTGATTTTTAACTTTATAGGAGAAAATCTAGGAATTCTAATGAATTATCTAAATCACTAAGAATATTTGGAATTATGATTAGGTTTTTGAGTGGAAAAAATGTTCACTATGACAAAATACCCAACACTTGCAAATTGAAGAGCCTTAGTTTATATCAGCAAACACTTGGTTGCCTCAAGGTAGAAACATCACTGTAGATGGATGTGACAAACAAACAACAAATAAACAAACAAAAAACATATTCATTTCTTGACATTCCAGAAGCAGAGAGCATTGAAAATGCGAAAGATAAAAGGGGATGAGGACATATATGTTTGCCGAATTCACAGTCCATGACCCAGGTGCTCCAACTAGCCTGCACCTCTTCACAGTCCAATTTAGCTAAAACATCAGTCAACATTGAATTAATCCATTGAAGAGGCTCATTCTTTCACAATCCAATCACCTCTCCGATAGTTTTTTTAAAACTCTCAGATGGACAACCAAAGTTATCTGGCACAAAAAAAATCATTGAACTATTGAATTTGTTTATTGTACTATGAGAACTTTTTGTAACTCAATACAGCATCTTCTTATCATCATATTTTTTAAAATTTTAATAGATATGCTTTTTACATTGAATAACCAACCTTTCAAAAGGTAGGCTAGAATTTAATGTATAAATCATTACAAAGTAATACTTTCTGTAAAATTTGTGATGCTATGATTTTCCACTGTTAATATCTTAAAAGATATTAAGTTAAAAATAGTAGTTAAAACCTATTAAATTTCTAATAGGCTATATTTAACATATGAATATATAATAGGTTATCTAACAGAAGCCATTTTATCTATCAACGTATTACTATTAATTTCAATATTATACATATAAAATGATTTGTAAAACACTAAATAATTTATTTAATAGACTTTAGGTAGGTTATATAATTTACATGTAATGGCATTAGAGCTTCAGCCAATTCCCAAATGGTTCCAAAATTTATTGTTTTTTGTTTGTTTGTTTGTTTGTTTTTCAGGCTTTTTGTATGTTTTATAATGAATATCAATCTTAATGAATCCACAGAATTATTACATAGCAAATATTCACCCAAACAAAATGGATAATAACTTTCTTAATTCCTGGTTAAAATTAAACAAATTATTTTGCTATATTTCTAAGGATGTTTAATAGTTTAATAAGCACGATAAACTTCTTAGAGGAAAGTGAATGAGAAACTCACTAACCTGATTTTAAACTTTCCCTTTTTGAGGAGGATAATTTTCTATGAGGTATAATTTTATGTATGTTCTATTCTCCTGGATTACCAGGGTATATCGTCTACCTGATTATGTCAATTTGGAACTACCACAAATATTAAATGCAAATATTTATCAGCTAGTCAACTGATCAAGTGATTATGAGAAATTTGAATAAAAGAACATTTTTGCCTTATTGGAAAGTGTTGTTTCCATCGCCAAAATTGGGTTCCTGTATGTTCCTGTAACTAAGACCATAAATTGCTAACTTGCAGACTCTGCCCTCCCTTCATTATCATGATGTGGTCAGATTTTCATGTGGGACGTCTCACGCATGCTCTTCACTAGTGCAGACACGCTAGAGCGTATCGTCAACTGGACTCAAATCTGCTACATACAATTAGTAGAATGCTTAGTTTATCTTTGCTTTGTTCTGTAAACAAAATGTTTGTATCATCCTGGAATTAAGTATGTGCATATCTAATCCCCCAAAGAAAATATTTAGAGTAAGGGTCATAAGCAGAGGCTTTATGACTAGAATTAAAGTCTCTACATAAGAAGCTCTAGAGAACATTTCTTCTGTGCCATATAGACAGCATAAGGACAGCTCTGTCCCTTAGAAATGAACTTGTGTACTAAAATTTGAACTTTAGATTCATAAGCAATTTGACTCTGGATTTCCAAATCTTCCGAATCATGAAACATTAATGTCTGTTGCTTATCAGTCACCCAGTCTAACATAACACAACAGCTTGACCAGACAAAACTAACTTGATAATTCTTGCTAAACAAAGACATGAAAAGTAAACTGCAGTAGTAAATGTTGTCAACTCAAATGGCTTGAGAGATGCATAAGAGATTCATAACGACCCTTGCTGGGTGTGTCGGCGTAGCTCACCGTGATGTGACTAGAGACAACATCTGGGTTGGCTCCCCAGGCCCTTCTTGTAGCTCTTGCACTCTGTACTTCCAACCACCCTAAGGTTGACATTTATTCTGCATATCTTTTTGCCAAGACATTGCTGTGTGAACAACCACTGATGGGTCGAATCCTATGCATCTGTGTGTTGAAATGAGGCTATTCTGTTTCAAGTTGCATATGACAGATATTTTTATCTAAGCAATGAAAAATAATGCATAAAATATTATAGAAATATAATATGCTATAGAAATATGACTATGTACAAATAAATATTATATATATAATTTTGGCAGGAAATGGGTGGGAATTTAGGAGTACATCAGGAAAATACAAAACTCAAGTGTTTGCCTGTAAGAATTTGAGATTTTATGCCACAAACAAGAAATGTCCTCTACTGACCTGGGGACATATCTCAGTAGAATAAGTGGTTGCCTAGCAAGTGCAAGGTCCTGAGTTCAATCCCTGGTACCACAAAAAAAAAAAAAAAAAAAAAAAAAAAAAAAAAAAAAAAAAAAAAAAAAAAGAAATGTCCTCCACTGAATTATAGAAATTTCCAAATAGAAATAATTAGTTTTACCATTACTAGCTTTTCTTTACTGTGCAACGCAACCTAATTATGGTAGAACTTAGGTTTATGAGCATAATTCATTCAAGATTCATGTTTGTAATCCAAAGCACTTACATATCAGCTTGCATTTTTCCATAAGAAATAATGGAAACTAAGATGATTCACTGCACAAAACAAAATATTCATGTAAAATAATTATGTGCTATAACATAGCACAAATAAAATAAAGATAACTTAAAAATCTAAAGAAAAATAAAATACCCTGAATTTACCTTTGCAAAAACATTCAAGGGAGATTGAGGGAGATTAGAGAGGAGGATTGTTGACTACCAAGAATTGAATCATTGTTATCTATTGGTTCAATGGAATCACTTTATTTTCTTGCAAATTCAGTCAGAAACATATGCAATGGCAGTTGCTATTGCCTCCATTTGAGAAATCAGATTTTTAAAAAATTAAATATTTGGTATAGAGTCTCATTACCTAACTTGGACTCATAGTGATGTTCCTGTTTTCAGCCGCTCCAGCACTAGAATTACAGGTGTGCACTGTCACACCAACACAACAGCTCAGCGTGCCCAGAGGGTGGGAATGGCACTGCGTGCACTACTAGGGATCGAACCCTGGTACCTGTCCTTGTCTAAGCAGGCACTCAGTCTGCTGAGCTATCTTGCTTGCTCTGAGAATTTTAAGAGAATTGTTATATTTCATTGTCATTAAGTAATTACTTGCACTGCTATAGCCTTATCTGCATAATGTTTTCTACAAAATTTTCCACCAATTCCCACATTTTATATATCTTCTTCAACTAATTTTAAGTTTTGCATTCCTCTGTCTTTTCTCCTCTTTGTGCTCTGCTGGCTAGATTTTCTCCGTAATCTCTTGTTTGGAGATGATCACCCACAACCTTGGAAAGAGAGAGAGAGAGAGAGAGAGAGAGAGAGAGAGAGAGAGAGAGAGAGAGCGAGGAAGAAGAAGAAGAAGAAGAAGAAGAAGAAGAAGAAGAAGAAGAAGAAGAAGAAGAAGAAGAAGAAGAAGAAGGAGCATGCTTGAAAACCAAACTGAGATAGCATAATTTTATATGCCCTTATTATTTAATGCTACGTTAAAATATTTTCATGTGTCCTAAAAATTCTGTAAATTCATACTTGGAAGACTGAATGAAATGTTTTTGTATGGGGTGTCAGTAATAGTGATGTTACATTAACTGAAAATATTAATAGTGTTTTCTTTTTGTAATGCAGACAAAATATTTTATGTAAAAACACAACTAAAATATTATTTTCATGACAAATTCTACAAAGTTGCCTTAGGTTTTAAAACATAGCATTTAAAATATTCACCATACCCATTGTCAATTTATCCTCTAAAGAGATAGTCTTTTTTCACAACTATTGGTTGTACAGAAAACTATCTTTTCACAAAACCCTTGCCAACCCTAGAGAGTATCATAAAAAATGTATTCAAGTCTTAAATTTAAATAGTTTTAATTATTGATATCAGTTTTATGCTTAATTGCTCACTTTAATTTCTGAATAATAAAAATAAAATTACTTACTTTTTATTATGATAGATTATGAAATTACTACCACCACTCCCAATTTACAAAAGTTATTATTGTGAAGTAGCAGAAAATAATGGAAAATGCAGTCACACAGAATGTGGACTCAGCTTGAATCCTTATCTGAATTCATGTTGTTGAAAATTAATTCCTAAGATTAAAACTCCTTATCTTTAAAACATAATACTTTTATCGCTTCTTGGCCCTTTAGCTAAGATGAAGTATAAAAATACGATAATACTTTCAATCCTAGTGATATCTATCTGTATGTCTATCTATCTGTCTGTCTGTCTATCTAGCTAGCTATCCATCTGTCTATTTATCTATCTCAATCTATATCTTGTTTTACTGAGTTTCATTTTGCTGCATTTTGTAGATATTGTACTTTTTTTCTTTTTTACATTTTGAACTTTTCTGATAGTCCTACATTAAAGTATAGGTACACTATTTTACAATGGCATGTGCTTATCTATTTTTGATTAACACAATATTTCCAAATTTACTGTTGTATGTTTTTCTGGTGATCTGTGATCTTTATTCATACTGTAATTGCTAGAGGGCTAAAATAACTATACCTACATAAAATGCTAAACAAAAGCCATAGACTTTTGTGACCTTTCAGTGGACAAGTCATCCCTTCTCTTCCCCTTTCCTCTAGCCTCCCTATCCTATGAAACACACACACACACACACACACACGTGCACGCACACACACACACACAAACACAAACAATTAAATCAAACCCATTATTAGCTCCACAAAAACCTCTTATTATTGTAAAAGCGACTGTAGCTCACTTTAAATCTAAAATTAAACTCAATAAATCATAAGAACGTAAGAAAGCCTTGTGGAGCTCTGAGATTGGCCTATTCCTAGCCACTACTAAATGCAAAGGAGGCCTTCTTGAAGAAAACTATAGTACTGCTCCAGTGAGCGCCTGAATAGCGAGAAAGTGAAAGAGACTTACTGCTGCTAGGGACAGAGTTCTAATTATCTGAATTGATTATCAAGCTAGTTACAACACTCAAACAAAAGTCAAATCCAGAGCAAAGACTAAACTCTCATTATTTGAAGGCTAGGAACAATGGCAACGTTAATTTTAAGAAGAGGATTCTAAAGCCAGGAGAGATTGGTTCATGAAGTCTAAGAGATCAGACTGTCTCTATCACAGTGAAGCGTAAGGCAAAATGGGAAATGTAATGTAGAAACTGTAGTAAGTTTTCTAGAAGATTTAGCTAAGATAATTGATGCAGGTGGCTATGATCATCATGTGATGAATGATTATTGGAAAAAGATGCTATCTGTAATCATCATAGTTGAAGAGAAGTCAATACCGGACTTCAAAGCTTCACAAGACAGGGTGCACCTGGTGACATTAATTGGAATCCCTTTTATATTTATCATTCTAAACTCTTAAACTCCTTGAGTATTATATACAACCTACCCAATATGCAGTTTGTTTTTCTTTTCCTTCCTTTTTGTCCTTTCTGATAACTTTGAATCTGGGTTTTCTATGTACTTTAGGTTGACCTTGAACTCACTATGTATCCCAGGATGGCTTGAACTCACTGCATCAGACTCTGAGGTTCATTCCACCATCCTCAGTGGGTGCTGTGTTTTAAATGGGATAATGAAGCCTAGGTGACAGCATGTTTGTGTACCACATGGGTTATTAAATATTTTCAGTGCACTCTAAAGAACTATTGATGACAAAAAGTGCTACTTTCAAAATATTACTGCTCAACAACAATATACTTGGCCACCTACAGGTTCGGATGTATACATACCATGAGATTAGTGTTCTCTTTCTGCCTGGTCACAGACGTCCATACGTAATCCACAGCTAGCAGGATGATTTTGCCTTTTTATCTTGTTAAGAAGGACGTTTCTTCATAAGGCATTAGCTACTATATATAGTGATTCCTCTGAAGGATGAAGGCAAAGAAAATTGAAAAATCTTCTGAAAAATATTTCACAATTCTCCATGCCATGTAGAAGATTTCTGACTCATTAGAAGATGTCAGAATGTCAATATGAAAAGCAGTTAGGAAGCAGTCAATGCCAGCTCTCATGGGTAACTTTGAAGGGTTCAAGACTTCAGTAGACTAAGCAATTGCAGATGTCAGAAAAGTAGCAAGACAATTAAAATGGGCAGAGGATGGGCCATGGAAATATCTCAGCAGCATGAGTGCCTGCTTGGCAAGTGTCAGGAAGTTCCTGAGTTCAATCCCTGGTGCCAAACACACAAAACTAATACTACTAATAATTTAAAACTGAAATTAAATAAAATAGCAGAAGAGCTTGAACATGTGTCTGAAAATGTGGCATGATCATCATGAACCATTAACAAGAGAGGCATTGCTCTATGGAGATGGCAGAAAAGCATGTCTTGAGATGGGATGCCCTCATGGTGAAGATGGGGCAAGTTCTAGAGAAAAGACAAGAAAAGATTTAACATTTTTACTTAAGGTTAGTTGATCAAGCCTCAGTAGTGTTTTAGAGTATTATTATAGCTTTAAAAGAAGTTCTGTGCATAAAATAACGTTAAGCCCAGTGTATGACAGTGAAATCTTTGAGGAAGTAAACTTCCTTTGATATGCCAAACTTGTATGACTTAAAAGATTATCACATCATCCTCCAACCTTTCTGATCGCTACTTTCATGGGTTAGTTAGTTTTTGATTTCAGAAACCTTCCCAAAATTTATAAATCCTTGAACAGCCAAAATTTATAAATCCTTGAAACATCAGGTCATTACTAGGAATCAATTATTTTTAATTGAAGTACACACGTTTTAGACATTACTATTGCACACTTAATATAGTGAATTATAGTATAAATGTAACTCTGTCTTTTACTGGAAAACTAAAACTATTCTTTTGAGTTGCTTAGTTTCAGCATACGCTCCAGTGTAGGGGTGTGGAACTGAGCCTGCAATGTTTTCAAGATGCTCCAGCATATAAAAGACATATCACAAGCTACTGGGGTAACATGAATTTATCTCTTATCAGAACATAAAGAACATGCATTGCTCGATATGGTTTAAAAAGTTAAGTGATCTTTTCTGAGACTGTAATATTGTTGCTGTATCTTCAAATTGCTCCTAATTATTTTATCTTACTTTTTGGAGTAAGATTAAACAATGGTTGTTATATTGCATATTGTTGTCTTCAAATTCATTGTTCAGCTGACCGGATATAAGCATACAAATTTTGTCTAAAACGTTCTAAAAATTAAAAAGGAGAAAAAAAGTTAACTTTTTTCAAACTGCTACTTTGAAGAGACCCGTAAAATCAGTTGTGATATCATCCAAACTACTTTGAATATATATAAATAAATATATCTTTTTTCCTTCCTAATTATTTTGTTCCACTTAAGTTTGCTCAGTGACCTTTAAGTAAATTGTTGGTATCTGTCTTTCCTCTGTTGTGTCACAGCGTTCTATAATGCATATAAGTAGAAGACACAGGGGTATAAAAACCTAAAAGGAACTTTTGGTATTTAGCTTTCTAGCATTGATTGATCTACTTAGCATGATCTATAGCCCCACCTGTTTTCTTATCAATGATTTCATTCTTCTTAATGGCTGAATAACACACCACTGAGTCTGCATGCCATTTTTCATTCACTTCTCAGTAGATGGGTGTCTGGTGTTTTTCCATTGTGCAACTATTATTAACGGTGCCTCTTTATACTTGGGGATGCAGGTGTCACTATGCTGACCTGTTTTTCACTTCGGGGGAATAATACCAGAAGTGGTACTAAAAAATAAAACAGTAAGTAAATAAGTGAAAGAGAGATGACAGGAAATTAGAGGCACAGTTCAAGATTGAGAAAGTGGTTAAGAAGGAGAGGAAGTGGAGAAATTGGGATTGAAGGTAGGTTAGATGTGTGGACTAAATCTCCCACACTAGCCTGGACATTTAGTACTATTAACATACAGTAATACAATGAATGAGTTAACTTCATTTTCAAAAGGAGGCTATGTTCATGAATTTACATAATTTCCACAACAAGGTGGATGTGCTTTTTTAAGCACTTCATGGAAGAGTTAGATTCATGGTCACCTTGGTCTAGAGTACTTTCGAGTGCATGGTGACTCTATCGGACCTTATGCCTCTAGCAGACATAATGGTACCAGAATTTATGTGAACATATAGATATAAACTGGTGTTTTTATATGTTACAGAGTTAAAATTCTAGAATATGGTAGATACATGAAAATGAGCGGCCCTGTTAGAACTGTCTGATTGTGTTTCATGTCATGGATTCATTTTAAAAGTGAATAATATGCAAAGGAAATAGAGATCCTTTAAATAAAGTAATTTAAAGTAAGATGATCCATAAAGGCCTCAAAGAAAAAGTATCACTTCAATAAAGAAATCTAGTAGAGGTGAAAAAGACCATCATGCATTTACTTATAGGAACTCTATTACACATAGGACACAGGGAACACAAATATCCTGAGTCAGGAGAATGATTGTCATCTTAACAAATAGGCAGGCAGCTAATTTGAAGATGAAATTACTAGATTAGAAAGTAGTCAGACAGGTTGCAAACAGCAAAGCCCACACAAAATGTAATGGTGAGAACTTTAGCTTTACACAGTGACATGGTCGGTCATGAAAGGGTGGAAACACATTTTGCAGTGTCCTGTGGTGTTCTTTATAGGACAGAATGAAGCAAGTGAAGGAGGGAAAAAAAAAAAAAAACTACCTATAGGGTCAGGGCAGTAGTTCTGGGTGAGCTGATTGCATCTTATATCAGGATGGCAGCAAAGGAATTGGATAGTAAATGAATCTAGGAGAAAGGTGGAACAGGATTTACAGATATGTGGAACCTAGAATGTGAGCGAAATCAGGTTAACCCAGGTGATCGCTCTGAAATGTTGCTGTACAAAAACTTAAACCATAACCTGTTCCCACGTTAGGCTAGATCTCAAGGTATGAAGCTTAATTAGTATTCATCCTATTCACTCAGATTGCTTAAAAACACACAAACAGAAAACTATTACAAATTTAAATTTTTTATTTAGAAAACTGTCATAAAGTCTCATGCCTTTTATGCTGACTCAATAGTGACTTTAATTAAAGATATGTTATGTATATCAACATGCTGTTGAATAGATATTAAACTATAAAATATTTTTATAATTCATTAAGACTCATGGATCATATGTAACTTTAATATTTTAAATAAAATATGCTTTTTATATTTAATATTTAATATTTTAAATAAAATAATTGCTTAACTGGGAAATCATTTCAAACATTTAACTGGGTGTGGTGGTACATGCCTGTGATCTCGGCTTTTACAAAACTGTAAACAGGTGGAACACTATGTGCCTGATCTAGTAGTGAGACCCTGAATACTCTGAAGACCCTTCCCTAAAATCCATAAAAGGTAAAATATCCTTAAAGTGAAGTAATATTCAGAATTATTATTATTTATTATTAAGGACAGGGTCTACAGGGTCTCACTACGTAGATTTGATTCGTAGTGACCCTCCTGTGTTCAGCCTCCTAGAAGCTATGATTGCAGGCACATGTCAGTACACCCAGTCTTCAACACCATCTTAGCATGTCCAGGGGCTGAGTTATTTTGTCAGGCCTTTAGAAATCTTTTTAATTGCATGAGTGTGAATATAATACGACTGAGTAGATGATACAATTTCACGCTGATTTTGAATTATCCACTACTTGAAAACCCAATTTCTAGCCAAACTTCAAAAACATTATACTTCTTCCTTTAAAGCAACTTTTAGGAAATAATTATTCACAAAATATGCACTGTCATGTACCCTTCAGTCAATTTCCCCACTAGTGACAAATCATGTCACTAGAGTTCACTGTGCAAGTAGGGAAACTGGTGCTAATACATGGTAACTGATGAGTCTTTCGAATACAGTAAGTTGTCTCAGTTTTTTTAAAGTGCATTTTCTTTTTTATTACTTTTAATAAGAGATGACAATATGACAGTTTCAAAACATGTTAGTAGTACATTTGCAATAATTGATACATTGCATATTATCCTTGTAAAAGTTATACAGAGTATAGGGTGTAGATGTGATAAATTTTCTAATTGATATTGGTGTAGAAAAAAAAAAAAAAAGGAAAAATTTTCTTCTCTTTGAACTAAGAGGATGTAGTTGTATACATAGTCCATTGTTTCATAATGGCGGTGGATTACCAGTGAAACTGGCAATGTTGAAGGCAGTTGATTTAAGCCTTTTACAGTTCACCATACTAGTCTAGCTCTGTGTTTTATGCCTCATAATTAAGCTTTTCTGCTGGGTGATCAAGGGCAAGTTAAAGCAAGACCTGTCTAATGAAACTTTCATCATTTGTATTTTCCAAGGTCAAATTTCCTCAGCATTAACTTTGGAACCAAATACAGTGCTTTGTAGAAACGTCAGTGTCAGCCATCGGGACAAGTCACAGCCATTGCTTGACCACTTTGCTTTCTGTGAAAGCCTGAGAGAATGTTTTCTCCCCAGGTGACTCTCCCTAGACACACTATACTTCATTTATCTCTTTCCTCTGTGGTCCCATAATCTCCTTGATCAGAAAATTTTGGAAACTACTGTTTACTAGGATGTTACAGCACAGGTTCTCTTATGTCCTGACTTTGAAGAGCTTGAGCCAAAATGATGGCTATCTTGGTAGCCCTTCTTTTTCTCCAATTTTTGGTCTGTTAACTTACATTCTCAACCCTCCAGAAGACAAGCTTTGTGATATTATTACTCTATAACACAGGTAACTGAGCTCAATATCACTGCCTTTCTGAAAATCAAACATCTTAGACTTAGCTTGACATTGGTATTTTCCTTCAATCATTGATATTCTAATAATTTTCTATAGAATGTGATAAAAGCAGTTACACATTTTTACACAGACATTTAGAAATCTAAGGATGTACAAAATTGTACCCTGGCAAGCCTATGGCATTTTGCCTAGTCTCTTATTCTCAATTTATAGCCTCCCTTTTTTGTTAACCAACCACTTACTTGAGAGAGTATAGCAGTGACTGATTTTACAAGCAGCACACATCTGAAAGTCTCGAATGACACGCATTCCCAGAATAGTTTTAGTGTTGCTTCAAAAGTCTTTGATTTCCATTCAGCTGTGTTATGCCTTTCTATGTTTATTTCTTCTTTAGATTTCGTATACTAGGGCGACTATACAATATTTAAAATGTAGGTCTTGGCTGGGCGTGGTGGTGCACGCCTGTAATCCCAGCACTTGGGAGGCTGAGGCAGGAGGATCGGTGAGAGTTCGAGACCAGCCTGGGCTACAAAAGTGAGCTCAAGGCCAGCCTGAACTGCATACTGAGACCCTGACTCAAAAAGACAAAATAAATAAATAAATAAATAAATAAATAAATAAATAAATAAATAAATAAAATGTAGGTCTGGTTGATTTCACTTATGAGTATATGTTAAATATACATTCATTTATATATGAACTCTTCTATTTTATCATTCTTTATAGCTGAACAATATTCCATTGTATAAAGATACCACATCTTTTTCAACCATTCTTCAAATGATGAGCATTTTGGTTGTTTCCAAGATTTGGCTATTACAAATTGGGCTGCTATAGGCATAGGTGCACACATATCGATGTTGTATGATGTCTTCAGTTCTGGGAAAATTCCCAGTAGAGGGATAGCTGGATTGAATGGGATTTCCAGTTTTATTTTTTTAAGGAGCCTCCACACCACTTTCCATAATGGTTGCATCAATCTGAATTCCCACCAGCAGTGGAGAAGGGTTCCTTTTTCTCCACAGCCTCTCCAGTATTTGTTGCTGGCTGATTTCTTTATGATAGCCATTTTTTCTGGGGTGAGATAGTATCTCAGTCTATCACCGTGCACTAAACTAACATTGAAATGAATTAAAGATGTAAATATTAAAAGAGAAACATTAAATCTCCTGGAAGAGGAAGTGGGAGAAAATCTAGAAGACATTGGGGTAGGGACAAACTTCATGGATAAAAATCAAAATGCCCAGCACATGGGAGGCTGAGGCAGGAGGATTGGTGTGAGTTCAAGACCAGCCTGGGCTACAAAAGTGAGCTCAAGGCCAGCCTGAACTGCATAGTGAGACCCTGTCTCAAAAAGACAAAAAAAAAAAAAATCAAAATTCACATTTTCCACTTGAAAACATCAAGAAATGAGACCTCCTCCACCTAAGAAGTTTTTACACATCAAAAGAAATTACCAACAGAGTGAAAAGAAAACCCACAAATTTTGAAAAGTTTTTAACTAATAAGTATTTAGACAAAGATCTTCTATCTAGAATTTATAAAGAACTGAAAATCATTAGGGTCCCAAATTTCAAAGACCCAATCCAGAAATCGGCATCTGAGGTGAACACGCACTTCTCAGAGAGAAATTCAGCAAGCCTATAAATACATGAAGATATGGTCCACATCGCTAGCCATCCATGAAATGCAAATTAAAACAGCACTTAGATACCATCTCACTCCAGAAAGAATGTATTTTCTTTTTTTTAAATTTTATTTTAAAGAGGACAGAAACAAAAACAAGAGGAACAGAGACAAAGCACCACAAGACAATACAAGTGGTACAGCATTTCTAAATGAGGACAGGAGATTAATAATGGTAATGTTATATATTGTTATCATCCGATTTGTTGCTCAGAATACCAGAGATAGGTATGTAAGATTGATCAAATAGATAAAACATTAACTCTTACTTTCCTGAAACATTGAGGGCTTCATTTTTTGTCCCTTTCTTTTTGTAAAATTTATTTTAAACACCACTGAAACAACAGATAAAGCAATAGAAATGTTCCATCTTAAAAATACTAAAACAGGATGAAAGGCATTCATTCAATGGTGGTTGCTATACTGCATATTGCTGTCTTAAGTGTGGTTGCTTAGATTGCAGATATTAATATATAAAATTGGCTAAATTAATAATTTTAAGCACTAACTGCTACCTTCAAAAAACTGACTCATAGTAGAATTATCTTAGCCGTGTTGTATATATGTTTACATGATTTTCTCTCTTCCTTTTTCTTTCTGTTTTCCTTTCTCTCATTTCACTTGTTCATTACTTATATTAAGTTTCTTTCCATTTTACTATATCTATTATAACTTTCAGATTATATTTACTCCTTTAAATTATTTAAGTTCTTATACTAGGGAAACACAATATTTACACATGTAGGTTTGATGTATTTCACTTATGGTTATAGGCTCTATTTCTGACCTTTTATCTATAAGCGCCTCAACTTTATCTTTCTTTGTAGCAGAGTAATACCCCACTGTATAAAAATCCCACATCTTTTTCATTCTTTCCTTATGTGATGGGTATTTTGGTTTTTTCCAAGATCTAACTATGACAAATTGTGCTGCTATTAGCATGGGGACAAATATATCACTGTGGTATGATGTTTTCAGCTCTTCTGGAAAAATACCCAGGAGGGGAACAGCTGAGTTAAATGAAACTCGTAATTCTAGACTTTGAAGTCTTCACAATGATTTCCATAGAGATTGTACCAGTCTACAATCCCACAAATAGTGGAGAGAGGTTCCTTTTTCTGCACAGCATAGGACTAAGCATAGTGAATATTGTTTCTTGTTCTTATTACTATGCACCTCTGTGTTGTAAATTCAATCTGTTTATGTATGTGTCCATCATAATAATGGGGCTGTTGTTTGCATTGTTGGGATTTAGTTCTTTTATATTCGATATATTTTTCTTTGTTGGATATGTATTGTATAAATATTCTCAACTAATCCGTAGTTTTACTTTCCTTCTGTTTACGAGTATTTCACAGTGGATGTGTTTCTGTTTTCCTTTTTTTTTTTGGACAGGGTCTGCAGGACCTATAGGGTCCTACTATGTAGACTGTACATGTAATGATTCTCGTGTTTTTCAGCCTCCCAAGTGCTGGGATTACAGACACGCACCACCAAGCCCAGTCTCCATCAATGGCTCAACATTCCCTGGGGGCAGCACCAGCTTGCATGCCTGGGATCAAACCCGGGCTGCTATGCTCTGCCTAAACTGGTGCTTTAGTCTGCTGAGCTATCTGACTAGCCCAGAAATGTTTCTAATATTGATGATTTTTTTTTCTTTTGTGGACCACACATTTATGTTTTGCCTAAGAATTATTAGTTAATCCTATCTTTCAAAGGTGATCACCTATGCCTTATTTACAAAGTTTTTTTTTTTTGTTTTTTTTTTTTGACTACCTATATTACATTTCAATCTGTGATAGATTTTGAATTGATTTTTGTATACATAATGTTTAGGTAAAGTTCATCTTACTTTGTTCTCTCTTTGTCGACTGATGTTCAATTTTTCCAGCACAGTTTATTGGCAGGACACCCCACTCTCTGGCTTAACTGCTTCTGCAATTTTGTTAGACATGGGCCAAACAAATTTGTCTTGGTTGTTTCTAGATTCTATATCTCATTGGTCTTTGCGAGTGCTTTTTAAGCTAAGCCCTACTGCCTGGGTACAGTAGACACAATATATTTTAGCATTAATCTACACGTTTTGTTTATAGTGTTTCTGTATCATTTCATGTGAGTTTTCTACTTATTAGAATTTTACTTATTGCTTATATATAAAATTAAGGACAAGACTGTCTATGTTTGTAAAATACTTAATTTTAATTGATTTACGTTGTTTTTATGATTTCTATCTCTTTTAATTGGGGTTTTGCTATTTTTCCTTTTAAAAGCCATGTTCATAGTTGCATGTTGAAGCATTTTTGTGATAGCTGATTTAAAGTCCTTGCCAGTTTATTCAAACACTTTTGACGTTGTTCATGTCTGTTGAGTTTCTTCTTATTCAAGTTATGGTTACACTGGCTCTCACTATGTTGAGATTCTACAGTAGACATTTTGGACATTATTCCAGAGTCTTTTCATCCTCAATAACAGTTTTGAGCACCTGTGACCCTGCTGAGCATTTTATATAGGTTCAGAAGAAGGTAGGTATTCATGTCCCTGCTAGAGCCCATTAAAGCCACTGTGATAAAATTGGAACATCAGTTTCCTCCATCTCATGAGGATGGTTGTGGTAAATCTTCAGTTTTCCGTCATGTTTCACTAACACTTTCTTGGGAAACGCAAAGCATCAACTAAAGACTGTCCTAACCACTCAGTGGAAGTGTAAGCTCAGCTCCTTCCTGAACCCTTTTGACAGCAGAGGATGAAACTTGGTTCCTTATATCACTTCATTTATCCTTAGTTATAGTTTTATGGGTGCCTTGCTCATGCTAGTTTTAGAGGGTGTGAAGAACCAACCAGTCTCTGCTCAAACCACCTCACTCTTTACTCTCCTTTGTGGTTGCCAGTGGGGTAAAATTTTACTTCTTTGCTGGATTCAACTAATTTGGCATACTCTGTGTGTATGAGAGAGAGAGAGAGAGAGAGAGAGAGAGAGAGAGAGAGAGTTCGCTTGTGGTCAGTTGGTCTGGAGATCAAGCTCCCTGCTGGAATCTGATAATGTTAAAATTATTTGGATATAGGGCAGTACACAGTAATCCATTCAATTCCACTTCCTTTACCCTTGAGGCTACTGGTTCAGACTACAGGCTCCCCATCCTTTGAGATCCACTAATATCAAGAGGGAAAGGGTATACTATGGATATTAGCCTTTAGATCATCTGCAGATTTCCTTTTAAGGAAAGATTTCCCCTATTAGGCTTTGTGTGCTCATTTCCACATGGACACAGGTAGTGAAGCAATTGGGACCCAGAAAAGGTGACAGCGATTCCTGAAATTCTCACAATTTTAGGTGCAAGAAGAATCCTGAGGTCATTGAATCTTCCAGAATTTTCACGCACGTCTGTATAAAAATCAGTGTGAGCCTTGTGAAAGAAAATATTGAAGGTGTTCCTCATGTTCCAGGGCCCCTATTTGATCTGAAGATGTCCAGTACAGCAAGAATGGTATTCCCAGAGAAGCCACAGCCTGTGAGGGACTGGGGAGATCATATGAATGCTGAAGTGTGAACAATAAAGGATAGAATCTGTCCAAGTTTTGTGCTTGTTGATGTCAAAATGAGGAGTAGGAAGCACAGGAGAACATGCCGGTGTCCAAGTAGCAGGTGTTCAATTTTTGGGAAGAGTGATGTTTGCTTTGAAATCACCTCAGCACCCAACTAATTTTCTGGTGTCATTTAGTAGTGTATGGAGATGTTCACAAGCTTGCTCATTGGCTCCACACTGACACTATCTTCTCCATGTTTATTCAAGGGTCTCTTGAAAGAGATTGCAGGATGTTGTGACGATCACATTATGGAAGCATAGGAAGGTCATCCTGTGCATGGAACATTTCCCTCACTGTGTCTTACATCAGTTACATCAGAAAAAAACAATTAAATATTAGGCTGAACGTATTTAGATTCACACACTGTGAAAGTTCTTTTGTGTGGTAAAATATATTACTTATTATTTAATATACTAAATAAAACCTGTGAGAAAAATTTAGTAGTAAAGCAAACTAACTTTGCATCGATTCTCTTTTGTTATTACCATAACTTACCTGTAAAGCAAGACAAAGCAACTAGTTCAATAAGTGCATTTTTTGTTCCCTAAGTAGATAAAAATAATTATGTAACATCTATTATGGACTAAGAAATTATTAGAAATACCATAACAAGCAATGTCCTTCTCTCAAAGAAATGCTGTGAAAAGTAATAAAGCCCTAGGTAGGGAGTGTGGAACTACACAATGCTCATACCCTCCTCTTGCACAGGATGAGGATGTTCACAAAGTAAGAACCCCTGGCTCTCTGCCGAGTCACTTAATTAAACTTCTCAGCTTCTCAACCTGACACAGTGTATCAACCAGTACAACAAAGAAGATCATTTTATGTATGAATAAGTTTTCTTCATTCAACTAAAACTTGACATAGGTAAGAATTTCTCTTCCGCTCTTGGACAGGAGCTTTCTTTCCCCTAATAAATCTATTCTGCTTTAAAAAAAAAAAAAAAAAAGAATTTCTTGTGATGTTATTGAAGCAAATGAATATTAAAATGTGAAAGGAAGTGTGAATCTGAATTAGATGCAAAGTCCAAAGACTAACACATTTTAAAGCACTAGAGTCATACTACATGATGCTTATGTTGTGCTTCTGAAAAGGTGAATTAATTTCAGGAAAGTATGAAATTAGTTTTGTGACGTAGTTGCTCATTGCCTTACTTGGTATGGTTGTAAAAGTTTTTCGATTCACCTTGATCCTTTTCAAAAAGTAAATCTATTACTTTATTTCCATTTGCTGTTTGTGATTTTATTTTAGCATTTATGAGGTATGACTCAAAAGTGGAGATGAATATTAAAAAAGAAAGAGCTATGTTCAAAGCATTATTACCTCTGAAATTCTTATGGAAGTTGTTACTATGATAGTTAAAATCAATATTACTTTTTCTACTAGCTGCTTGCTGTGTCCTATCAAGCAAGTTTATCATTCACTGCTGGAGTTGCTCCAGCTGTGAACTCTCTAATATGAGCTCTTCATTGCTTCAAACCATGTGAGAAGCTACCTCTTTACTCCCACAATACTAAAATGAGTCTTCTGGCAATTATTCAAAAAGATTTTCCTTTAGAAGAAAATTCTCTTTATATCAAAGGACTAACACCTACTGTTTTAGAGAATATTACTTCTTTTCATTTAATGCTGTAAGCAGAGATTATTGTAAACAGAAGCTGTTTGCATCTGTACCAAATAATTCGTAAACCACAGGTTATTGCTCTGAAAACACTTTAAAGTAGGAGTGCATCTGGCTTCGGAAGATGATGAAACATTATTCAAATAAAAACTCGCTTCCCTGACGTCAGTGAATCTGACTGACACAGTTATGGTTTCACCATTTTTAATTTTTAATAGATTTCTATGAATGAAAAGAGAATAAAAGTGCACACAACTAGCCAAAGATTCTGTCAAGTCCGGTTTTAATTTGCTCAACAAACTTATACAACTAAGCATCTTCAAGAGTTTTGAGGTTTTTGTTTGCTTCTTTTTGTTTTTATTTTAGGGAAGAGTCTATGGGTACTTATGGTCTCACTACTAGATCGGACTCTTAGTGATCTACCTGTTTATATTCTCCCAAGAGCTGGCATTGCATGTGTACATCACCATGCGCACACTCAGTTATGGTCTCAGCAGGCCCTGGAGGTGGGGTTCACACTGTAGGCCCAGAGGTGGAACTCCTGACCCCTGCACCTGCGTGCAGGCACTGTAATCCACTGAGCTATTTGGTTGGCCCCAAATTGTGCTTTTTATATAATGCTAAGATATTATGTAGCAAGTCTATCATTGTGAAAATTACTATCCAATTGCTAAAGCAGGGTTATAGGGTTTCGGAGAAACTACTTACAGTATGATGTATGTGTTATGCCAAATGTCATGAAGCCTCTGCTTTTAAATTGTTAATTTCATATAGGACATGGCAAAAACACCCCTAACTAAACAAACAAAATCAATAAAAATAACATAGCTTTCTCAGTTACTTTTCTCTCATTGCTGGGGGAAAAAAAAAAAAAAAAAACCAACAAAAAAACCTGACATCCCAACTTGAATTAAGTATGTAGATGAGGCTGTCAAAATTATAGCAATCCTTATTTCTCCACCTTATGAGTGATGGAATTATAGGTGTGAGTCACCATGCCCAACCAATGTATAAAATTTTTAAATAGCTGGGCGTGGCTGAGGCAGGAGGATTGGTGCGAGTTCGAGACAAGCCTGGGCTACAAAAGTGAGCTCAAGGCCAGCCTCAACTGTTTAGTGAGACCCTGTCTCAAAAAGACAAAATATATATATATATAAATAAAATATTTCAATTAATCTTTCCATGTAATTATATTATCATGATGATGTAGAATATGCACTACATATTAACACTGAAAATGGCTAAGATATAAAAAGGGCGTCTTTACAATATTACAGAATGTTTTCCAACATGCGTAGAGACTTGAATTAAAGAGTCACTTTTAACACATGGAAATTAATACTCCTATTAATTCTATTATGACCCATTAGTTGATTATGAAATTGTTGCAGAGCTATAGACTGGCTACTTTTGTTTCTTACTGCACTAATACAGTAGGGAGAAAGCACACTGTCCAAAGTGGACATGTTTTTCCCCTTCTTATTTTATTCATTCCATTCAATGACTAAAGGTAACCAAATGAAGAAAATATTCTCTGGAAACTCTGAAAGGCAGAACAGCATGATGTGAATAACGCAACCCTAGAAATGAAGTGTAGCTCCATATCTATGGAAGCGTCATTGGAATAAATGTTGAAGGACCAATATTTTGCTAGTAATGGTAAAAGTGATTGCTAATCATATTCACAGAAACATAGAAACCCACATATTACATGACTATCACATGAAAGATATTATGCAGACACATAAAAACAGAGGAGCTCAGAAAAATGATGAGTGTCATGAATTCCAAGCATAGACAATAAATGGAGTCAATAAAACTGATCCAAATAAGAATGAAGGAGATTAAAAACTCTTCTGAAAGGATACATAGCAAAGTGAATGAAGGCAAGGATATAATATAGGATTCAGAAGACAAGAATGTGACTAGATGGCAGGAAAATACAGATATACTTAAAATAGTAAGAGATTACAAAAAATCAATCCAACACCTACATCATGGAGCAAAGAACAACATAAGATTTGTGGTTTAACTGAGAAAGCTGGCAATAGTGCAGGGGGGGGGGGACTTTTCCCAGAAAAAATAGCAAAAAAATTTAAAGTTTTATGAAAAGAAAGAGTTATTGTTTTAACTATTTTTGATGAATCTGGCATGTCTATATCTGAGAAACAAATTTGACGATAGCAATATGTAATATAACAATCATTGTTAGTTTGCTGTTTTTGGTTTAAATTCTGTACCATTTTCATTGTCTTGTGATGCTCTTTTGTGTTTGTTCTTGTAATTTTTATTGCTTTCTTCTTTAAAATGAAATTTTAAAATAATAGCAAAAGAACTACCCAATCATGGGTAAAGAATTTGGCATGTAAGAAATGAAGCATATAGAACTCCAAAAATTCATGACCAAAATAAATCTCCCTCAATGCATATAATTATCAAGATTCTAGAAATATAGCTCAAAATAAAATATCAAAAGCAGATAGAAAAAAGAAATATATCATTTATAAAGAAAAGTCAATCAAAAGCACAACAGATGTCTAAATACAAATCTTTAAATGAAGAAGATATAGCATTAAGTTATTTCAGGCCCTGAAAGAAAATAATCTCCATCCTACATTGACGTGACCTGGAAAAAATATCTTCCAAAATTGATGGAAAATACGAGACTTTCATTACAAAGAGCAGCTAGAAATTT
>PVJA010000171.1:61287-89914 GCA_004027025.1 Myocastor coypus
AAAAAAAAAAAAAAAAAAAAAAAAAAAAAAAAAAAAAAAAAAAAAAAAAAAAAAAAAAAAAAAAAAAAAAAAAAAAAAAAAAAAAAAAAAAAAAAAAAAAAAAAAAAAAAAAAAAAAAAAAAAAAAGCCAATAGTCATTCATCAAAACCATTAATGTAAATGGCCTCATTTTTTTTTTTTCAAAAGAAGCAGACTGACAGAATGGATCAAGAAGAAAGACCCTACATAATGTTGTATTCAAGAAACACATTTAATGCCAGAAGTTAGTCATAAATTAAAAGCTAATACATGACAAACAATTCTCCATGCCATAGGAACCAGGAGAAAAGCAGGGGTATGTAGTAGATTTGCAAACCATGTGAAATTTAAGTGAAAACTGATCAGAAAAAAAAAAAAAAGAAAAAGGTTAGTTCATATTTGTAAAGAGAAAACTCCAAGGGGAAAAGATAACATTCATAAATATTCATTTATGAAACAGTATTATTCAGGTATCTAAAACAAATACTAATAGACATAAAATGCCAAATAAACATAAAATGCTAAATAATCTTACCATATTAAAAAGATTTTGTACAACAAATGAAACTATCATTCGAGTGAAAAGAGAAGCCGCAGAATGGCACAATTTATATCCAGCTGTCCCTTAGACATAGGAGTGATAT
Source organism: Myocastor coypus (assembly GCA_004027025.1). NCBI lineage: Eukaryota > Metazoa > Chordata > Mammalia > Rodentia > Myocastoridae > Myocastor > Myocastor coypus. Next base: position 61,950 of record PVJA010000171.1, read on the forward strand.
CATGCAAGAAATTGAAAACAAAATCTGACCCCAGAAGTTAAAGATCCAATCCAACAATGAAATCTTAAATGAATATATCCTTCTCAGATGGGGAAATACATGTCCTAGGTAAATAAATATAATGATAAATGTCCAACATTACTTGTCATTCAAAAGATGCAAATTAAAACAACACTGAGATTCCATCTCATCCCAGGAAAAAGTTATCTTCAAAATACCAATGATAACAAATGCTGGAGGGGATTTATTTTTTTTATTTGTTTTCCTGGGAGTGGGGATTGAACTCAGGCCCTTGCACTTGCCAGACAAGTACTTATTCTATTGAGCTATTTTGATGGCTCAAGGCTTTCTAAATATGGATCCATTCTTCAAATTGGCAAGACTATATAGTCTGGTGCAAACAATGTGGAAATCAATGTGCAGATTCTTTAAAAACTAGACTTAGTGGTCTTGTTTGACTTAGTGATTCCCCTTCTGGACATCTTCTCAAAAGAGTTCAAAACATTTTACCACAGTGGTATATGTACTCTCAAGTTTATATCAGCAGATATAATAACTAAATCTTTTAAGCAACCTAAATACCCTCAATTGAGGAGTGGATAGAAAGACTGGGTCCTTCCACACTGTAGATTCCTACTCAACCATAAGAAGATAAACTGGAGACTTTTATAGGTAAATAGAGGAAATTCTAGACATATTAATGTGAAACCTCTGCAAAAAAAAAATCTAGGAATACTCCTAAGTGAAATAAGTAAGACGCATATGTGTAAAATTTTCGTTGTTCAACTGGTGTGAGAAGCTCAATAAATGAATCCCAAATGCACAATAGATATAATGATTAGGAAGAAATTGTTCAAAGGAAGAGACAAAATGTGATGGGAGGAAGGGGGAAGAAAGGGAGAAAGAAAATATTGTTGTAAACAATTTAGTTAAGATAGTCATGAGGATTTTTTTAAGTTCATTTAAAGAAAATATTGTGCTAATATTGTTTGGACATAGTATCATAAGTGAATAATTACTACAAAGGCAATACCTAATGGATTAATTATTGAAACTTTCCTAGTATCCTGGTTTGAAATTTAGTTTTATTAACTTTTCTTTTAGTTAATTAATTCGGTACAGGCTTTACAGGGTGTTCAGGGCCTCACTACATAGATTGGACTCATAGTGATTCTCCCGCTTTCAGCTTCCTGTTTTCAGCCCAGGGATTACAGGCACGTGCCACCACACCCAGGCTCAACAGCCATGTCAGCACAACCAAAGGGATGGAGCGGGCATGACATGCTAGTGACTGAACCCCACCATGATGCTTTGCCTAAGCAGGTACTTTAGTCCACTGAGTTAGCTGATCAGCCTTTTTTTTTAAACTTATAAAATATAAAATTTCTTCATGGAATAATAAACACAGAGTGAAAAGATGATCTAGATGCTCTACAAAAATATTGATAGAAAGATAATAATATTTATTGATGAAATAGTAGTGATTTACTAATCCAAATGAAGAAAACAGAAATTCATAGATGTTACCATTGATTATTTATTTAGAGGAAGACCACCTTGACAAAAATAAGCAAAGGTACATAATAGCACCCTATGCTTATGTTCAGAGAAATCATCAACTTGTGTTTTATTGTTGAGAAGCCATTATATTTTAAAAGTTATTCTGCATCATATGTAATTTTTTAAGTTTTTTATTATCTTTAAGAATAAATATTGGGGAAAAAAGCTTTCAGATTCTTCTTATACATACGCAATTCTTACTTTTATTTTTACATATATAATAAATATAATAAAAACTTACCAACTGAAAGTAAAATAATTCATGTTAGGAGATTATTTATTAGTCAAAATTACTTAAATCATGAATTATTGGGCCAAGCAATATAGCTCAGAGGTCTAAAGCGCTTAATTAGGCAAGCTTAGGCAACTGTAGGGATCATTCTTGGCCCCACATGCTGCACTAACCCGACTCCCAGGGCAGGCTAAACTGGTCATAATGTTTTTTAAAAAATGCATTACTATAGAAAGAAAAAAGTATCACATAGTTTTATTCTGTACACAAGCATATCAAAGGTAATAATTTGTGTTGGACAGTCTCTTTCAAATTATAAATTTTTCTTTCAAATCACAGAAAGTTTTATAGTATCAAAACTGTAGAAAGAATTGATCATTTCATAGGAACTTACTGGGACTTTTAGGCAGCATGAAAGTAAGAATTGAAGCATGAACACCACCTCATTTCTCACGATTTACCAAAATCGAATAACAGAACATAAAATTTGGATCCAACAGCTGCTAGGTGATAGAAAGAACACTAATCTAAAATTAACTGTAATTTGTAAAAAATGAGAAGATGACACAAATGGCATTAAAATCCTTTTCACAGAAGTAATAGTAGAACCTAACTAATGCGGTGAAAGAGTTTAGCATATGGGCAAATAAGAGATATAGAGTGAACAAAATCATAAATGAACTTCTTGACACATCACAGTCTAATGTAAAAGCAGGATTTTGAGAGCTTTTAGAGGAAAGCCATAAATCAGTTGTACAGGGTAGACTTATTGGAATTACGGTGAATTTCTCAATATAAATCTTAAAGGTCAGAAGAGGTTCATGTGAGGTGTTTCAAAGTGTAAAAAGAAACAATTTCCAACCTGGACTGATGTGTTTTCAAAAGTCTCCTTTGAAATTGATGAAATAACATGATATCTACATGATAAAGGACACTGAAATTTATACATGGTCACAAAAGTGATGTGAGAAATTTTCAAAGATATTTCAGACAGGGCAATGAAGCTAATAATGGCATTTTTTCTTTTTTTTTTTTTTTTTGGTGGTACCAGGGATTGAACTCAGGACTGTTCACTTGCTAGGCAAGCACTTATTGCACTGAGCTATCTCCCTAGCCCTTTTGACAAAATTTCTAACGCAAAGAATACACAAGGTACAGTGAATAGTTAAACAAAAGGGAAAGAAATTACATCAGCTGTAAGAAAAATAATGCATTAACATGTATAAGTGAATATTTTTACATAACCATAAGTGAATGGTTACACCAATCAAAGGAAGAGTAGCTCAATGGATCAAGAGATATAATCCAACAGTATGCTAAATACAAGAAACATGACTTCAATTCATATACTAGAACTAATAATGGAAAATAATATTACATGCAACAGGAAATACAAGCAGGAATAGTTACCCTATCTTCGGACTAATGGACTTTAAAACTAAAATAATAACAAATGTAGTGGGGTTGTGGTATAAAGGAAACTCTCCTACATTGTTGGTAGGAATGCAAACTAGTACAGCCATCATGGAAATCAAAATGGAAATTTCTCTGAGGACCAAAATTAGAAATTTTGTGGGACCTAGCTATTTCCTGAACAACATCTTCCCTGAAGAGCCTAAGTCTTACTAGAGTGACTCATACATACCAATATTTGTACCCACACAACTCGTAATAGCTAAGCACTGAAAGTGGTCTGTATATCCATCAACTAATGATTGGATAAACAAAATGAGGTTTCCACAAAATGGAATGCCACTCATCTACGAAGAATGAGACATTGTGGTATTTTAGGAAAAGGCATGCACCTACAGAATATGATGTTGAGTGAAATAAATCAAGCACAAGACCGTGTGGTCCCCTTACTTTACTTAGGCAAAATAAAAACAATGAAAGTGGAGGAAAAAAAAAAGAGGTAGATATGGAAAGGAGACCAGATTTTGCAAAACAGGGAAATGGTCCAAGGAAGCAAGGAGAGGGCAAAGGACGGATGGAAGAGGAAATGAAAGGATTAGAGGTAAAGTTAGATGCAGGAACCTATTATGCCTAAATATTGTAAACATTATAAGCATTAGCTTGTGCTAAGGCAAATAATATCAACAGGTACCAAAAAAGGTTATTGGAATATCAGACAATGGGAAGAAGAAGTGTAAGGGGATTAAAAGAAAAAAGGAAGCTGTAATATGAACATGTAACCATTCCCAAACACTTTTAGAGTGACATAAATTACAAATATAAACCAATAATACAAAATAAAGCAGAAAAAATATCACCAAATGACAACATGTCTAACTAAAAACTTATGCACAACAATGAACAACCAATACACTGAAGAAATAGCCTCCAAAATGGAAGCAAAAGCCAGCTATTCCACGAACAGAAGACTAACATCTAGAATATAAAAGAAGTCAAGAACTTATTCCTCCTCGAATAGAAGATTCAGGCAACAAATAGCATAGGGCCAGCGAGATAACTCAGCAGACTAAGCACCTGCTTTGGCAAGCGCAGGACTTCGGGTTTGATACCCAACCCTGCATGTCACGTTGGCCCCACCCCAGGGGCTCCTTGAGCCAGAGACTCATAACTGGCATCGTGGCAGAAATCAGTATCCCAGTGCTGGGGAGACTGAAAATAGGAAGGTCACTGAGTCCTGAGCTGCATAATGAGACCCATACGGAAAATTAAAATAAATAAATAAATAAATAAATAAATAAAATGGACAGCTGAAATGAATGTTCTATTCTCAAAAGATGTAGAATTGATATCAATTTCATGCCACAATATTTAACATCACTGGATATTGAAGTAATGAAAATTAAGGCAACACTGGGAGTCCACCATTTTTCAGTCACAAGAACTATCATTATGAAAACAAATAACCACAAATACTGGAAAGCCAATGAGAGAAAAGGATCACTTCCATATTGTAAGTGAAAATGTATGCTAGTTAAACCATTATGTACTTAACTACAGATATCTCTCAAAAAGCTAAATATAGAAATTTCATTTGACTAGCTATCTGCCTTGTAAGTATCTACTTCCCAAAATTAAAAATATCAATTTTCAGTATGATATGCACAGGTATGTACTTTATAGAAGCATAAGTTATAACAGATAAATCTCAACCACAGCCATTGCTCATAAATAGATGCATGGATGGAAAAAAATGAGATATTTATACACAAGGAAAGAAAGAAAGCTAAACTTGAGCCATCTGTAGGAGGAGGATGATCTTTCATGTCATAATATTAAGTGTAATGAGACACACAAGTTTAGTATTTCATGGTCTCTCCTGTAAGAAACAAAAAATGTAAAAAAAACAGTAAAATTTAGAAAATAGGTGGTAGAAGACAGATCTTTTCCATTGGATGGGAAATCAAGATAGAAATATGGGGAAAGAAGAGAACTAGAAGAGGGCTACAAAATAATTAAGATGGGTTGTGTATCGGGACCAAGTCCCCACAAGCAGTACAATCATTATAATATACGTATATTATATATATTATATGTTATATATTATATTATATATTATATACTATATATTCCATATCATATTATATGTCATATATTATATGCTATATATTATATATTACATATTACATATTATATGCTATATATTATGTATTATATATTATATATTATATATATTGTATGTTATATGTATTGTATATTATATATATAATCTTACTGGCCCTAATCTATGCTATGTTATGTTATAAAAATACAACATATAATACTAATATATATGTTTTCTCCATGTCATTACCTAATCATATTCTAATTTTAAAAGTTTTATGATCTCTTGCTAGCTTTATTATGATGAATGATGTTGCACTGAAATCTGGACATTTGTTTGATACCGTGTAAGACTGTGGGTCTCAGTTAATTTTTCTGTTTATCTGGCTTTCTTTCCTTCTGTTTTGGTAGGGAATAAAGAGAACAATTTATTACTGTCAGTTGATGGTTGAATTCCAGATTTTCCCCAGAATGTCCTATAAGAAGTGAGGAGTCATTTCAGTAAGTTTATTTTAAAACAGGTCAGTTGAACGATTTTTAATAAGTGTGTATATGTTAATATAGCTAAATAATCAATTAGAATAACCTTATAAAATCTAGTAAATTTAAACAACTAAGTCCCCAAAATGCTATTTCTACTTACTTGCATGATTCAAAGAACTATTTTGAATATAAAATGTAGAAAATAACCCAGTGATAACAACTGTTCCAGTAAAATATTCATTAATATTTATTATAATTACTATTAGGAAATTTCTAAAATATAAGACTTATAAATTCTGTTGGCTTACTCATATTAATTTCTGACCTAATCAATCCATTTTCACAATGAAGAACAACTGTTACTGCTGAGCACAATGGTTTTTGTTTTGAAAGTTCTCCTGTTTATTTTCACGTCATTGATGTAGAGTGCTATGAACAATTATAAATAGAATATAGTGCATACGGTTTTCTCAGGGTATTGTAGGCTTCTCAATGAGAAACAGACATGAGACATCATATCTTACCATCTTAATCCTAAGTAAGCTAACATAGAAAACTACTTCATGGCCAATAACAGGTATATTTGAATTGAATTCAAACTCGACTCAATTTATTAGTAGGCTTCAGTGTGGTGGCTTCTTAATTATTCTTACAGGGCAGCAGTAAACAAAGCCAAAGGTGGTGTGACGTTCTGCCTGAATTCCCTTCTTCATTTGCTTTAACCGTGATCAGAATCTGCCTTTCTTATCATTAAGAACCATGGCCATATATTATTCATTTTGACAAAGGTTGCATCTATATCAAATCTATAAAAATCTGTAAATTTTGATGGATAGCATAATGTCATTTGTTTATTTTTCTTCTTTCTTATAAAGGGAAAGTATTCTTTATTCTACTTGCAATATAACTGTGAAGTCAGAGCAGGCCATGTTAATCTTTAATTTTAGACTGTGATGACTTCAAGATTATTTTAACTGAGTTATTGATGAGTGTGTCAGGTACTTTTCACTTGTTGCTGGGACAAAATATCCAACACTCAGAATTAAGGATGGAAGTGTTCATTTAGCTCACATTTAGTGGAGGCTTCTGTCCAAACTCAGCTGGCTTCAAGGCAGAGTGGCACATGGAAGAGGGCAGCTATACATGCTGGTGGAAGGCAGCAAAATGCAAACAGAGAAGCAGCAGCTGTTGCAGCTAGCTAGCCTCTCTCCCTTCCTCCCACTGTAATGCAGATTAACTACTCTCGGGACAGGATGTAGCACTAACATCTGAAGTTGCAGAACTGGATCAGTAATTAATTGCAAACTCTAAAAGCCTCCCCATGACTGCACAAGACTTTGGGGAAACAACTAAATGCAAACCATAGCAGTCAGCTATTTTGTTGTATTATCACACTAATCACTGGTGGATGACTCTTTACAATTTTAGGTTTGAATGGCACACTATCCAATGTGGGCCAGAACCTGACCATGTAAATCTTTAGGCTCAAAATTTCCCATTCTCCTTTTCTCTCATTTGTGTATTGCTTTGTTGTGAATAAACTCTGTGTATCTATAACTCAAACACTGTAGTAACTATGGCACCTCATCCTCCTGAGGAAAAGCTCTGCTTTTCAGGGACAGCAAGGCTGATCCCTATAGAATATTTATTGATCATCATGGCTTTTATTTTCATTTGTACTATTTCATGCCTTAAATACTATAAAACTCTGAGCAATTTGCTTATGTAGAGAAAAATACTAACTAAATTCCAGTTAAAACTACATATAGTGGATAGTTTTTTTCCAAGTTTAAAACTGCCCATTAACTTTCTGTTACTTTTGTTTCTTCTCTTTTCTTTCTTTTTTTTTTTTTTTTTTTTTTTTTTTTTTTTTTTTTTTTTTTTTTTTTTTTTTTTTTTTTTTTTTGTATTATGGCCAGCTCAGCCTGTCCTGAGGGTGGGGCTTGCACAGCATGTGGTGCCAGGAATCAAACCACAGTCCCTGCTATTGCCTAAACTTGCCTAAGCAGGTGCTTTAGACCACTGAGCTATCTCACTGGCCCATATTTTTTTACGTATGCATGTGGAAAGAATTTTTATGTAACTTGCTGGTTAATGAACATTGGCATTATACACTGTTCAGCCCTAAAGGACTTCAGAGAGTCATTGTTTAGAGATAGAAATACTAAAAACTTACCATGATAAAATGCTCAAACAATGAGTAAATGGATATTAAGAGCTAATATTATCTAAATCAATAATTCATTTTATTTAAATCAAAGTTCCCCAAGCTCTAAGATTCTTTGTAAAGGATCGTTGTAAGAAATGTATAACAAATTAGATATCAATCACAACTAGGCTTTGTAAATTCGTATGTAACAACATGGAATATAGTTTTTAAAAATTTTTTCTGTCATAATTGTACTGGTGATGACTGCATAGAAATATTGTTACAGTTACCCAAGAGCACCTTTCACCTAGGGAAATCTAATTACTCCCTCACAGATGGCCATGTGGCAGCATGCACTGTGAGATATAATTTTGTCAGATTTTAATTGTGCCTATTTTTTCCTATAAAACATTGTTTCCAAGCCTACATGAGATTGCCTTTGCTGGTTTATTGTAAAAGCCATAAAGCTTTTACCTGCCATTCATTCCGTCCACGAAGACAAGCTTGGAGGAATTCACTTTAAGTCATTTTTATTTCACTCTCTTTTTATATATTAGGGCAAATTCTGGTATGTTACTATTAAATATTTTAATGGTCAGATGATACATTAATAATACCATATTTTTCCTAAAATGAGGTATAACAATAACAGTATATATAGATCTTACTTTCCTGAATATTTTAATTTGGACAGCTGAGCTTCTGTTTTGAAAGCTTTCTTTTTGGCTTAGAAATTGGTGCCAAATTTCTTCTGTTAAGAAACCTAGCGCTACCACAGTTTTTTCATGTAGTCTCTTTTCCTTATGTTGTAGGCATCTGTTTGCAGCACTTTCCATCCCAGGACAGCTGCCAGTGAATTCATCCATTAGTGAGTTCGTAAATGGCCTGTGTTATTAGGACGTGGACCTGGACAGAGGTGGGTCACGGCGGCCATGGTCTAGAGGGGCATCCCTCTCTTCTCCACGTCCTTGTCCCTCACTGCTTCTGGACCACCATAAGGGGCTGGACCATGGGTTGCTTTCTCCTCCGTGCCACTCTGCCATGCTCTATCTGCTTTGGAGCCAGGCAACTATGGAATGGAACTTTAAAGAAATGTGAGCCCAAAAGAATCTTTTCTTTCTTAAATTGTGTATTTTGAGTATTTTGTTCTAGGGGGCAGAAAGTTAACGAAACAACTTTTAGGAGGATAAATACTAAAAAGGCACGTATTACATTAAATGTTATGAAAGAATATAAAGTAATGGATGTCTACTGGAAATATTTTTAGAATAAAAAAGGTTTTTCATGTTTTAGAAGACAAGAGTAGAAGTATTTTCCTTATTCTTCTTTCCAAGTACTATCATAACTCAAGAAATTACACACACACACATACATACATATATATGTATATGTATACATATATATAGAATATGTATAAATATATATAGAATATGCATAAATATGTAGGATATACATGGATATATATATATATATATCCTAAAGGATATAAAACATTTAAGGATATATATATATATATATATATATATATATATATATATATCCTATTCTAAAAGGTAGAAGGAGAATAGGTCAGGAAACAGGATCAACATGATGACTAGATGATAAATTCCTTCATTTATTATTATAATTTTTTGCCTATAGAATTCAGACTGAAATCTAGGAGGCTGATATTTCATGAACCCAAAGTGGTAAAGGAAGAAAAATTTATTTCTGCTTTTTAAATGAGCACACAGTAGAAATAATAACAATAAAATTTCTCAGATTATTACTTGTAGATACAAATAGAAAGAGAAAATACGGTGCAGTGAAGCAGTGTCCCCTCCTATAATCTCTTAAAGAGTTACTGTGGATACTTTGAGAACCTGCACTTCCTGCCTTGCACTTCTGTGCCAAGTAGCCAAGGAACTGTGGCTATCCCCGGTTCAGCCAAAACAAAATAAAACAAAACAAAATAGCCGAGGTTCCAGCGCAGGAACTGTGATAGGAAGAATAGTGGCACTGAGAGTTGATTATGGGTCAGTGGAAACCTCATCTGACATCAGAGAAGCCGCTTTTGACTTCTCCACCATAGCAGTGTCAGAGGAGGATGTGTAGAAATTGGGGACTTTCACTATACCACTGCTTAGTAGAGATATAGCCAACAATTACTCCATAGTACGTAGAGGGTAGGAAGGAAGGAAAAATGAAGCACTCTTATATCTTAAAAGACTGAGATTTCTTAACAACTATCCAGGGTCTCAGACCTAGACTGAGATCTCATAAGCCATAACAAGGGACAAAAAGCTACAACAGTACTCAGAAGTAAAAAGGACTTCATTTCTCCCAGACCTCAGTTATGTGGGAAATTTGAAATTCCATTATATATTGGAAGTAATAGAGTCCTACTTTCTAATGTTAACAATCAGCTGTGGTTTGGTACAAAATAAAGAAGTAAAGACTGTCCAATCACTTAGACTAAAATATTCTAAATTCAAGATTTTAAGAGAGAAATTACCCTTCATATCAAGAACTAGTGAATCAGAAAAGACTGTTTATAGAAGTGAACACTAAAATGGTACAAAATTGAATTGCCTTTTCTTTTATAGTTTATTGGATATAACAGTTGGATATATATTCAATGTTAAAAGCCCACATCCTCCTTAATTGATGGGCATTTGGGTGGTTTTCAAGATTTAGGTTTATAAACTTGCTGTTAAAAACATGGATGCACATATATTGCTGTGGTATGCTTCTAATTCTTCTGGGATGATACCCAGAAGGAGAACAGCTAGGTCAAATGGGACCTCTTATCTTAGTTTTTTGAGGAGTATTTTCAAAAAATTCCACACTGGTATTTAACATTCAAGGCATGCAAATGAAAACAATGCTGAGATTCCATCCAATGCAGAAAGAATGGCTATTATCAAAAAGTCAATCCATAACTAATGCTGGTGGGGCTAGAGAAGAAATGAAGCCTCTTTTGCTCTTGGTGGGAATGTAGATTGGTGTAACCATTGGGAAAGTAGCTCGTAAATTTTTAAAACTCAGGATAAGTAGCTAAAGTTAGGGTGCAAAAGAAATTGGCAACAGGAACATGATAGAATGACATAGATGGATAAACTGGGTAAAAATACAAAGTTCACTAGCACGCTGGATTCAAGCAATATATATAAACCCAAATGAAATTTATAGATTAAAATATATCAAAAATGACCATCGAGATAACAGGGGTCCTGGAACAGACAGAAATATTAATGCTATTTTCAAATGAAGTGAACATCACACCAAAACTGAATAGAAGAGGCAGAAAAGTTCACTACATATTGGTTAGGGAACAATTTATCAGGAAGAGATAAAGAATTACAATACTTCACATTAAGGAACAGATAAACATAAAGAAATGTATAGTTGGAGACCTCATTATCAATTATTGCAAGCCAATCAACCATATAGAAACCCAACATGTTCCCTAATCACAGTGGGTTATTGGCAAAACTGGCAATGTTGGAAACTGTTGATGTAAGCCTTTTATAGCTCAGCATACTAATCTAGCTTTATGTTTTATGACTCATGGTTAAACTTTTCTGCTGGGTAGTTAAGAACAAGTTAAAGCAAGACCTGTATAACAAAACATGTAATGTTTGTATCTCCCAAGGTCAGTCAGATCCCCTCAGGATTTACTTTGGAACCATGTACAGTGCTTTGTAGAACTGTTGTTAGTGTCAGCTGTCTGGATGAGTCACGGCCTTTGTTTGACCAGTTTGCTCTCTGTGAATGCATGAGAGAATTTTTCTCTCTATATGACTCTCTTTAGGCACCTTCTACATCTTCAGACACTTTCCTCTGTAGGCCCACAATCTCCTTGAACAGAAAGTATGGGAAACCACTGAGTTATAGGATGTTATAGCACAGGTTCTCTTATGTCCTTAATGCTCACTGACTTTGAAGGACTAGGGCCAAAATATTGGCTATCCTTGTAGCCCTTCTTTTTCTCTAATTTTTGGCCTGTAAACTTATATTCTTTTTTGTGTGTTATTGCCAGTTCAGCCTGCTCTGGGGGTGATATATAGGTTCAGACTATATATCAAACTATAGTCCCTGTGGTTGTCTAAGCTTGCCTAAGCAGGCGCATTAGGCCACTGAGCTATCTCATTGCCCTGTACACTTATATTCTTAATCCTCCAGAAGAAAATCTTAGTGATACCGTTACTCTATAACATAGGTACTTGAGTTTAAGTTACTGTCTTTCTGAGTATCAAAAATCTTAGTCTTAACTTGAAATTGGTATTTTCTACTTTTCCATAGTTCAATGAGAAGAATTTTTTTGTACTAATATCGATTACAAAAATTATCATGTCTGAGCCGGACGTGGTGGCTCACGCCTGTAATCCCAGCACTCGGGAGGCTGAGGCAGGAGGATCAGTGCGAGTTCGAGACCAACCTGGGCTACAAAAGTAACTTCAAGGCTAGCCTGAACTGCATAGCGAGACCCTGTCTCAAAAAGACAAAAAAAAAAAAAAAAAATTATCATGTCTACACCCTGTGCTCTGCATAACTACTATGAGGACAACAATATGTCTTATATCAATTGCTAGGAATGTACTACTAACCTGTTTTGAAACTGTCACATTGTTATTTCTTATTAAAAGTAATAAAAAAATAAACCCAACAAAGAAATATCAGAAGACGTAAACTGCGCTATGAACAAATGAACTTTAGAGATATATGAAGACTCATCCATCCAACTATGTAATAAGCATTCTTCTGAGCAGCATATCGAACTCAGAGCACAATTTGTTCATTAAACCACGCTTAAATAGCCATGAAGAAATGGCAGTTAAACCATATATATTTTCCAAAAGTAATGCAATGAAAGTAGAAATAAAGGGCAAAAGAAAAATGTATAGAAACACATAAATATTAAGCAGCAAACTCTTGTTTAAGCAATAGACCATAGAAGAAGTCAAGGTAGATACTAGACAGTGCCTACATCAGATAGTTATGTCCATACAAAATTCCAGAACTTATGAGAGAGTGCAAGGAGTTTAACAGTGATATTTGTAGCTGTGAATACTCACAACATGAAAACAGTGTGTGCCAAATGAAGAACCTACTTATATGCTTTCGGGTTCTACCAAAATAAGATCTATGCAAATACATAGTTAGTACAAGGGAAGGAATTACAAGGAATAAAGCCTAAATTATTGAAGCTGAGCATTAAGACAGATAAAAAAATTCAATCAATAATAGAACTGGTTCTTTCAAAAAAATTGAGTAACCCTTAACCAGATTTACCAAGAAAAAGAAGACCCAGATCAGTGGAGTTAGAAATGAGAAACTTGAAGTCATGATGGATACCTCATAGGATTATTAGTAGCTACTGCAAAAACTTGTTCTCCAATCAATTGTAGAATTGAAAGAAATACATTTCAGATACATATAAATTACCAAATCAGAGACAAAATAATTTAAAGCCTGGGTATAATACAATAATTGGAATAAAAATGAGGTATTGAAAACTAAATTGAAAAATTTTAAAAAGTAACAAAATTCCAGGACTCATAGGATTCACCAATGAATGTTGCAATAGTTCCGAAGAAAGAAAACACAAATGCTCTGCAAACACTTAGAAAAATCATAATGAGAAGATTATTTTCAAAGTCAAATCACGTATGAAGGAAACTGCACCAGAATCACAGCTCATTTCTCAGTAAAAACCCTCAGTTAAAGGAATGGTGATAGTATGGTATTTAAAGTTCTAAAAGAAGACAATCTTCAACACAGACTGACGCAACACAAAACTGCCTTTGAAAGCTGATGGATCACTAAGATATTTCCATGGCAAAGAACATCTGAGGAAAATATATGACCACAAAACCAGCACTCACAAAAATTTGGAAGACATTCTAGAAAGATAACAAGGAGTACAGCTACAAGAACCTAAACAAAAAGAGTTCACCAGGCAAGACAAATAAGTTAAAAAGAGGAAAGATCAAACCAGGGGGGCAATGGAAATAGGGAAATAATATGATGAGGATAAGTCATTGTATATCAGTCATATGATCAGTGTTAATGACCTTAATTCATTAATCAAAAGTAATACACTAGTAAAACAATATTGGATAATATGCAGCATATAAGAAATGTTTTATTCAAAAACAAATTCATATACTGAAAGTCAAAGGATGGAAAATAATACTCCATGTGACTGAAACACAGAAAATGTCCTGTGTAGCTATTCTATTTGCAGAAATATGAATTTCTAGCCAAGACTGATTAAGAGAGAGAAATATGGTCAATAAATGCTTGTCAAGGGAAAAATTCAAGAGGAAGAGATAACCACCACAAACACATATGCAACAAACACCAGTGCAACTAACTATATAATGCAAATACTAATGGGTATGCAAAACTAAATAAACACTGTCACAGTTGTATTGTGGGTCCTCAACACCCAAATGTCACAATAGGGCAGATCCACCCAACAAGACATCAACAATAAAAAATTAGAACTGAGCCAAACTTTTGAACAAATGGATTTAATAAATATCTGCAGTGCTCCTTCCCATATCAGAACACACATTCTTTTCAGCTTCACACAGGATCTTCTCCAAAACAGACCACGTAGTAGCTCATAGAACATGCACAAGTAAGAGAAAAGGGATTAAAATTATCTCATGAGTATTATTAGACCATAGTTCAATGAAATTGGAAATCAAGTGCGAAATAAAACACACTTACTTAAAAAAAGAAAACACACTTATTAAAAAAAAAAGAAAACACACTTATAAAATATGTGACTTAAATAGAACCTTCCTGGAAAACCAATGGATGCCAGGCGCAATTAAAGAAGAAATTAGACATTTTCTACAACTAAGTGACGATCACAGTACTATGCACTGGAACTCATGATTCTCAGTGAAAGAAATTCTAAGGGGGAGATTGATTGGTAGATTTATTCATATTTATTTACTTATTTATTTATTCATTTATTTATTTAGTATTATAGGACAAGGTCTATAGGGTCTACAGTGTCTTACTACTAGATCGGACTTGTGATCCACCTGTGTCCAGGCTCCCAAAGAGCCTCCAAAAGAGATTACAGGCATGCATCCCCATGCTCAGTCACAATCACAGTCTCAGCATGCCTGGGGACAGGGCTGGCATGGCAGGTTGGGGGTCAAACCCCGAGTGGCTGTATTTTAATTCTCCTGCCTAAACAGGAGAATTAAACCGCTGAGCTACTTGGCTGGAAATTTATAGCAGTGAATATTTATATTAGAATAACAGAGGAAGTGCAAATAAACAACTAGGAGTGAATCTCAAAAATGTTGTAGAAAGAGAAGAGCAGGCTAAGTCAAAAGCTTGTATGGGGCAGAAAGTTATAAAGATCGGCACTCATAAATTGGAGATAAAAAAACAAACAAACAAACAAACAAAAAACAGTAGGGATTTGGTTCAGCAGTAGAACACTTGCCAAGCAAGCTGAAACCTCTGGGTTCATTCCTTCGCACCAAAAACAAAACAAGAACAACAAAAAATAAATAAACCTCCCCTAAAAAAATAATTCAAAGAATCAAAGAAACAAAGAGTTGGTTCTTTGAAGGATTTACAAAATTGACAAATTGCATCCAACCCTATTGTAAAAAAAAAAAAGGAAGGGAAATACGGAATCCATGTAATTAGGAATGAAAAGATTACTATCAAAGTAGATTCTTCATAAATCCAGAAGTTTATCTATCCACTTTGAGAACTTGTGCTCTAATAAAGTGGAAAATGCAGAAGAAATGGATGAATTCCTAGATAGATATGAATTACCAAGCTGAATTAAGAAGACATGAAAATCCTAAATAAACCATTATCAGTCAATGAAATCAATGATGTAATTAAAAATCTACCCAAGAAGAAAATCCCTGGCCTGATGGAATTATTGCTAAATTCTACAAGAAATTCAAAGAAGATCTAATACCACTACTTATTGAACTCTTTAATGAAATTGAAAGTGAAGCAGTACTCCTAAATTCATCCCTAGGAACAAGCATTGCTCTGATATCAAAAATGGAAAAAGACCCAACTAAGAAAGAATTGACAGGTCAATTTCCCTAATAAAGATAAATGCAAAAATCCTCAGTAAGTTACTGGAAAACTGAATGAAACAAGTCATATGATGAATAATAAATTATATACCATGACCAAGGATTCATCCCAGGCACACAGAAATTGTCCAACATATGCAAATCAATAAATATAATATGCCAAATTAATGGAGCCAAGAATAATCATCCAATTATTTTCTCTCTAGATACAGAAGAAGCTTTTAACAAAGTCCAACATTTAGTCATGAAATGATTATGTTACTTTTCTCTCGTTTTGGGGATAAAATTCCTCATACCTAAAATGCAGGAAGGAAAGTTTTATATAACTTACAGTTAACAAAGGTTTCAGTCCATACTCAGCTGGCTCCAAGGCAGAGTGGCACATGGCAGAGAGCAGCTGTTCATGATAGTGGAAAATAGCAAAACAGCAAGAGTGAAAACAAGGAGTAGAGGCCATGAGCAAGCCTTTTTTCCTTTTATTGCATGCTACAGCCCAGGGCAGGTGTAGTATTCACACTCATGATACCAGTATTGGATCATGATTTAATTGCAAACTCTAGAAGTCTGCCCCAGGACTACATGAAGCTTTGGGGAGACATCTATTTCCAAACCATAACAAACACAACTGAAAATTGGAATAGATAGTCTTTATCTCAATTTGATAGAAACTCTGTGACAAATCAACCATCAACACCATGCTAAATGGACAAAAACTTTGAGCTTCATTGCAAGAATCAGGAAGAAGACAAGGATGCCCATTGCCTCTGCTCTTACCGAACATAATTCTGGAAACTTCAGGCAAAACAATTACACAAGAGAAAAAATAAAAATAAAAAGACTGATGAAGGAGAAATAAGAAGTGAAAATATTGTTATTCACAGATGACATGAGACACTGTATGGAATGCCCAAAACTTCATGAAATACCCCAAAACTGCGCTAGTGCTAGATCTAATAAGCAAATTCAGCAGTACAGCTGGATATACAATCAACACTCAAATATCGACAGCCTTGCTGTACATGAACAGAAAACTCACTGAGAGAAGAATCAGAAAAAGCACTTTTCACAGTGACATTCAGAAAATAAAATACCTAAGAAACAATTTAGCAAATATTATCAAAGATCTCTCGTTTGAAAACTACAGTACACTGATAAAAAGAGACTAAAGCAAATATCAGAAAGTGGAAAGAAACCCCTTGCTTTTTGGAAGGAGAAATAAACGTAGTGTAAATGGCCCTACTTTCAAAAATTTTATACACATGTAACATTATTTCAGTACAAAATCTAACAGCATATTTCGCAGAATTAGAGAAAGCAATCCAAGAATTCACTTGGAACCAGAAGAGACCTATACTAGCAAGAGTAATTCTTGGCAATAAAGGCAAGGCCAGCGACATCCAATTCCTATCTTGAAATTTATATTACAAAGCTACTGTGATAAAACAGCATGATACTGGCAAGAATACAGACCCAAAAAAAAGTGGAACAGAGTGGAAGATGCAGAAACAACTCCAGACACATGTGGACAATTTATATTTGACAAAAGAGACAAGCAGATTCACTGGCAGAAAGATAGCCTATTTAAAAAATGATGCTGGAAAAACCGGCTCTGTACATACCAAAATGAAAATTGGGCCCATATCTTTCACCACACACTAAATTAGATTCAAAATGTGTCAAAGACTTAATCATAAAATAGAAAAATTAAATATGCTTAAAGCTAAAATACATGAAACTCTTGAAGACATTTGTGTAGGTAAAGATTTTATGAATAAAACCTGAATTACATAGGAACTGTTCGCTGATTCACAAAGAATCAGAAACTGAGATCTCCTCTTATTGTAAAGCTTTTGCATAACAGAAAACAACGACCTGCAGCATAAAAAGCCAACCAACAGTATGGGAAAATGTTTCCCAGCTACTCTTCAGTTAAAAGTATTCTATCAAGAATATGAAAGACTTACAGAAACCAGATCTCCCACATGTTCAACAACATTGGCCATTTGAGAGATTCAAATTAAAACAACATCTGAGATTCCATCTTATCCTGGAAAGACTGTATATTATCAAGAATCCAAAAGGGCTCTCCAGATAGCTCAGTGGACTAAAGCACCTGCTTAAGCAGAGTGCAGCAGCCGGGTTCCGTTCCTGGTGTGCTGTGCCGGTCCCTCTAACAGGATGCACTGAGACAGCACCTGAGCATGGGCATGGAGGTATGCGCCTATAATCCCGTTGCTTGGGAGGCTGAAAACAAGAATTAATACAGTCAAACCTGTGTAGTAAAACCCTGTGCACCCTGTATGCCCTCTCTTAAGTTTATAAAAAAAGAGAAACCAATCAATAAAAATTCTGGTGGGCATGTGGGAGAAAAGGAGCCCTTCTCCGCTGTTGGTACAAGTGTAGACTGGTGTGAGTATTGTAGAAATGAATGTGGACCTCACTCAGAAAACTAAGATCAGAGACTGCCCCATTTGACCCAGCTATTTCCTTTCTAGGTATCTTCCCAGAAAAATCAAAAATATCATGACACAGCAATATATGTGCACCTATGTATTTAATAGCACAATTTATAATGCTAGAACATGGAAACAACTCAAATCCCCATCAAATGAAGAATAAACAAATAGACATGGTCTTTGTATACAACGGAGTACTAGTGTGCCATAAGGAGGGATAAACTGGAGGCTCTTACACTCATAAGTGAAATAAACCATATGTATATGTGTAAACATTGTATTGTCACCCCAATAAAAGAAACTGAAAGAATAAGATCCAAATTATATAATATAAATTTTAAAATATGAAGAAACTTGAAAAGGCAGGAGAAATTTAATACATGGAACATAATATAGTCTCATTATATGATAGCTAAGATAGTTATAGTACTAAGTTCATTTAGGTTATTGAATTTAAATGCCAGCATATTGTACTATGAATAACTAATACAAAGAGAGCAAAATGCAATATATTAACCACTGCTGTCCTCCTATCACCTTAATATTTTTAATCCTTTATTATTTCATACAAGGGTTTCACTAAGCGCTTGGACTTGCTATGAATCTCTTGTCTCAGCCTACCCAGCGCTGGGATTACAGGTGTGCATCGCCATGCCCGGTATCAGTGGCTGGTGTGCCTGAGGCTCCAGGGCCTGCAAGGCATGTGCTATTGGGAATGAACCTGGTCCTTGTGTTTGCCAGGCAGGCACTTAGACTGCTGAGCTATCTCTCCAGGCCCTTTATAGGTATAGTCATTGTATTTTGAAACTTTTTTTTTCATTTTTCTCTTTCGAATAAAAACATGAACTAAAATTATAACACAATCTAACATGGTTCTACGTATAAGTAGAGGAAATACTTATTGAATCTATGTAATAAACAGAAGCTAAAGATGAATTAAAGTTTTCATACTTTGTTTAGATTATTAAATGTCAATATTAGTGGTTTATTATTTTATTTTATTTTATCTTGGTACAGGGTCTCATTGCGCAATTCAGCATTGTAGTTATCCTCCTGTTTTCAGCCTACCCAGCTCTAGGATTACAGGCATGCCCCCCCCAAACCCAGACTTCATGGCCAGCTCAGAGAACCCCAGGCAGGGCCTGCATGGTCTATGGTGCCTGGGAATGAACCCCAGTCCCTGTGTGTGCCTAAGCAGGCACTTAGTTTGCTGAGCTATTTTTCCAGCTCCTAGTGCTTTAATTTAATAACTAGGTTAATTATTAAAATCCTGAATAAAAAAATACATACAAAAAATCTGAAATTTTAAAGTGAACAAGTACATTTTAAAAAGAAAACAAATGTCGGGGCTGGGGAGATGGCTCCGTGGCACAAGTGCCTGCCTGGAAAGTGCAAGGTCATGAGTTTGAATCCCAGCCCTGCAATAAAAAAAAAAAGATAAAATAAATAAATACATAAATAAATACATAAACAAATATAGAGAAAACAAATGTCAACTATAAAGTACAAGTAAAATGTTTTTTAAAATGCTAAAAGTATGACTTCATGTAGCAATCACTATGTGAATTTATATAGTTGTATAAATTAATATCAGGTTAAATACAGAACCCTAAATGGTAAATTAAATGTGAAAATATACTATGTCCTACTGTCCACATGGGGCCCTTCTCTAACATGAGCATATTAGTACCTAAGTTTGCTAGAACCCATTGCCACCAACTGTTTGTTTAATACAAACTGAACTCAGTGTTTTGAACCTCTAAGGATGAAACATTCCAGATCAAGGTGCCATCAGGGGTACAGTCCTCTCAGTGCTGTAAAAGAGAACCATTTCTCCAGACTTCAAGAGGCCGAAGCAACCCTGGGTATTCCTCAGGTTGATGTTCTGTGGAGGATATAACTCTAAATCCTGCCTCCACCTTCATGCGATTTTCTCTCTAGTACCTGTATTTTCTCCTTTAAAAAAATGCAGGAATGTTTTTCGTTGAATTTAGGGCACAGCTGCTAGCATAAGATCATTTTGGGATACTCAATTAAATCCACTAAGGTCCTCCTTGTAAATAAATGCATCTTAGCGGAGGACTTCTAAGAGGTCCCAATTCAATCCACTGCAAACAATACATACTAATCCTCTGAAGACAACAGAAACAAATTAAGCAAATTTTCCACTTCTCTGAGGAGATTAAACAAACGAACAAACAAACAAACAAACTCTCCTTTAACATCTGAGATTTTATAACAAACACCCTTCTTAATGTTGTTCCACAGCTGACAGAAGACCCAACTGATCTCAGGCTTCCCACCCTTGCTCCCATTGCTGTCTTTGACAAGGACGCTCTTTCCAGGTTCTGCCCGGAGAGTCAGTGTGTGCCTCGCCAGTACATTCCTGGCAGGTATATTTCATAACTTTAGCTTCCTAGTTTCACGGTCATCATTTCTATTACTTTCTCTTGTCCAAGAGTATTTTCCAAGCCCAAGCCCAAGCCCAAGCATCACCAGTGTTTCCTCTCACTCTCCTATACACGAAGAATTATTTTTTTTTTTTTAAAAAAAGTATTAGCTAGCTTTCATGTGGACTTTCAAAAATAGAAATAAAACATGCTTTTCGTTAAGAATGCCTAGATTTTCAAAGGCAAAATATCTCTACAAAAATGCCAGTTAAAATTCACTTCACATCAGCAAGCATGCATATTATGTGTTCCTCTTCTGTTTTAGTATGTATATATGTTACATACTACTAATTAGCACTTGAAGATTAAATACTGCAGGGTATATGGAAGATGATGTGTCATAGGAAGTGCTCAATAAATGCTAACAGATGTGGAGAGTGAGTTTCTTTCCAGATACTGAAAAAAATCGTTGAATTAATTACAAATTTGTTACACAAAATATATTCACTTAGACTTTTTACTCAATATTTTATTTATTTTACTCCATTGAAGTATATATACATTAATTACTTGTAATTAATAATAATAAGTAATTAATTAATTAATTAATTACTAACTAATATATATACAATATTAGTTATTAAAGCTCTAACAGATATGCAACAATTCTCATGTTTCTTTCCAACAGGGTGCCATGTACGTCTCTAAAACTTGTCAGAATGATGTTTGCTTCTTGTTATTTTTGAACTTTGAAGGATATATACATTAATACAGGCATAGAATTTGTAGCTTCCCGTCCTTAAATTTTTCATGAATTAATATGTTCAAAGGAAAAGTGTGCAGATCACACCATGTGATACTTAAAAATTCATAGCTACAAGCTGGCTTTTGAAAGTGCCATAATTTAGTGTTGTGCTTAAATAAATAATATAACGTTCAAGAAATTTTGTTTATTATTTTAAAAATTAGGCAACCCAGTTAGCCTGAGGGAAGAAAATTGATTATTTGTTTACTGAAGTTAATTAAACTGAAAAATTATAATCTCTCTGGTAGAGAGGAAGTTACTTTAATTTTGAATGTACAATCATCAAGCCAGAGAAATTATCATCTTTATTGTCTTATTAACAAGTAGCTTTAGAAAAACACCGTCTTTGATCACTAAGAATGCTGTTGATCGTATTCAGTATTCTTCATGGTACAGTTACATTTCAATATACATATGCTGCTGTAAATTCTATTATTTTACTATCAACTCTTTCTTTCTTTCTTTCTTTCTTTCTTTCTTTCCTTCTTTTATTTTTTTCTGGACCAAGGATCAAATATGGGACCTTGCACTTGCCAGGCAGGTACTTATGCCATTGAGCTATCTCTTAAGTCCACTGTTAACTTTGACTCAAGTGAATTGTAGGAAAATTGGTCTAGTTAAAGCAATGAAAATAAGATCTTAAGCATCTACTATGTGTTTCAATTTCAAAATTATAGACTATACACAGCAATTCTTTATTCTGAAATTAAAATACCAGATACTATTTCCCTTACATATTTTTCCTTTCAAAGAAACAATCATTTGAACACTCTATATATCACATATTATATTATAAAATATATATGTTATTAGGCTTAAAGCATCTAAGAACAAGTTGAAAATTGTAAGTCATTCCTTCTCTACAAAATTAGGCAGGTGCTTTATTACAGATTGCATTGCTTATTATCAGAAGTAATATAAGCATTCATGCTTATATAATACAATGTGATTAAATGAATATAATAATCTCAATAAATGAATTATCTTCTTTATGAAAATGTATCTTGTATACAGATAATAAGTGATATGGGGCAAATTTATTATTAGTTCAAGTATGAGAATTGGTAGCCATAAATGTAATTTAATGGACATAGTACCTTCCTGGCAAGCACAAGGCCCTAAGTTTTATTTCTGATACAAAAAAATGGATACCCATATTTACCTATATATTATAGATGTACAGTTATCTATATATCCATGTAGTATATTTCAACTTTATTAGGTAAAAGTAACACAAGTATACCCTAAAATTTAATGGTATTAACTTTGATAGGCATTATTTGCATATATTTTAAATTTTTTCTAAATTCCATTAATTTTTTCTTAATTTCTACTGTTTAAAAAGCAAAATGAATAAATACTATTCAAATTAATAACTCGAGATTTAATTGTTCAGTGATTGTTGTTAGGTCAATGCAATTAAAACGTTAAATGTAATAACAGAGTGAACTTGGAAAGCATGTTTTAATTTGTGAGAACTCTGCATTAGTATGTGCACTTAGCACATTTTTGATATGTATTTTTACCCTGTGATAGGCATAAAATTGCTCATCTACTTTCATGCAAATATCTGCATGGAGGAATACGTTAACAGATCATGAAATGTCATTTCTACTGAATTTTCAATGTTATTCGATCTAAACACGTGTACAAAGCAGACAATTCAGTACATATATGGACATGAGCTAATTCACTAATATCTATGCCTGTTTGTTAGTAAGGGATAGCACAGTCATAATGTATTTGTCATGGATTTTAAGTATGAAAAGCAAAGAAATCCAAGTATGTTTTCATCGATGGATAAAGAATTTCTGTTTTTGTTTTACTTTCTCTACAATTTTTATCACACTAGCCATGTCAAATGTACTTATAAAAAGCATCTGTAGCTTCAATTCACAGTGCAGTAACAAGGCCTGTATTTACCCTCCATGTTTTCTTAAAACTTTATTTCACAGAATAAAAACAAGAGAAACAAAGACAGAAGCAGAGTAACAAATGATAGTACAAGTGGTACAGAGTTTTAAAACATAAATACAAATTTAACAGTGGTTGTTTTATTACATATTTTTATCATCAAATCTATTCTTCACATTAAGAGATATAGGTATGCACAATTGTAAAATAATTAAACATTAATGCGTACTTTCAATAAGCCCTATTTTTTCTTCAGTCTAATTTTACTTTGTATGTATATTTTTAAAATTTATTTCGAGCGGTATATGATAAGGCTCAAGGCATTGAAAATGGTACATATTTAGAAGAAGATAAGAGGCATTCAACCATGGTTTTGTATTGCAGTTTTCTATCTTTGATGTACTTGCTCAGATTATAGATAATACATATAGTTACTCAAAGTGAAAATGTTAAACATTAACTGCTACTTTCCAAAAATATATATATATAATTGCATAATTTCCTCTTCCTTACTTTTTATTTCTATGTTGTTTCCATTTCCATCCTCTTTATTCTTCATTACTATGTGCACTTTCTTTCTGTTTCGCTATATGTATTATTCCTTTCAGAATTCATTTATGCTTTCAGGTGCTTACTCTAGTTAGACAGTATGAGATTTACACATGTGGGTCTGAATTTTTGCACTTATGGATATAGCCTCTAGTTGCACTCATTTATTTATAAAGATTTCAAGTTTTTTTTCCTTTTTCTTTTTCCTTTATTATATTTAGTGCAGAGGGTACAGAGACTACAGGATCTCACTATACAGATCAGATTTGTAGTGATTCTCCTGTTTTAAGGTTCCCAAGTGCTAGGATATTAAGCACGTGCCACGATACCCAGACTCCATCATCCTCCCAGCATGCCCCAGGGGCAGGGCTGGAACAGCATCAAGTTCGTCCTTTTTTATAGCTGAGTAATACTACACTATATAAACATACCACATCTTTATTATCTATTCCTCAGGTAATGAGAATTTGGGTTATTTCCCAAAATTGGCTGTGATAAATTACTCTTTTAAATATTTACCATTTTAGTGTCTTATCTATTATTATTATATCTCTTTAAAATAAATTAAAAAATAAAAAGTGAAAAGCACAAGGAAAAAAAAAAGGTTTATTGAAAGGAAGTGTGAATACTTAATTGTTTGATCATTCTCACATACCTATATCTGAAAGTCTGAGCAAAATCTGATAATACATATTATAATAATCACTGTCAGTATTCTATTCTTGATCTGAAATTCTGCATCATGTGTAATGTCTTCTATCATTCTGTTTCTGTCTCTTTTTTATGCAGTTACTATAGGATCTAAAGGATCTCACTATATAGATCAGACCTGTTGTGATTTCCCACTTTTCAGCCTCTGAAGTGCCAGGATGGCAGGTGTGTGCCACCATGCCCAGCCTCAATCACCATCTCAGCGTCCCTGAAAGCACGGCCAGCATGGCAGGCTGGGGATTGAGCCCTGGCCGCTGTGCTCTGTCTATGCAGGCACTTTAGTCCCATGTGCTGTCTGGCTGGCCCTTCTTTCTGTCTTTGTTCTTGTTATTTGTTCTAGTTTTTATTTTTATTTTTCTCCTTTGAAATAATATAATGAAAGTCACAAGTGAAGGAAACAAAATAAAAGGAAAAGATTGGGAAAAATATAAAAAACATATCAATGTGGCAAATTTATATCCAAAGATATCAACACTAACATTAAATGAAAAGCTTAGAATAAAAGAAAAAAAAAAGATCAGTAGATATGGTGAAGTGAAAAAAAACTTCCCACTGTATAATAAAGAAAGCATGTGTAGAACCAGTACTATAGCTCAGCAGACTAAGTGCTTGCTTAGGTAAGGGCAGGGGCCAGGGTTTGGTCCCTGGCACTGCATGCTGCTCTGGCCATGCCTTCGAGCGTGCTGAGCTGGCCGTAGAGTCCAGGTGTGGTGACCCGTGTCGGTAATACCAGCACTAGGGAGGGAGAAATCAAGAGGATCACTGTGAGTCTGGGCTGCATCGTGAGACCCTCCACCAAAAATAAAAAAAAAAAAAGAAAAGGAAGAAAGAAAGAAAAGAAGAGAAGAGAAGAGAAGAGAAGAAAAGAAAAGAAAAGAAAAGAAAAGAAAAGAAAAGAAAAGAAAAGAAAAGAAAAGAAAAGAAAGCATGTGTCAGGGAGACTGCCCAGCAGTTTCTGTGTCTGCCTGGCAAACACAAGGTCCTGAGTCCAATATCTGGTACCAAAATAAAAATAAATAAAATGAAATAATCATATGTAGCATTAGAACAGTGATTCCAGTCCACTGTGCAAATGGTAGTCATAAGGGTCAAGAATATAGCTCAGGGGCATAGTGCCTGCCTGGCAAGTGCAAGGTGCAGTTTGATTCTCAGGAACAGAAAAACAAGATTCTCATCAGGGAGCAAAACTCCTACATGGAAATTCAAAAGAACAAACATTAGGATATGTTATAATGACAAATGTATAAGTTTATCAAAAAGCTGTAAACATTCATTGCTGTATGAAAATAATAGCATCCTTTGCTTGATTTCTTGCACTTGGCCAAATGGCTCTGAGATTCATTCATATGTTGCGACGTGTCAGTAATGTATTTCTGCTAAGATTGTCAGAAATCAATCTGACAAGTTGCGAAGAGCACTGATGTGACCTGCCACCTTTCAAAAGCCTTGCCTCTGACCATGCAAGAGTTTGGGGGGATATTTTGGTCTAAAAAACATCAAGGTGTAATATTTGGGTGTATATTACACCTAGATTTATTTTAAAAATTTAAGAAAATACCACTTTTGCAAATCTTGTGAATTACGTCAAAAATTTAGGACTGTTCAATGTCACATGTATTTCTCTATTTGCCACAATTTTTAAATGTGTTAATTTTATAAGGTGAAATTGCATATATTGGTTCTTGAAAGGTAAACTAAACTTGTATGAAAGAAGTATAATTTCAGTTACTTAATTTATATTTAACTGAATTTGATTTTTTTTTGTGTGTGGTACTGGGGATCTAAATTGGAACCTTGCATTTTCCAGGTAGGCAATTATGCCACTAAGCTAAAGCCTCATTTCTGTTACTAATTTCTGTATATATGCTCACTGTGTCTAGTGAGTCTCTGTTTTTTTGTTTTTTTTTTTTCTTTTATGTTGAATTCAAAATGCACTCTGACATAGACTGTCATATGAAAGGTTCGCCTCTTTTTATGGAAGATATTTTGGAAAACTGACATTACTTATCCTTTAAGTATTCATAATATTCCCTAGAGAAGAAATCTGAGTCTGAAGGAAGCGATTCTTTAATTCCAAATTAAATTATAAAGTTTACACATTTGGGTTAATTCTTCTTGAATAAAGAAAGTTTAGTGACTTGCTTTTGCCAAGAATTGCTCTAGACTAAGCTTAGCCAAGCAGACTCTTCAGTCCACTGAGCTATCTCCCCACCCCATTACAGTCAGTTTCAGATTCATATCCTTCAAACTGGATGAATTTAAGTTAATATTGGATTTATATTTATAATTAAGGTTTTTTTTTAAGTTTTCAAATCCAAAACAGAAACTGTTTTCCAACAAAAGCTAATATTTTCCCCGAATATGAACATTTTAGTTTTTGGTTTTAACTTGTTTGTTTGCTTGTTTCTTTAGGGTTTTTTTGGTTGGCTCAGCTCACCCTGAGGGCAAGAGTGGAATAGAGGTGGTGACTGCATTCCCCTGTGTGTGCTTAAGCTTACCTCAACAGGCACTGTAGACCACTGGGCTCTCTTGCCAGCCTCTATTAACATTTAATAAGAATATTGATTTTAAATAATAAAATATCAAAATTTCATACTATCAATTTTAAAGAAGAAATTGAACACACTGAAATCTTAAATGAGTTTCACTCAGTGTCTGTTTAGTCAGTAAGGATTTGTGGATAATATTCTAGTTCATTCATTCAAATGTTTACTTACATGAGAAAGCAGTTGACTATTTTAGAGTAGCAATTCAAAAATCATAATATAGTTGTAAATTGAAAAACACAATCCTTTGTGGGGTAATTATAATCATTTTATAAAATATAACTTTGCACTACATTATGTAAGTAATTAAAATTCTCATTTGTAAGATTTGTTATGGTTTGTGAGCATAACAACAGTGTATGATATGGACGTTGTCATTATTTTTAACAGCTAAAATTATTCTGCTTACGACCCCCATTTATTTTATCACAAACATCTTTATCACAGAAAATGTTCATGTGTAAATATTTAAGTCTCTAATCATGTGGTATATTTTCAAACATTTCAATCTTACCACTGCTTCAATCAACCCTAGCAAATGTCTTTGCTAGTAACATACACTGTATTAGACATTACTATTTT